>ML782082.1:527935-577065 GCA_009831015.1 Picea engelmannii | reverse complement strand
TGAGTCTCCTCCTCACCTCTCTAAGAGGTGGGGGACATTACAATAACATTCTACCACCCTATGGTTAGACAATTAGTGTTCCATCAAGCTCACCAAATATCCATTTCAACATCAAGGCAACAAACACATCGAGCTACAGATGCACTTCATCAAAAATATCATTCATGATCAAGTTATTGAAGTGCCCTTTTCCCTACAAAAGATCAAGTTGCATACATTTTCAAAAATCCTCTTATAGAAGCGGACTATCTAAAATTTGATCTATGTTAGGAGTTTAGGAAGTTGTCAATAAGGGGGGATAGGCTCTAATTCCTCCTTCCCTCTCCTATTGTGTCGTCTTTGTTAATACTTCAATACGATCCCAAGTTGTTCTTAAGGGTGGATTTTAGGATATTTAGACACTTAGGATTTAGTGAAGATCAACTTGGTATAATGCGTCGTTAGGTAAGTGTGTTTATTAGTTTGTTTCTTTAGTATGCATTAGCATGCATTTGTAGTTAGGAAATAGAACGGTCGCGATATTTTCCTAACATACACTGATCTGAAGGTTCATATTCTCCTTGATATTAAAAACTACATTGATCCATGGATTAGCACCTGATTGGTCCATGATCAATATTTAAATATCATGGGGGGTCATTTTCCAGTGATCGATTGTGAGAAACTCTCCTGTAAATATCTTTTTAATCTTTTTCTTTTTCATTAATAAATTACTCCAAGTGTCCATGTTGGTTGGGGCCATGGATGTTTCCCCTTAAAAGTTTTACCACATGAAAACATCGGTGTGTTGATCTTTGATCTGGTTTTGTGAGTGGTTATCAAAGGTGTTCTTCCTCTATTGGAATATTTTTGTTTTCGAACACATGCCACTTGAAAAGGATGCAAGAAAAAGGTCACGTGAAAAGGGCTTGTGAGAATAAATCCATGGGAGAAAGTCCATGGGAGAAGGTCCCTTGGAGGAAGTTTGCAAGATAAGTTCTACAAAAAAAAGGTTCACATGAAGGGTCTCATGGGATATTACTTTGTGGGGAAAAGGCTGTGAAGGTAAGAGGTTGCAAAGGTAAAGTCCGCGAAGGTTAATCCTGATAGGATTGCAGGAAATAGGTTGCATAAAAAACCTTATAACATGAAATGTGACAAGTCCAGGAAGAAAATCCCACGAGAAATATCACGATAGTCTTGCGGGCTATGGGTCATGTTAATATCATAAAACTGTGTTATGTTTCCACCCCATGAGGAAAAGTTCATGAAGGGTGGTTTCTGATAAGCTTGTCGATCACGAGCTTCAAAGAAGTCAAGATACATGGTAAGTTGAGATTTTCGATGAAAAAGGGAAGCAAAGGTGATTCTAATAGGTTTACAGGTTTGCATTATCTTACTATTACAATAGTGAATCAATTATGTTCCATGAAAATTTATAGATTTTGAAGGTCATAAACTTGTAGAGGCATCATGAAGCCCTAAACGACATTTTCAGGTAGTCAAAAACTCGAGAACTGTGTATACCTTTAGTACACAAGTCTATGTATATTAAATGAAATAACTCAGTGAAATATTTTCAATGAGCTATCCCAGGAACATAAAAGACATCATATGAGAAATTTACAAAAGGAATAGTGCATGGCATAATTTAAGTACCAATTTACTTCCAAAGGGCATAACTCCATGCTTGGATATCAATTTGGGGAACAAGAGTAGTATGTGGAAAGTGTATGGACCATAGAATATAGAAATGGAACCAGATCTAGAATATGGGTACTTAAAAGTGTATGGGATTAGAGATGACACCTATAGCATATTAGGTAAAAAATGAGAAAATAGTTACAACTTATGCAGGCCATAACTATCATCCCAGAGCTCGGATAAGGGTGAAATTTTGATAAATCATTCAAAAGGTAAGAATGAAGATACACAATTGATATTGTGTCCAAAATGAAAAGGAATTTGGTGTATGGATGCTTAATCGGGGCTAAAATTTCCAAGTCATACGAAATTGCAAAAATGACAAAGTTGCCATTTCTAGATTGTTGCATATTTTTACTGGAGCATCAGTTTGATAATATGAGAGTTTCTATGAATTTAGTATCAACAATATTTTTAGTTTATAATACAAAATTTTCCTTGGTTCCTAACATATTTACCTCTATAGGTGTCTAAAGTTGGTGTTTGAGACTATTTTTCACTAGGGAGGAAGGTGCACAAGAGGGGTAAAGTGGAAATATTCACTTGACCATAACTTGCAACTTAGAGCTCAGATTTGGAAAAACAAATATTTGTTGAAAATGTATCGAATTGGAAACTACGACTTCCAAGGAAAGGAAACCATGTTGTAGGATTATCTTAAGAAAGCCAAGCACCTTGATGAGAATAAGGTATCATGAAGGTATTTTAAAGGATATGTCCAAGATACATACTTTTTAGAGAATTACTATGAAAGGAAGATGAAATATTTCTTTGAACTGAAATTGGGAAGAATGACAATGGATGAATATGAGAAGAGGTTCTTTGAGTTCCTAAAGTATTTTGGCTTCATAAAGGATGATAAGGTCAAAATCCAAATGTTTCCAATGGGGTTACCTTCCTTCTACAATGACAATATACACTATAAACAAAACAAAGGAAGACCAATATTCCAAAAATATTAAAATGAAAAGATGAAAATAAAGATGGATCAAAGGTAGAAAGGGTTTAATCCACCCTTTTTTCCGAGAAACTCACATGTAAATCAACATGGATAGTCAACCCAAAATAAGCCAATGGTAGATTCATTTAGGAAAAGGTCAAGGAAACATCATGTACAATGTTGGGGATGAAACGGGATTAACTTGTATAGGGACTACCCTAAAAAAGGAGAAATAATGAGGAATTCCCACAACATTTAGGAGGATGAAATAGTTGAAGACATGGGAGGAAACATGTCAAGGATTTATGCATCCTTGGACAACAAGAAAACACAATATCAATTCACCATGATTGAAGTGGAAGGTAAGATTGATGCTCATCCCATATCAATTTTAATTGATTTTAGAGCTATCCATAGTTACATAAACTCTAACATTGTTGAAATATTTCACTTACAAAGGAGTAAGTATAATAAATCTTGGTTAGTTCAATTAGCCACAGGCACTAAGAGGAAAATCAATGAGCTAGTTAAATATTTCCCAATAGACATGAATGGACTCAACACAAAGGTAGATTTAAACATTATACCATTGAGTTCATATGAATGACTAATTGACATGGATTGGGTAAAAAAACCATGTTTTTCTATATTTTTACAATAAGACAATCACTTGTCTTAATGAGGAAGGAAAACAAGACAAGGTTCAAGTCTTTCCAAGGGTTGTAGATGTAGAGAAATTTCAGCCATGCAACATAAGAAGACTTTTAGGAAGGGATGTCAAATTTTGTAGCCCATATGGAACAAGTAGCCAAAGATAAAATGACAAGTATTGAAGACCATCCAATCTTGAGGGATTTCAAAGATGTTTTTGGGGAAATCCCAGGACTACCACCAAACAGAGACATTGATTTATCTATTGAAAATGGTGTTAGGAGATGCCTCTATGTCCAAGACACCTTATATAATGAGCACACTAGAATTGAAAGAGTTTCAAATGCAACTTGAATAATTATTAAAGAAGGGGTAGATACATCCAAGTCTGTCACCTTGGCATGCATCGATTTTTTTTGTGAAGAAGAAAGATGGAACATTAAGGATATGTATCAATTTTAGATAGGTGAATAAGGTCACCATAAAGAACAAGTATCCTTTGCCAAGGATCAATGATCTATTTGATCAGATGAAATGTGCAAGGATATTTTCAATATTGACTTGAGGCTAGGTTATCATCAAGTGAGAATAAATGAAGAATACATTAACAAGAGAATGTTAAAAATACAATATGAGCATTATGAATTTACGGTAGTTTCATATGTGCTATCAAATTCCCCATATGTTTTCATGTTATTAATGAATGGAATGTTCAAGGAATACCTTGACAAGTTTGTAATTGTGTTCCTAGATGATATACTCATATATTGAAAGAAATAAGAGGAAGATGAGAAACATTTCAAAATGGTGTTGCAAGTCTTAAGAGAGCACAAGTTGTATTCCAAGGTAAGTAAGTGCATATTTCATAAAAGGAAGATTCACTACTTGGGGCATATTGTTTCAACTGATGGGATAACAATTAATCCTAAGAAGGTAGAAGCCATAGGGGGATGGCCAACGCTAATAAATATTACATAGTTCAGATCATTCATGGGTCTTTCATGTTATTACTAAAGATTTATAAAAGGATTATCAAATATTTCAATCCTAATCACTTCTTTACAAAAGAAGGGAGTGAAATTTCAATGGAATTTTGAGTGTGAAGAGAGCTTTCAACAATTGAAAGAAATTTTGACAAGTGAGCCAATATTAAATATTTTAGATCCAGATGAATATTTTGTGGTGTACATTGATGTGTGCAAGGAAGGAGTCAATGGAGTTTTTTTATGTTTTTGGTAGCATCGAAAAGGTACTTTCACATAGGCATGTGTTTTGCATGTGGAAGTTATCGAAACTGTTCTAGTCTTGAGTTTACTTTAGTTTAAAGAAATTAATTAAAGTAAAATTGTATTTATTAGTGAATTGAGTTATTTAAAGGACATTCTTAGCAATAATCGTGTAACCTAAATCTTATGTGAGTGTGAGAATTAATCTCAATCATAGCTCACCTTTGAGATTATAAATATATTGTAACTCATGATTATAAAAGTAAGGTTGGGGTAAAGAAAAAATCACTTTTGACGAGAGGTTGATGTAGAGAGACTTGTGTGAGATACACTTGTGTGAAACTTTGGTGAGAGACCGATTTAAAGAGACTTGTGTGAGATACACTTGTGAGAAAATTTGGTGAGAGACCGATGTTAAAGATGAAAAATGACTTTTTCTAGAGTGAGGAGGAGTGTAGGAGAAAACAATGACTTTTTCTTACACTAGAGTGAGGAGATCTCACTGGTTGGGTGAAGAGAGTTAATCCAAGTATTGATAAGAGGGTCGGATCACAAAGGATAATGATTCAATATTATTGATAGGTGGAGAAGGATTTTCATCTAGAGGTCACACAGATCAAGGAGGAGAGAGATAAGAATCAACTACAAATTGGTTTCAAAGAGAAGAGACTTGAGGGAAGAGCAAAGTCATATGGAGCTTGTCATATGAGCTTTTCATACATATATGTGGGTCATGGTTTAGACAGACGTGGACATATGTGTGTCATAGAATGGAAATTTGTTGATGTTTATGGGTCATAGAAGGGAAAGTCATGGATACATTGGAAAACATGCTAGTACATGGATGTACAACATCATAGGAGTTTCCATATTTGTCTGTAGTGTATAATTCTCTAAGTGGTTCATTATCTCTATTATGGGAGCCCTTATTTGACCTTAATAAAAGCATCATTAGACTAGTTTTCTCTCCACGTTTTTTCTATGGTTTTACCCAAAAAATCTTGGTGTTCTTATGTGCTTGATTTAGTTTCCTTGTTTATCCTTTCTCTACATGTTTAGTTTATTACTCAGTTGTTCTTTTAGTAGATAAAGTGATTTTATTTTGAGCTAACTATTGGGTGTTGAGTAGAGTGGTAAAACACCAACATGGTATTAGTGTATACCAAGGGTTGAGTAAGCTCGGGATTATTATTTTCAACATGGTATCAAAGATGAGGCTTTGAAGGAAATAGGGAGCCTAGTCTCTAAAGGGAGGAAACCAAGAGGATGGATCTTATCAGGTGAATAACCAGTAGGGAAAATCAAAGGCCATGTTTTCATGGAAACAACAGTACTAGGAAGAACATATATTTTTGCAGGTATAAAGAGGCATCCACGAGTCAATGTGTAGATAGTCACAGACATCCATGCGTCACATAAGGACAAGTCACATATATCCATGGGTCAAAGAAGGACTAGTTGTGGATAGGCCATACGAGATAGTATAGGGTAGTTCCAGCAGAGGGTTAGATTAGATCTTGAATATGGTGAACACATTGAATATTGAGGACATGTTATAAGGGGCAACAAACTTTCATACTCAAAAGGAAATGATTCTTATTATATTGTAGGATAATGACATCAAAGAGTATGTTGAGGCTATGGTTTCAACTCTTACCAATCTGCAGGAATTGGTAGTTCACAAGAAGAAGGAACTGAAGGCCAATAATTTTTTTCTAGAATCAATGAAGGATCACTTGATTATTCACATTGATGATAAGAAATCTACCAAGGAAATGTATGAGGCTTTGGTCAGTCTATACCAAAACGAGAATACATGAATCACTGGATTTAAGTTGTTAGGATGTCCACTGAGGACACAGTTGTGAATTATCTTATGAATATTACACATATATGAGATCATCTTGCATCAATTGGAGAGACAATACACAATTTTGAGTTGGTGAATGTAGCATTGTGAGATCTTCACAAGTGTTGGGAACATTGTTTTTTGGGGATCTCTGCACGAGAGATAGTGCAAGGTTTTTATAGAACATTCCTTGATTGTATTAAGGAGGAGAATCAGTTAGAATACAGGGATGGTTTGAATAGGAGACATGACAATAAATTTTCTCTTTCCAACCAGACAAGGAAGGGAAAGTTCAAGAATATTTCCATTGGAGATTCGATCACTCAAGATGGAAAGAAGAAGGACATAAGCAAATTCAAATTCTTTGCATGTCATAAGTTTGTACATTATGTAGGGAAAGGTATTCATAGGAAGAAGGGGGGAAATGAAATGCATTCAGAGGTAGTTGCATCGACAAATACTCAATTGGATGAGTTTTGCAAGAAGTTTGAACAGATAAATTTCTTACTTATTTTCTATACTTCCTTGGGAACTATGTCAAATAATGCATGGTTAATATGCAATGGATCCACATATCATTTGACGACATCATGAGAGGTGTTCAAGAGATTCATTGAGTCTGACTCAGAGATGCATGTGGAATTTGGTATGGGGACCAAGCATGCAGTGAAGGGATTTGGAACAATGCCATTCCAGATGGAGACATGAGGCACATTGAGAATGCAAGATGTGTTAGGGGTGTCAGGACTCAATATGAGTGTGATCTTAATCTTAGTGATTGTGTTTATTAATTGGGTTGGTTGTCATTGATGTCAACCCTTGGACAAGTACGATAGCAAATTATGGTAGCACAAAGGTATGGGTAAGGGACCTGAGTTTGTTTGAGGTCTAAAGGAATGAATATTAGGGAATATGTAGGTAAGACTATTCTAGATGGATAGTACATGTCATTCCATTTCCGGTGATATGTGGTACATCATGTAGTTCCTCACAGTTTAGGATATATGGCTTAGTGAAGTTGGATAACCATCATGAGTAATCGAGAATCCCCTATAAGGTCAAAGAAGTACATTATTCTAGAATATCCTAGAAGAAGTTTACTAGTCAAAGTGGTTGCAACTAGGAGTTAATCATGGGTAAAGTTGTTGCAATAAGAAAATAAGTAAAAAATAAATTAGTTGAAATAAGAAGTGGTGAGTTTACTATTTATGATATAGTGGTTGCAAGTCAAAAAAGTAGTTGAAAGTGGGTTATCTATAAAAGAAGGAATTTGGGTAAAATAGATAGAAGTTAACCCCTAAAGGAAGTTAATTAGAGAGTATAAATAAGAGAGAAAGGGTCTCTTATTAGCACCTAATTTGTGCATATTGAATATCTATTTTTGTGAAATGTTATGGGAAGGTATTATTGACAAATCTATAGTATTTAGTTTGAAGCAACGACAAAGTTGTAGGTTTGAAGTGTCGAGACTATGGGTATTGAACTAGGGCTTTACAAAAGACATATGTAGGTTGCAGTACTAGAAGGGAGCGTGCATACGAGGGCCATAATGGGACAAAGTGTGGATACCCATGGGCTTACTGAAGAAAAATCATGGATATATTTCCAAATATGAAAAACAAAATATGATCTATTATTAGTGACAAGTTGCAGAGATGAGAGGTGTCTACAAAAAGGTGTGGCAATGATCAAGTATAACACAACCTTCTAAAGAATTAAAATGTATGCTATATATAGTTGGTTATTGGTAATGGCCTAGGGTTTGGTCATGGAAGATTAATCATTTACTCTTGAGGGTTTGTAGGTTGGCTGGTACTTGTTGTATGAGGAGGATCTATAGTGGTATATTGTTGGTGTATTCGTTTAGTGTGGTTGACACACTCCATAAGATAGTTTGTTATATTACATCTTGTGTTTTGAAGCATATTTGAGGCATCATGGTTGAGGAGTGTTATTGAATATACTGGTACAATTTGAGGCTGCTTTACTATTGGGGTTTATTATATGATGGATGTAAGGGTTTCCTATATCTGATGAATAGTTCATGGTCTATGTATGGCACTTGGTTGGTGAGGAATTCTTGATACTAGTTTATGGTATATATACTTTTTCATATGGTATGTGACATATATGATCATATATGAGACTATAGTGATAAGTTCCAGTATCAGGTTCAACAGTGAAAGTTGATAAAGGAAAAAATAGTGAAGTTGAGAGAGTTGCTAGTAATCTGCGAGTTGTAGTAAGAAGGTCGTGGACATCCCCAAGTTGCAATTAAGAGAGGAGTGGATACTTGATGACTCTTTATTTTTCCTATTTTTTCGATTCCCAAATCCCTTTTTTCACATGGAAGTCATATAGTCTATTCTTTTATTAGCTCTTTTTTGAAGTTGTTATCAGGTTTTATAAATAAATTTTCCATGGGACAACATAAGGTATGTGTAATCCTTATTTGTGATGATTTATTTTTAATTGAGTAAGTGCAATCAATTAATATACTTTTTTTTGCTTGAAACAGGTCAAAAAAGTGATCCGGCCTTCAATCCGACCCTCCATCTAGACCTCCATCCAACCCTCCATTTGACCCTCGAACTGGCCCTTGGAGTGCAATGCAGTTGGAGGTTAGCGTATTGGCAGGCTCTCCTTGGTGAATCTGACACATGGGTTTTGTTCGTGCTCAATATCTCTAGCTATGGAAGTCATCACATTTAAATTCAAGCAGTTGAGTCGACCTCTATTTTGAGCACACGAAGTTGTTGGAGAGATGTTGTTTATTGTCAGAATTTAATGAATTTATGTTTTACAGAGAGCGTCGACCCTTTCAGTGGTCGACCTCTCAACTATGTTGTAACTCTATAAATACTGGAATCTCTTGATACAAACACATGACTTTATACATATAGCCATTATCTTGAATTACTCTATAAAACTCTATTTTGATGTTAATACAAATGCTATGTTGAGTTTGTGACTGCATCTTACGTTGGAGTAGTACCATGACTGTCTGGGAGGCCCACCAGTGGTCTAGGTAGCTTTTCTATATTATTGTACATTTATATTTTTACAAATAACGTTAATTACTTACTAATTTTGGGTTTCTTGTTGAAGTTGTGTTACTGTGTATATCTCTTTATCTAATTTATAGGTTTCTCCTTGAAGTTGTATGTTTACTACAAGGTACTCACAGTTGTCTGTATTTACTTGTCTATACTCTGAAATCTAACATCTTGTTATGCATGTTGTAATTTATTAATGGATACATGTTCATAGATGATTAACTGTGCAATCATAGTTTTCTTTCCCTGTTTCATAATCTGTAAATTATTTCACAGTTTGGTTATTTAGGAAATGTCTTTCACAACTATATCTACTTTATTAAGTTGTGAAGGTCGATTACTTCTTGTAGATTTACATAAATTGGTATCTTTATTTCCAACACCAGAGTGATAGGATTGTAAGGTTTATAGATTAATTTCAAGAATATGCATTGACATCTTCATAATGGCAAAGCTCTCCATAGATTGCCTTATTCATACTCTGCATTTCTCTGTAGAAGTTAGCATTGAATTGATTCCATTTGAATTTTCAATAGTGATTAGGTGGCATCATGACATAATTCTCCACCATAGACATAACCATCACATTTGAATATTATCACAACACTCTTTTAGGCATATTAGTATAAGCTTAGGGTTTATTTCCTGCAAGATAAAAGTAATTGTGATTTTTGAATACATTCTTTAAGAATAGAGTTCACTTTGAAGAATTGATTTTGAAAGATTTCTTACTTATACAAATATTTCTTGTTCATTCAGAGAGTTGATTACTTAGATGAATTGTTCATAGTTATAGACTGCTTTTGAAAAGATGATTCACTTAGATTAATAAGCTTATTGTTTTAAATATTGCTCTATACATCTAAATTCAAGTATATTGTTCAGATGGATTGTAGCTTATTTAGATTATTTTAAATCATCTTGTAAAGTAGAACTGTATATTAAAAAAGAGTGTTGATCCTTAGGGTAAACCATCCTCTTGTCTAGTTAACATTTCTGTTATTTTTTCTTTCTGCCTTGACTCATACTGTGTCACAACTCTAAGTCTACTTACCTTAGTCAATAATTTAATTGAGGTAAATTAGTACATATAATTTACCCATGATTTTTGGCTCCATTGTCGGGGAGTTTTCCAAAGTTAGAGAACAATTAGGAAGTAGATTATTTCTGAGCATTAGTACTAGTTTGGTGGCGGGGGAACTTTAAGACGAGAGGTAAGAACCTACGCATATGTTATAGAAGGTTCCTCCAAACCCAATGGTAGTTTTACTTTTTGTACCACTTTCATGAACAAAACTAGGGACCCAAAGGGTAGATATATCAAAACCAATCCAAAACTTTTGATGAAAGTTCTTTCTAACCCTTTTGGAGGAAGGAACACTCCATATTTAAACTCTACAGAATAGTACCAAAAAGTTCAAGTAGGCGATAGCTCAACCCAAAAAGATAAAAAACAATTCAGAACAAACCAAAACTGGAGAAACCACAGAGCATAAAATTGAGACATCAACAATAGTAGGACACGAGGAAAGACCACTCAAACCTTCATCAGAACCGACCAACACAACCTTTTCCTTTTTACCACCATCAGGGGATTCCAACTTTGTAGATATCATTGACCCTAAATATGTGAATGCCCTCTTTGGAGGTTCAAAAAATATAGTTGTGTCCCAATTTGAAACAACACCTTCAAAACCAATAGTTTCAATAGGCTCAAGAAAAGTCCCTGATGTCCAAATAGTAGATAAATCTTCCTATCGAAGGAATATCCTTCCTGAAAAAGAACCTTGGGACACTTCGTTATCTTCAATAATAAAACCATTAAGGTATTCTCTCTTTGGGAATCATAATAGTATGGATGATTAGGAGGATCACAACCATGTGAGACATGATGAGGAAGGAGAAGTAGGAAACCAGATAGAAACCACTTTTGGGTTTCCAATCTTGGATACCACACAAAATGTTAACATGAAGAACATTCCACTCTCTGTACTACCCACCTTTTATGGTAAGAGAAGTGAGGACCCAAATACCTTCTCGTTTTAGTTTGACATCCTATGCAGAAGTTATAACTACTTGCAAGATCATAAAAAATTATAACTATTTCCTGCCACTCTTAAGGATTCTTCACATAGATGGTTCATGGGATTAGGAGAGTCTAGTATTAGATATTGGGAAGATATGAAGACCATATTCCTTAAGAAATACCAATAATAGTGAAAATCCAAATATTCTCGTAATGATATTTTTAAAATTCAACAATTAGAAGATGAGAGTCTCGAAGATTACATGGAATGGTTTTTCGATACTTCACAAAAATTGAAATATCATGACCTTCCAGACGATGCAATCATAAATCGTTTTCTTAAAGGATTTTTTGAAGAATATCAGGAAACACTTAACCTAATGGAATCAAGAGACACATCCCATAAACCATTCACTGAGATCTGTGAGATGTGTATAAACTACTCGAGAAGTAGAGATAAAACTAGAAATAATGTTCGGGTCCCCTATAGTAGAACTCGAAATGAGTTAGTTCTGGTGGGATTACAAGGGTAGAAATAGGAAAATTGTTGGAGAACTTTAAAACGGATATTTTAAGTACAATAGGTTCCCAATTGAAAACTTTAAAGATTAATAAGAAAGAGGATGAAGAGAATGCAACAATGTGCATATTTTGTCCAAGGTTCAGGAGGAAGTATTCCTCAAGGGAATGCCCATTAGAAAACATTTCATTTTGCGGCTTCTGTACTGAAGATCATCCAACTAAAAATTTCCCATCACTTCGTGGTTTATTATCCATTTATAAAAGTGGGGGTCCTGGGGAATCTTATTATGAACCTAAAAGGCCATGGCAACCTAGGAGTTAGCCTACGTACCAGGATCTACCACCTCAAGCTTCACCTTATTACCAACAACCACAACAGTGGAACCCACCAAATTGGCAAAGCTAGTATCCACAATATGCTTCACAACATCCTTGTTTACAAGGATGGAGAGGGGGACATACCCAAGGAAACACTCAAATTCCACCCATTTCTATGCCCACTCATCCTTACCCACAGTTTCCACCAAACCTATGACAAATTTTGCCAGGTTTTGTTCCCCCACCTTTACCTCCTATTCCAAAACAACCTCAACAATTTCAAAATACAAATTCCCCAAGACCAACATTATTACCATCACAACCGGTCCCTAACCCGAATAATAAACCAACTCAACCTCTTCACAATGTTGAGATGCAACCATTCTTAACATATGCTATTTCTCTTGTTCCATTACATGAGATTCAACTAAGGTCAGTGAAATTTATGGATAAACAGAAACCTTTAGTAGTCATTTGGGAAGAAGAATATGAAACTCCTGACCAACCCACAGATGAAACTAAGTGGGAAGATGTTATTATTCCCAAAGACCAAGAAAAAAAACTTCCCTGAAGTGAGTCTTCGTAAACTACAAAATTCCCTCCCTATCCTAAGAGATTAGCAATCGAAAAACCAATGATTCGATTGGAATTTGACATTATAAATGAATTAAAGAATATATGTTTCAAAATTCCCCTATTACAAGCCATAAAGGACATTCCAATTTACAGTAAGGTGATCAAGGAATTGTGTATAAAAGATCCAGGTTTGAAACATAAGGATCCTCCAACAATACATGTGATCAAAGAGTTGTCTAATTACATATCAAAGTAGCCTAGGGTCACAAAGTATGCAAACCTAGGGAATCACGTAGTAAAAATAACCATTAATAAGGTTCCCATTGGAAATAATCTCATATACCTAGGGGAAGCCATTAATGTTATGACTATCACTACCTTAGAAGAATTACAGTTGAAACACTTCCTTAGACCTACCCCAACTATTTTGTAATTATCATATAAGACAAAAGTCATACCTGAAGGAATATTGGATGATATCATAGTCACATTAGCATCATGGGAATATCCAATAGACTTCCTTGTCATTCATTCAAAGGATCCTGCTAAAGGGAATCTCATTATCTTGGGAAGACCTTGGTTGGCCACAACCAATGCATTTATTGGTTGTAGAGAAGGTGAAATGACTATCTCTAATGGACTTTCTATAAATAAACTTACCATATACCCACCATCTCAATCTATTATAAAGAATCTATGGTGGCTTGAATGTTCATATGAGAATGAGAACTAGGAAGAACCTGTGTTTCCTAGTGATCACTCCTGGCCACTTTAGGAGAAAACAACAAAGAATGTGCTAAATCAATTTATTTATGAAATCACATGTGTTGATTTTCCTCAATATTTCCCCCAAGTTAAGTATATGTTTGGTGAAGAATTTAAAGGACGGTTGGACCCATCAAATCTATCTTCAACATATTTTATCTTTGAGATAGATGAATCTACCATATCTTATACCATGCCTTATGAGATTAGTCATGGGAAATTCCTACATATAAATTCCAGACTAGATGCATATCAACAAGAACAATTAGTGAATGTCCTTAAGGGCCAATCAAGAGAATTCGCTTAGGAATATATTGATATGAGGCATATACACACCAACACATGCATTCATCACATATATACCTAGGTAGAAGTAACACCTATTAGGCAACCTATGAGAAGGATGAATCTGGCACTAAAATATTTAGTGAAGGAGGAAATACATAAACTATTGAATGACATTTTTGTTTATACAATTTCTGATAGCAAATGGATATCCCCACTTGTAGTGGTTCCAAAGAAGGTAACCATAAAATGGAGAATTTGTGTTGACTTCCGGGAACTTAATAAGGCCACTCTTAAGGATTATTTTCCTCTTCCCTTCATTGACCAATTTTTGGATACCTTGTCAGGAAAGCGATACTTTTCTTTCCTTGATGGATATAGCAGATACAATCAAATTCTAATAACACCCAAGGATCAAGAAAGGACTACTTTCACTTGTCCTTGGGGCACTTATGCCTATAGGGTCCTACCATTTGGTCTATGTAACACTCCTGCCACATTCAGCGAGCAATATTAGGGATATTTATTGACCTCATTCATGACTGTGTGGAAGTGTATATGGACGATTTTATAATATATGGTAATACTCATCAAGAATCCCTGGATAACCTAAATAAAGTTCTTATTAGATGTCAAGAGATGAATTTATCCTTAATTCATGAGAAGTGTAAAATGTTATTGATTGAAGAAGTAGTCTTAGGGAATCATGTTTCATCTGAAGGGATTAAAGTGGATCCTACTAAGATTGAACTAATTGTCAAAATCCCACCTCCAAAAAATCAGAAAGAGGTGAGAATATTTCTTGGACATGACGTATACTATCGACGATTTATTGAAAATTTTACAAATATTTCCACACCAATGTTTGGATTGCTTACAAAAGATGTTGAATTTCTTTGGACTGGCCATTGCCAAACTGCCTTTGAAACTCTAAAAGATAAATTATCTATTGCACAAGTTCTTAGGGGACCCAATTGGCCCTTCCATTTCATATATCCACTAATGCCTATTATACTGCAATAGAAGGAGTGTTAGGAAAAAAAGAAGACCAACAATCCTATTCCATTTACTTTGTGAGTAAGAACTTAACCCTTTCTGAGATGAACTATACAACCACTGAGAAAGAATTATTGGCAGTTGTCTATGCCATCAACAAGTTTCACCATTATATCACATGATATGAGGTATTTGTACATGCAAATCACTCTGCAATTATATTTCTCATGAACAAAGCTATTACCAATGGCCAAGTAACTAGGTGGTTCCTTTTATTTCAATATTTCAATTTCATCGTCCTTGACTAACTAGGGAAAGATAAATTAGTAGCTGACTCTCTCTCACATTAATCATGAAGGTGATAGTATTCCTATTGATGATAGTTTTCCAGATGAACATCTCTTTTCCATCTCCATAAACACTCTGTGGTTTGCAGATATGGAAAATTATTTAGCTACTAGAAAATTACCATCTCATTTATCACCTCATGAAAAGTGTTGAATCATAACACAAAGTGATAACTACTCCTGAGTTGTCCATGATCGTTTCCGTACTGGACCAGATTTGATTATCCGTAGATGTGTTCGGGAAGATGAGATAACAAAAATCCTACGAAGTTGTCATGATGGACCATGTGGTGTACATTTTTCCGATAAATGTACAACATATAAGGTTTTACATTCAGGTTGCTATTAGCCTAGAATTTTTAAGGATGCTGCCAAATATGTGAGAAGTTGCTATAGTTGTCAGAGGATAGGAAGACCCACATCAGTTAATGAAATTCTCTTACGTTCCTAGGTTATGATAGAACCTTTTGAGAAATGGGCCCTTGATTTTGTAGGACCAATTTCCCCCATTTATCGTAAGAAGAATTATATTCTTGTTTGCACAGATTGTGTCACTAAGTGGGTAGAGGAAAAATCCTTGTCTAGGGATACTGAAAAATATGTTGTTGAGTTGATTTATGAAGATATTTTTACCCTCTTTGGTGTTCCTCATGATATTTTCACGGACTAGGGTACACAATTTACTTCTAAGATCATGAAGGAATTAACATAAAATTATGGGATAAAGCATCGTAAGTCCTCTCCATACCACCCACAAGCTAATGGCCAAGAGGAATCAACAAACAAAGTATTGGAAACTATGCTAACTAAAAATGTCCAACTAAACCATAGAGATTGGGCTGATAGACTTCCAGAGACATTGTGGGCATATAGTACCACATGGAGCAACACCATTGGACATACCCCATACAAACTGGTTTATGGAAAACAAGTACTCTTACCGATTGAATTCCAGGTAAGAACCTTTCGTATTGCTACACAATTGGGATTAGATTTAGATGAGGCACAAAAACAATGATCCATACAATTGAATGAATTGGATGAAATTATACAAGATGTTATACAAAGGACAATTTTAGTTCAAAACCAGAGAAGCAAATGGCATGATAAATTCATTAAAAAGAAGCAATTTCAACCTGGATATTGGGATCTATTGTTTGATTCAAGATTTAAAAATTTTAAAGGAAAATTTACCACTCGATGGTTGGGTCCTTATGAGGTGGTTACCATGTTTGATAATGGGGATGTAAAGATAAAAACAATTGATGTTGGACAAGTCTCTTTTGTAGTGAATGGGCATAGAATTAAACTTTACCATAGGCCCATTTCTAAAGAAGACTTTATACAGGTCATGTCAGTCGACAAGGCATTGGCCTTGGTAGATGGGGAATTTTCTTCTACTTCCCTTTGTTCTTGAAACATTTTGATTTTTTATTCTACATATGCAAATATTTTAGAGTGTGGTTTTTGACAAACAATTTTAGAAACTTTTTGCAGGTATTCATCTAACAACAAGTGGAAAAATCCAAGGAGATAGAAAGGGAAGTATTTTACTTCAAACGAATCTATTGCTATATTTAAAATCTGTTGTTTGCTTGAGAACCAATTGAATAATGAATATTTTATCATGATTAGAAATTGTTTCCTTTAAATTAGCCATTTTTAGTTTTTATATGATTTTTATCTTCCTTTCTCTCAAGGCATCTTTCATGGCAATTTCTCATAACCTCCACCACTAGAGGACATAAGGAAGTGGCATTTTGTCTTATCAAACCTAGAGGTTACTAGTGCACCTCCAGAACCCTGAGTAGGTGAGTAAAGAATCTTTGTGAAAGAGTAGAAAGAAGGTCTGACTAGCGGTTAACCATGGAAACATCAATTTAACTTCAAATAGAAGAAAATGAGTAGGGACTATAGATACCTTTCTATTATTTTCCAATGGTACCATCCACTACACATTAAAAATGCTTGATTGTACCATATATTCATATTAGCTATGCCCAGTTAAGTATCCCTTACATTAGGACAATCTATAAGAAATGCATAAATATGAATCATCCTCCAACTCAAATACCATCCTAGTCCATAAAAAATATTTTCAGAGCTGCCCGCCCATCTCCTTGCAAAAAGAAACATTCATACACAAATCTTAAAGATGGTGGTAAGGAACAATATCTGCTATAAAAGGGTGTAAGAGGCTAACCCATCGGGATATTGAACATGTATTTTAGAAGTGGGTACCGGTCTATGGTATGACTAGGTAAACTCGTCGGAGTACTAAACAAGATTGTTGGTAGCGGGGCATTCTACCTAGAGAGGGTGATGATTTGACAAACAATATATAAAATTACTAATCGTAAAACTTGTCCTAATGTATGACACTACTTGTAGGAAGAGCTGAAAAGAAGTATGCATGGTTAAGAGAAGGTAAATGAACCCCATTAATCTTCCATTGGGAACCAACTTTAAGATAATATTAAGACTCTCTCTCCTAACTCTTCTTAACTATATGTAGGATGTTCTGTCCTATAGGTGGGGCCATATTTTTAACTGTCGTGTGAGTGTAATGTGTGAAATTTATCTCTACACTTATAAACTACAAATCTTAGGCTATTGGAAGGACCGAATGGTTTCCTATATCTTTTATTGTGAAGTGTCACAATACTTAAGAGTGGGGGAGGGGTTTCCTGAGCTAAAAAACGTTAAACATTGCCCATCTGTATTACAGGCCCATGAGAAAAGGAAGTAGGATCTCTGTCAAATTTTTCCATATTGTGTTTTTACAATATCTCAGGATAATATATCAACAGTCATTTGTATTGGCATGATAAGATTTATACTGATGACATAATTTTATGTGTGTATAATTAATAACCCTATTGTGCATTTTTTTTACTATGTTTATATCTAATACATGGGAATACTTCTTACACTCAAATATTCCTTGTAATAGTTACAGTTTGATAAAAAAGGAAAATAAAAATGGATGTTACAATCCTATCCATGCTCTTGTTCACCATGCCTGCCAGAAATCTTCCAATCTAAGTAATATGGGTGAATGCCCACTTACTATTGGATAATGTTTACCTACATAAGGGACTAGATGGAGTACCATATGGAGGACTGGATGGAGTCCCATATGGAGGACTGGATGGAGTACCATATGGAGGACCAGATGGAGTACTGGATAAGGTATTGTATAAATGTTTCAACTATAAATGAAATTTTCATGATCTCGTTCAGGTATGATCACTGAAGTTGATTACATTATTTGAAGTGATGAAATAAGTGGTGTATTTATATTTTAAAATAAAAAATTAAAATTAAAATTTCATTTTATGATCATATTGTCCAAGTCTTCGACTTGGACATTGATCAAATCTCTTATGTAATTTGCTTTTACCTCAAAATTACAAATCATTCGAATTTTAAATCCTGTGCAATCATGACCACACATGGCGCTCATATATGATGAATGCACCCATGATTCAACCTTTTCCATATCATTTGCGTCAAGGAAAGATCACTCCACTATATCGCTCATCCTTTTCCCGATTTTGTCATTTCTCTCATTCCTTGCTTTGCAACAATGCCAAACCGTCACGAACCTTCATCCTATGTTGATCTACTGGGCATCCCAAAGTTTGAAGCATGTCGAGAAGTATTCCTTTGCGCAGGTTGGGGGTCATTCCTTTCCAGTCTATAGGGGCATGATGACGATGTCTCCCTTCAATTCTCCCTTAGATTCGATGGGATGTTTTCTCTCATAGGGTCACTCGTTTTTTTGGTCTCCGAAGAGTCCATTTCTTTGGCCACGAAATTTCCATGAGTTGGGGACCGATGGTTCAAACATCATCAACTTCCACGCCAAAGCTACAACCAGGTGTTTAAGCTTGAATAAAAAAATGTCTCCGGGGATAAAGGGTATTCGAAAGGGTGGATTAAATATGATTTAATCAACCCTCTAATCATTATTACTAGACTCATTAGTTGCAAAGGTAAGTACTATGTTTTTAAATACTGCCATTTTCTTCTTTTAGCACATTTTCAGTTCAACAAACCCCTAAATTTTCCCTTCTATTTTCTGAAAATCCCCAAGAATATGTCCTCCCAAGTCCAAAAAAATGTGACTAACACTCATCACAACCTCATTCATCATAGCCTCATTAAATTACTTACTATCTCATAATTAAAGAAATAGGGTAAGACTTGGGAGGATTTCCTCTATCAGTTTTCGAACTCTCATCTCATAGTTAAAACAAGAAAGAAGGCGATTGATCCTGGGACTGTTATTCCACCTAATCCTCACTCTCCTGAAACCCCAAACCCTCCAATTCATCCCATTTCATTATTCGATAAGAAATACAAAAAACCTATTACTCACCCTCCATTGTCTACATGTCCTATTGGCTCTAAACATAAGAAATTGCAAGACTCTTTTCCTCCCATCCCTACAAGAAAATGAGGTACTAACAGATTTAAAGGGAAATCGTTTCACAGGAGAACTCAAAGAATGATTGGAAAGACCAATACGAAGCTCCCAACTACCTCAGATCCTATCTAGTTGTCTTCTGACCATGAAATCCCTCATAAGAAACTTAGAGAAGATTCTGCAAAAGAATTTGAGCTTGCCAAAGAAATCAAGACTGAACCTGTCACACCTAGTCTTCCTCATAAGGACATTGTTGCACCCTCTTCTCAAATCCCTATACCTTTAACCAAATGTGACATTCCTCATACATCTACTAAGAAACCTATGCCTTCCTCTCTTGAACAAGCTAATCAATCCTCATCTGTTGAGCAATTGCAAAAACATAATGCTCAGCTGCTGCAACATTTGGCAGAACATGAAACTATGGATCGTCATTTGCACCATGATAATGTTTTCCTTCAAGAAAAGGTAAATTATCTTCAATGGTTGGTCGATTAGATGACTACCACCAATCACACTCTAAAGATGTAGTTGAAACATAAAAAAAGACCAAAGTCGAAGTCTCCAGGACATGAGGGAGAGGCCTCTAAAGCTAATCTACCCCCTCCTTCACAAGTATAGCTATGTCTCATGACCCCATTTTGTTGCAGAGGGACCTGCAAACTCTTAGGCATGCGAGAAATGATGACTCTATGTTTTTCCTATTTTTTCGATGCACATGGAAGTCATATAGTTTATGCTTTTATTATCTCTTTTCTGAAGGTGTTATCAGGTTTTATACATCAATTTTCCATGAGACAACATAAGGTATGTGTAATCCTTATTTGTGATGATTTTTATGATGATTTAATTTTAATTGAGTAAGTGAAATCGATTAATATCTTTTTATTTTCTTGAAATAGGTAAAAAATGTGATCCGGCCCTCCATTCAGCCCTCCATCCAACCGTTGATTTGACCCTTGATCTGGCCCTCAGAGTAGAGTGTAGTTGGAGATTGGCATATTGGTAGGCTCTCCTTGGAGAATCTGACACATGGGTTTTGCTTGCACTCAATCCCTCTAACTATGGAACTCATCACATTTAAATTTGGGCAATTAAGCCGACCTCTGTTTTGAGCGCACAAAGTTGTTGGAGAGATGTTGTTTGTTGTTAGAATTTAATGAATTTATATTTTACAGAGAGAATCGACCATTTTAGTGGTCAACCTCTCAACTATGTTGTAACTCTATAAATACTGGAGTCTCTCAGGACAAACACACAACTTTATACAAATAGTCATTATCTTGATTTTTACTGTAAAAATCTGTTTTGATGTTAATACGAATGATATGTTGAGTTTGTGGTTGCATATTACGTTGGAGTAGTGCCACTGTTGTGTGTGGGGGGGGGGGCACCAGTGGTCTAGGTAGCTTGTCTATATTGTTTTACATTTATATGTTTTCATCTAATGTTCATTATTTGCTAATTTTGGGTTGCTTGTTGAAGTTGTTGGACAACTGAGAGGGGGGCGTGAATCAGTTGTACCTGTGCTTAAACAATTATGCTTATTTTAAACTCTTTACACAACATTTAATGACAATCAAAATAATGCAGGTAAGTAAGCAATAGAACATTAAGCATCAGTCACACATATGAGATACACAGAGACAAATATTTCGTGAGGAAACCCATACAGGGTAAAAACCTCTTCTTCTTTATATGATAAGTAATCTTTACATTCTTTGCATTATCATACATATGAGCACCAACCAATAATGAGGCTACAACCTCTGTTTTGCAAGCAACAACTTGCTGAGAGCACCAACTATTTGTTTTCTCTAGCACCTACTAGAAGGAAGCACCAACTCCCTGGTTTTTCTAGCACCCACTAGAAGGAAGAACCAACTCCCTAAGTGTTCCATCACCAACTGGATGGAAGCACCAACTTCCATTCCCACAGGCACCAACCTGTATAACAGAGAACAACAATTCTCCCTTGCACCACCCTGCCACCCTTGTTTCTCTGGCTGCAACCAGATAGATGCTACAACTCCCTGTGTTCAAGCACCCACTTGAGACTCTGAGGACAATAGTCCTCCCTACCACCTCCCTACCACCCTGAAATATAAATCTTTGCTACTGAAACATATTACAATGATATAATGTTCATCAATGGCTTACCAGTCTCATCACTGTTCTTCTACACTACCCTGCTCTGTCTGCCTCACTGTCTTCATGCACACATCCTTGCGCTATATATTCTTCTTCCTTTTATGCTCTGTGTGCCATGTCCATTCAATGCACCACTCCTCTTCTGTGCATTTCAGCTGCTGCACTCTACCTCATTCTACACACCTGAATCATGCTCAACAACAACACCCATCTCTTCTTTGTTTTTCATACATATAGTCTTTGTGCACCTTGTGCATGCTATCTCGCCATGCTTCTACATGTTCTCTCTATCTCGAGTGCTTTGCCTCATCATCATGGAAACTCTTCAGCTTCTCTGGCAGTTAAACACATGCGTCCATTATCACTAGGTGTTATTTCGATATTCCTTCACCTCTCCAGCAGTTGAGACTATTCGTCTTCTCTGTTACAGTCGAGCTCAACCTCTCTGTTGCAATTACAAGATTCAACGCTCTTCCATCTGTCAATCGCCTCTATGACCAGTCTTCATCCCACTAGTAGATTCCTTGAAACTCTTCAACTCCTCTGGCAATCACACTCAAGTCTCTTCGAGTCCTCTGGTAGAAACCATCAGTGGTTTCTAGCAGTTACAGAGCGAACCATGAAATGGAGCCTAGTTATGCTAGCTCCTTCCACTTACGTGACCACCAACGGTGACCACCGACTACATACATATTTCACCATTTCATCATTTCGGCATTCGGTAATTCGACATTCGTGTGATCAAGTGTCTCGACACTTCAAGTCATGATCCTCGAAATGGAGCTTGGTTTCACTAACTCCTTTCTCCATCTTCCATCGATGTGACCAATGGCTGTGACCACAGCCTACACCAAAAGGTGTTTCTGCATTTCGGCAATTCCTGTTGTGAGGCATCTGGACTCTCCAAGTTGTGGTCCCCAAAACTCCAAAATGGAGCTTGCCACTTCAAGCTTTTCTCTACAACTCTTCGACGATGTGACCACCACTGGTGACTGAGCGCTTATCCATAAAGCACTTTCATGATTTCGCAATTCGGCATTTTGACATCCTTGATGTGAATATTTCTTGACAACTCCAAGTCCCGGTATCCAAAACTCTAAAATGGAGTTAGATCAATGGCATTTCGGAAATTCGCATTTCACCTCTTTGGGACTCCTATGGTGAAGAGTCTCGGTGCTTAACTCCTCCAACTCACGGTATCTGAAGTTCCGAAATGGAGTCCGATCAAAGATTCAGTATTTCGGTGTTTCGTATTTCGACGATTCGGCATTTCGACACTTTTGTAGTGAAGTGTTTCGACACTTCAACTCCCGGTATCCGGGACTCCAAAATGGAGTTATTTCTTGGTCTACGAAGCTCTTTGTTGGTGTGCCTATTTTGGGATTTCGGTGTTTCCTGTTTTGGCGATTCGACATTTCAACTCTCGGTATTTGAGAGCCCGAAATGGATTTATTTCCCGGTCTGTGACATTCTTTGTTGGTGTGCATATTTTGGGATTTCGGCGTTTCACATTTCGCAATTTTGGGACTCCTGTAGTAAGAGTTCTTGACATCCCCAACTCCCGGTATCAGAAATCACGGTATCCAAAACTGTCTCCTGCTTTCGGGATTTTTCCGTTTCGCATTTCACGATTCTGGGACTCCTATGGTGAAGTGTTTTGACACTTCAAATCCCAGTATCCGGAACTATCTCCTGCTTTCGGGATTTCAACATTTCTCATTTCGCAATTCTAGGACTTGTCGTGAGTGTTCTTGACACCTCCACCTTTCGGTATCCGAAACTCCGAAATGGAGTCGGACCAATTTATCCCTGATCTTCCTTGCTTGCCTGTAAACCATCAAATGATCAAGCACACTCTTGCACTCTGCGTGCACCTCTGCACTTATCCTCATGAGCTTATGTTGTCCCTATTTTTCCATTGCTGCATACTCTGAACTTGCCATCAATGACAAGCACACCTTCCTAAAAACATGCCAACAATATCCCCCTTTGGCATTGATGGCAACCCTGAATGACTGCGCTCATCTGTTTGGACCTCCAACTGTAGCATCTAGTCCAGACCACTCCTTTTCTCCCCCTTTGACATCGATGTCAAAGAAAACATGCTCCCCTTGAGTTGTTGTAGTATTTTTAGGAGGTATCAAATATTCAATCAATACAAAGCTCCCCCTCACAGGATGGACTCTCTTACGTGTGAGACGGGATGAAACCCATCTTCTATCGGAGATATTCAAATGGTATCTTGGCTAGGGGTTTAGTAAATATGTATGCAATTTGTTTTGTGGTTGTAATGTAATGGGCCTGAACAACCTGATTCGTGACCTGCTCTCTCAGAAAATGGTATTTTATGGGAATATGCTTGGTGTTGGAGTGGAATATAGGATTCTTAGACACACTGATGGAACTAGTGTTATCAGAATGAATTGGGATCGGTGCAACATATTTTACCTCCAAGTCTTCAAGTGCATGAATCATCCATAATACCTGAGTGCAACACGTAGCAACAACAATGTACTCTGCCTCTGTAGTTTATAAAGAAATGGAACCTTGCTTTTTACTAAGCCATGCTACTAATGAGTCACCCAGGAAGAATGTTCCTCCACTGGTACTTTTTCTCTCATCAACACAGTTTTCCCAATCTGCATTTGAATAGGTAGTTAACTGAAAATTCTGATTTTTAGGATACCACAGACCATAAGTCATTGTTTCTTTCAAATACCTGAATATCCTTTTGACAACTTGCAAATGACTCTATTTAGGTGCAGACTGATATCTTCCTACCATTCCAAGAACATGCATTATGTCTGGGCGAGATGTTGTGATGTACAACAGGCTACCTATCATTGACCTATAAGAACTTTGATCAACATCAGGTGAGTCATCATCCTTACTTAATTTGCATCCAGTAACCATAGGTGTACCCACAGGTTTAGAATCTTCCATTTGAAACCTTTTCAACATTTCTCTTATATATTTTTCTTGAGAAATGAACATCCCTTCAGACCTCTGTGTAATTTGCAGACCAAGAAAAAATGACAGTTCACCTATCATAAACATTTCAAACTCAGACTCCATGGTAGAAGCAAACCATTGTACCAATTGATCCTTATTACATTTGAAGATGATGTCATCCACATAGACAAACACAATAAGCAAATCATTACCCTCTTTTTTGATATATAGATTGTTGTCTACTATTCCTCTCTTGAATCCTTTGTCTTTGAGATACGTATCTAGTCTATGATACTAGGCGCGAGGGGCTTGTTTTAACCCATATAAAGCTTTCTTCAGCTTGCATACTAAGTTAGGGTTATCAGATAGTTTGAAACCTTCTGGTTGTTCCATATAGACTTCTTCATTTAAATCTCCATTTATAAAAGCCGACTTGACATCCATTTGATAGACTTTAAACCTTTTATGACAAGCATAGGCAAGAAATATTCTGATAGCTTCTAATCTTGCTACGGGCAAAAAATTTTCATCAAAATCCAGTCCTTCTATTTGAGCATATACTTACAGACCAATATTGCTTTGTTCCTGACAACTTGTCCCTCCTCATTCAAGTTATTCTTAAAGATCCATTTGGAACCAATGATATTTTTACCTCCAGGTCTATGAACCATCTCCCACGTATTGTTTTTCTCAATCTGATCAAGTTCATCATTCATTGCTTTAACCCACTGGTCATCTTTGCTAGCTTCATTAAAATTCTTGGGTTCTAGCATGGATATGAAAGCTATATGCGATTGCTTGGTATTTTTGATTATCTTTCTCCTGGTTTGCACACCTTTGTCTTTTTCACCAATTATCTGACTTGCAGGATGATTCTTTTGAGTGATTCTGCAGGAGGAATTTGAAGTTGCCTGCTAATTTGAGTCTGTTTGAGTATCTGTGTCTTCATCTAATTCAGAATCTTCATTTTCTGATTCTTGGACCTGCTCATCTTCAGCTTTAGTTGTGTCCTTTGTAGAAGACTCATTATTGTACCCCTCTCTTGATGGGATTCCTTCATCAACTTTTACGTCAATACAATCAACCATTTTGTGTAGCTTCTTATTATAGAATATGTATCCTTTAATGTTTGTAGCATATCCTAAGAAGATACCTTCATCAGCCCTGTCATCATATTTTCCAAGGTTCTCATCATTATTCTTTATGTAACATTTACTCCCAAAGACTTTGAAATGTTTGATTGAGGCAGGTCTCCCATACCACAGTTCATAAGGTGTCTTGTCACTTTGTGGTCTCAGCTGGGATTTGTTAAGAACGTGGACTGTTGTGTGTATTTCTTCTACCCAGTAGGTTTGACCAATGTTGTTCTCATTCATCATTGACCTGGCCATTTCCTGCACTGTTCTGTTTTGCCTCTCAACTACTCCATTTTGTTGTGGAGTTCTTAGGATTGCGTATTCTCTCTTGATCCCATGCTTATCACATAATTCCTTGAAATCACTTGACATAAACTCTCTTCCTCAGTCTGATCTTACTGCTTTAACCTCTTGCCTATTTGAGTCTCAATTAAAGCCTTAAATATTTTAAAATTCTCAAATTCTTCAGCTTTTTCTTTGAGAAAGGCAACCCAAGTAAGTTTGGAGTAATCATCAATAATCAACATGAAGTAGTTTTCTTTCCCTGTGCCTTCCTGTCTTGATGGTACACATAAATCCATATGAAATAGTTGGAGTGGTTTCTCTGTTGAAGTAAAGCTCTTGGACTTAAACTGTGTCCTGGTTAGCTTTCCTACTTGGTAGGGTTTACACATTGAATCTTGGGGCTTTGATATTCTCGTAAGATCTTTTACTTCCTCGAGATTTTTTAGTTTGATTAAGTGGTCAAAGTTTAGATGTCCAAGTCTCCTATGCCATAACTAGCTTTCATCATGTTTTCTTAGATGACACTCTTCTCTATTTTCTTTCAGCACACATACGTTATTTTATGTCCTTATGCCTTTGGCCACCACTTGTCCTGAGTTTACAGACTTTATTTTGCATTCCTTGGACGTGAACACCACTTCACATCCTCTGTCACACAGTTGACTTACACTGAGTAGATTATGTTTTAGTCCACCTACAAGTAGAACATCTTGGGATTTTCCTTTTCCATTACTTAAACTCACCATCCCTTTACCCTTTATTTTACTTGGAGCATCATTTCCAAAGGTTACATTTCCTGATTTTCTTTCACTTAGAGATAGAAACTTACCTTTGTCTCTCGTCATATGTTTGGAGCATCCACTATATATATACCAAGGGTTTGTTTTTCTTTGAGATGACAACACTAATCCACACTTGTCACTTTCTTTCTTCTTCCAAACCTTGACATCTTCAGCAAGGGAATTCAAATCTGGTTCATAGTTCCTTAATCGACAGTCAACAGATTTATGTCCATAGTTATGACAAATGTAGCATTCAATCTCATTGTTCAATAGGTCAAAATTATTGTTGCAACGTTGTCTACTAATTGACTGTTGATTATTTCTTGACCTCCTTAGTTGCATGTCTCTAGACTTAATTTGGAAATTTGCAATCTGTGAAGGTTTGTTACTTGGATGTATCATTCTTTGTTATGGAAAGTATTTATTCCTTTGAAATCTTGATTTCTCATGTCTAATTCTTAAGGAACAATTTACATCTTTGTGACCAAAGTTAGAACATTAGAAATAATTGCCATAGAAAAATTCTTTGTACCTAAAAAATGGCTATCTTCTTTGAGCAAATCAATTTCTTCCATGTTGATGACATATTTCAGTAGGGAGCACATTATTTCTTTGTTCTACAGATTCAATCCTGGCACCTTTTTCTTTACTCGTCCTGGATGGTTAATTGTCTTCCTTTGTTTCTGCAGGTTTGTTGTTGTCATTGGTCGTAGATTTGACAAACTTGATGGTTTCTTCGTTTCTTGGCTTACCACTACTTGATCCCTCTTCATAACCCAGACCAGTTTTTAGCTTTGGATTCCTTTTCTGATTCATAATGGTGGCTAATCCTTCTAAGGCTTTGATACTTGACAGATTCTGATTATACAAGGCTTGAAAATTCTCCATCTCTTTCCTAGTTTTCACTACTTCTTGTTCTAAGGCTTCACATCTTGCCTTCTTTTCTGATAACTGTCATTTCAAAATGTCTTCAATTTTATTTGCCTCTTCTAATTCTACTTTTAGTAGGACAAGCTCCTCATCATGTTCTTTACTATCTTTCTTGAACTGTATCAACAATTGTCTTTGCTTTCTATTCTTAATTCTTAGTCTGTCAATCTCTTCCAGTGCACTAATCAGTTCTCCTTCCATGTCAACCACAACTTCTTCTTCATTAGCATCACTTCCTATGCTTTTATTATCATAATCCTGTTTGGCCATAAGTATTAAGTCATTTATTTTATCTTCAATAGAGGATTCATTGTCTTCATCATCTAAAGGATCATCATCATTGTTTACGCAAAGAATTTTCTTCTTAAAGTTATTCTCTTTAAAGAAATTTCTGTGTTTGTGCTTCTCCTCATCATCACATGTCTGATCCTTTCTTTTGTGGGGACATTTATTTGCAAAATGACCTATCCTTCCATAGTTGAAACATTTGAAAGGCAGTTTACCTTTGTATTTTCCTAATCCCTTCTTCAGTCTCTTTACAATTTTTTCTTCAATTTCATTGGGCTCAGAATCCTCATTCTTGTCTACTTTAAATGATGCTTCTCTGGAGGTGGGTTTATCTTTAATTATTCTCATTTCATATGCAGTCAATGTTCCTAGAAGTTGATCAAACTCCAAGGTTTTTAGATCATTAAGTTCTTCTATTGCAGAGACCTTCGGGTTGAACCTATCTGGGAGAGATCTCAAGATTTTCTTAACTAAAGAAGGTTCCTCAAGTTTTTCACCAAGTGCTTTCATTGCATTTATCATTTCTTCTATTCTCAGAAATTATTTTCCAACAGTTTCATCTTCCTTCATCTTCATCTGTTCAAACTGTATTCCATAGGTTTGACGCTTGGCATCCTTTACCTTCTCATTACCTTCATAACTTCTAATGATTTTGTCCCACATTTCTTTGGCAGTTCCTAGGTGCATAACTTTTATGAATTCTTCTTCTGCAATCCCACTCAAGATAGCATTCATAGCCTTAGCATTGAAGCTAAATTCTAGCTTATCATCCTTATTAGCTAGTACAACTGGCTTTACATAACTAGTATCTACCACATCCCATACCTCTGCACCTAAAGTCATTATGTAGGTTCTCATTCTAACTTTCCAGAAGGCAAAGTTTGTTCCATTGAACAAAGGGGCCTTATTGGTTGAATTTCCTTCATGGCTTGACATGTTTAAGCTCTAGGATCTACCCTTAGGTAAAAGGGGTCGGCTCTGATACCAATTGTTGGACAACTAAGAGAGGGGGGGGGGGTTGAATCAGTTGTACCTGTGCTTAAAAAATTATGCTTATTTTAAACTCTTTACACAACATTTAATGACAGTCACACTAATGCAGGGAAGTAAGCAATAGAACATTCAACACCAGTCACACATATGAGATACACAGAGACAAATATTTCCTGAGGAAACCCATACAGGGTAAAAACCTCTTCTTCTTTATATGATAATTAATCTTTACATTATTTACATTATCATACATATGAGCACCAACTCATAATGAGGCTACAACCTCTGTTTTGAAAGAAGCAACTTGCTGAGAGCACCAACTCTCTATTTTCTCTAGCACCTACTAGAAGGAAGAACCAACTCCCTAGTTTCTCTAGCACCCACTAGAAGGAAGCATGAACTCCCTAAGTGTTCCAGCACCAACTGGATGGAAGCACCAACTTCCATTCACATAAGAACCAACCTATATAACAGAGAACAACAGTTCTCCCTTGCACCACTCTGCCACCCTTGTTTCTCTATTTGCAACTAGATGGAAGCTACAACTCCCTGTGTTCAAGCACCCACTTGAACCTCTGAGGACAACAGTCCTCCCTAGAACCTCCCTACCACCCTAAAATATAAATCTTTGCTACTGAAACATATTATAGTGACATAATGTTCATCAATGGCTTACCAGTCTCATCATTGTTCTGCTAGACTGCCCTGCTTTGTCTACCTCACTATCTTCATCCACGTATCCTTTCACTTTCTGTTCTTCTTCCTTTTATGCTCTGTGCCCCATGTCCATTCAATGCACCATTCCTCTTCTATGCATTTCAACTATTTCACTCTGCCTCATTCTACACACCTGAATCATGCTCAACATCAACACCTATCTCTTCTTTGTTATGCATACATATAGTCTCTGTGCACCTTGTGCATGCAATCTCGCCATGCTTCTGCATGCTCTCTCCATCTCAAGTGCTCTGCCTCATCATCATGCCAACTCTTCAGCTTCTCTGGTAGTTAAACACATGCATCCATCATCACTGGGTGTTATTTCGAGATTCCTTCACCTCTCCAACAGTCGAGACTCTTTGTCTTCTCTGTTACATTCGAGCTCAGCCTCTCTATTGCAGTTATAGGCTTCAACGCTCTTCCATCTATCAATCGCCTCTATGAACAGTATTCATCCCACTGGCAGATTCCTTGAAACTCTTCATCTCCTCTGGAAATCACACTCAAGTCTCTTCAAGTCCTCTGGCAAAAAACATAAGTGGTTTCTAGCAGTTACAGAGAGAACCATGAAATGGAGCCTAGCTATGCTATCTCCTTCCACTTACGTGACCACCGGCGGTGACCATCGACTACATAGATATTTCACCATTTAGGCATTCGGTAATTCGACATTCGTGTGATCAAGTGTCTCGACACTTCAAGTTGCGATCCCTGAAATGGAGCTTGGTTGCACTAACTCCTTTCTCCATCTTCCGCCGATGTGGCCAATGGCTATGACCACAGCCTACACCAAAAGGTGTTTCCGCATTTTGGTGATTCTTGTTGCAAGGCATCTCGACTCTCCAAGTCGTGGTCCCCGAAACTTTGAAATGTAGCTTGCCGCTTCAAGCTTTTCTCTACAGCTCTTCAATGATGTGACCACCACCGGTGTCCAAGTGCTTATCCATAAATTGCTTTCACGATTTTGCAATTTGGCATTTTGGCATCCTTGATGCAAAGATTTATTGACAACTCCAAGTCTCGGTATCCAAAACTCCGAAATGGAGTCGGTTCAACGACATTTCGGCAATTAGCGTTTCGCTGTTTCAGGAATCCTGTGGTGAAGATTCTCGGTGCTTAACTCCTCCAACTCCCCGTATCCGAAGTTCCAAAATGGAGTCAGATCAAAGATCTGGTATTTCGTTGTTTCTCATTTCGACGATTCGGAATTTTGGCACTTCTGTGGTGAAGGGTTTCGAAACTTCAACTCCTGGTATCCGGGACTCTGAAATGGATTTATTTCCTAGTCTATGAAGCTCTTTGTTGGTGTGCCTATTTTGGGATTTCGGCGTTTCGCGTTTCGGTGATTCGACATTTCGGCACTCCTGTGATGAAGTGTTTCGACACTTCAAATCCCAGTATTCGGGACCCCGAAATGGAGTTATTTCCTGGCCTATGACATTCTTTGTTGGTGTGCCTATTTCGGGATTTCAGCGTTTCGCATTTCACGATTCCGAGACTCCTATAGTAAGAGTTCTTGACATCCCCAACTCCCGGTATCCAAAATCCTGGTATCCAAAACTGTCTCCTGCTTTTGGGATTTCGGTGTTTCACATTTCGCGATTACGAGACTACTGTGGTGAAGTGTTTTGACACTTCAAATCCCAGTATCTGGAACTGTCTCCTTCTTTCAGGATTTTGTCGTTTCACATTTCGCGATTCTGGGACTTTTCATGAGTGTCCTTGACACATCCACCTCCTGGTATCCGAAACTCCGAAATGGAGTCCGATCAATTTATCCCTGATCTTCCTTGCCTTCCTGTAAACCATCAAATGTTCAAGCACACTCTTGCACTCTGCGTGCACCTCTGCACTTATCCTCCTGAGCTTATGTTGTCCCTGTTTTTCCATCGCTGCATACTCTGAACTTGCCATGAATGACAAGCACACCTTCCTGAAAACATGCCAACAAAAGTTGTGTTATTGTGTATATCTCTTTATATAATTTACAAGTTTCTCCTTGAAGTTGTATGTTTACTACAGGGTACTCACAGCTATATATATTTACTTGTCTTTAGTCTTACATCTAATTTTTTTTTATGTAGGTTATAATTTATTAATGGATACATGTTCATAGCTTCTTAACTATGCAATCATAGTTTTCTTTCCCTATTTCATAATCTGTAAATCATTTCACAGTTTGGTTATTTAGGCAGTGCCTTTCACAACTATATCTACTTTATTAAGTTGAGAAGGTCGATTACTTCTTGTAGATTTACATAAATTGGTAGCTTTATTTCCAACGCCAGAGTGATAGGAGTGTAAGGTTTATAGATTAATTCAAAGAATATGCATTGGCATATTCACAATGGCAAAGCTCTCCATAGATTGTCTTATTCACACTCTACATTTCTCTGTAGAATTTAGCATCGAATTGATTCCATTTGAATTGCTAGTAGTGATTATATTTCATTTTGGTGTAATTCATCAATGTAGACATAACAATTATGTTTGAATATTATCACAATGATCTTTTAGGCATATTAGTACAAGCTTAGGGTTTGTTTCTTGCAAGATAAAAGCAATTGTGAGTTTTTGAAGACATGCTTTAAGAATAAAGTTCACTTTGAAAAATTGATTTTGAAAGATTTCTTACTTATCCAAATACTTCTTGTTCATTCAAAGAGTTGATTACTTAGATGAATTGTTCACAGTTATAGACTACTTTTGAAAATTTGATTCACTTAGATTAATAATCTTACTATTTTAAATATTTCTTTGTACATCAAAATTCAAGTATACTATTCATATAGATTGTAGCTTAATTATAATATTTTAAATCATCTTTTAAAGTAGAATTGTAGATTGAAAAAGAGTGTTTATCCTTAGGGTAAACCATCCTCTTGGATAGTTAATCTGTCTGTTAGTTTTCCTTTCTTCCTTGACTCATATTGTGTCACAACTCTAAGTCTACTTACCCTGGTCGATAATTTAATTGAGGGAAATTAGTACATATAGTTTACCCATCAACACTATTGTGTTGGAGTATAGATAGGTCAGGGATATGCAAGAAAGTTTTGAAGACAAATTAGGTCAGTGACATATTTAGATCAATGATAGTAACAAATTTTATCAATGAATGTAACAAAGGTCAGTATTAATAGTGACATGGTGTTCACATTTGGTAGTTATACTTTAGGGAGGTTTGGACGGGGCAAGGGTAGGTGGTTGTAGCCGAAGAAACCAATGGGTTGTAGCCTCCTTCTGGTTGGAGCCATAGAAATGGGAGTTGTAGCTTCCCTCATGTTGTAGACTAAAAATATAGGGGGTTGGAGCCTCCTTCCAGTTGGATATGGAAAAAAAAGAAATTTGGTGCTTCTACTTCTTGAAGACATATAAGAAAAATCATTCTATGGTTTTCTCCTGCATTGTGTTTCCATGTAAAAAAACTAGTGTATTGTGTATGTGTATGATTTCTCATTTTTCATGGTTTATTTATTATACACTTGTTTAATGATATTGGTAAATTGATCATAAGGATAACAAAACTTATATATGTTGTGGTTAAAAAGGATTAAAAATTAATATTATAGATTTACCCCCTGTATTAGTAATCTAATAGATTGAGAAGAAGGGATTTGACATTGTGTTCCAGGATGGAAAGGTTCTTATTGTGCCCATAGGATCTAGCTCAGACAAAGAAACTGTATTTGGATTTATAGAGAGAAACTTGTATAAGCTAAAGGGCCAGCCTATGAGAAAAATTTCCAAAAACATAGTCACAGATAACATAGAACGGGTAGCTCTGAAGGTTGAGCAACTTAGATGGAATCAATATTTAGGTTTAGTTGGGAAGGATAAACCTTCCAAGTTAGTAAAAAATGATTCATGGTATGATATGGCCATGCAGGATGCTCAGGAGTAGGATACTTTTAGGAGCATGTTCATAGGAGGTGATTCTTTAGAGACAGGTCAGACCATTATGGTAGTGATAGATTTTGTTTCAGAGGGAGAATCCAATCAGGTGTACTGGAGAGAAAGCATGGTAGTGGATCTGGTAGGGAAGATAGATCCAAATCCAGGTGGGATATGTACCTTCCTCACTAAGAGGAAGTGTTGATGTTTTTGGTAGCATCGAATATGTCAGACAATTGGCTTAGGTTAGTGGAAAGTTGGTATGGATTGTCGGTTTTCATTGATGTCAAACATTGGAGAGTGATATTGTATATTTATGTCAACCCTTGGAGAACGTTTAGTAGAAAATTTTGGCAGCACAAAGGTTTGGGTAATGGACCCAAGTTTGTTTGATGTATAATGGTATGAGTTTTAATATATTTGAAGGTAATATTATTTTATATGGGTATTACATTTCATTCCATTTCCAGTGGTATGTGGAACATCACACAACTCCTCACTGTTAGAGAGTTATGGCCATGTGAAGTTGGAGAACCCAGGTTTGGGTAATGGAACCAATTTTGTTTGATGGATAATGGTATGAGTTTTGATATATTTTAAGTAAATACTATTCTGTATAGATAGTACATGTCATACCATTTCTGGTGGTATGTGGAATGTCACATAACTCCTCACGGTTTGAAAGTTATGGCTTTACAAAGTTGGAGGACCCTCATATGTTGGCTTGAAGCCCCAAAAGGTCAAAGAAGTCAAAGAACTTGCAAAGAAAAAAATATTATTTAAATGATAAAGTAAAGTGACAAAGTCAAGAAGGATTATTTAAATAATAAAGTGAAGTGACAAAATCAAAGAAGATTATTTAAATGATAAAGTGAGGTGACAAAGTCAAGGAGGAATATTTAAATGATAAAGTAATGGAGACATTTCTAATTATGGAAAGTGGTTAACCCTAAAAATGAGGAAAATAGGTTAAGTCACCTATAAATGGATTAAGTGACCTAGAAATAGGTTAAGTGACCTAGAAATGGGTTAAGTGACCTAGAAGATGCTTCTAAGGAAGATATTTTGAAAGTATAAATAAGAGGCAAGGCTGTCTCATTTTATATCACACTTGAGAATATTGAATATATATATATATATATATGTGAGTGAGGTAACCAAAGGATATCTAAGTCAAATTTCAGAGGGAAGGTGAAGAAAATAAGGCTGGAATTCAAGGGAGGATAAATTCTTTTGATGATGCTTTCTAAGGTATGTTATTTACAGGTCATCTCACCATTTTCGCAATAACTTTTGTTTATAGAATGATTCAGACCGTGAAATTGATAGGTCATTGAGGAAACATATCCAAGTATATGTGGTAAATATTTCATCTTGTGGGTCGTTGTATTTTTGGAGTTACACTCCGTGGAAAATAAGGTTTGTGGCTAGTCCTGAAACTAGTCTAAAACAGGTGTGTCGGGTTAAAAACATCATAAATTCTTCATAACAGATACAAATTCAGTAAGAAAAAATGTGTTGGTTAGAGTACAGACTTTAGTATTATGTGTAACATTTTTAGATCCATTCAACAAATATTCCATCCGGGGCACGTTCTATAAGTTCACTCTCTAGAATAAGCCAAAATTCAACAATGTATGCCATGTTTTCTATAATTCCTTTTCTGAGAGTTTCCAAGTAGTGACACCTGGAGGAATTGTATAAAAAAACTGAAGAACATTGTGTACTATTTTCATATCTTTATTCATTACAAGTACATAGTTATGATTATTTCAAGTTAGGGTTGTTGACTAATCCCAAACTAGTCATGTGAGACTAAATAAAAGTTTGATGAAAATGCTAGTCCCTTGTTGTGAAAGTTAATGAAGGTTTGCAGGTATGTGATCATATACACTAGGTCTATTACAGAGTTACAAATCATATTTGGATGATGAAATTGATGAGGTCTTTTGGTTAAGGTACATGGTTGATACAAGTAGTTGATGAGTTGGCACATACATGAGGTGTATAGTTGATGATGTTGGTACATATTGATGATTCATAGTTGATGAGTAGTTGATACATGATTGGTACATACTTGGTACATGGTTGGAGGCACTTGTTAGTAGTATTGTTGACACATGGTTTATGGATGATGTGGCATACTTGTATTGGTATATTATTAGAAGAACATATTGATCTTGGTGATGATTATGAGTTTTTGTGTTATGGTTGGTTGATGCAGATCTTTGAGAGTTGTATTGGTGATTGATCTTGGTGAGTAGATCTGATTTGGTTGATAAGACTGATGAGACAGGTTGTTGTGATAGGTTGTTTGGATAAGTTGTTGTGACTAGTTATTTGTACAGGTTTGGTGCATGGTTGATGCACTTGTTCATGGTACATGTTTTTTACAGGTTGGTGCATGGTTGATGCACTTGTTTATGGTACAGGTTGATTACAGGTTGATTGGTATAGGTTTACAATAGTATATCTCACAGTGATAGTGTGACAATGGTTCCATCATTCTACTTATACGTTAGGGAGGTTGGACAGGGAAAGGACAGGTGGTTTTAGCCACCTTCCAGTTGTAGCCAGAGAACATAGGAGATTGTAGCCTCCTTCTGGTTGTAGCCAGAAAATTAGGGAGTTGGAGCTTCCCTCAGGTTGTATCCTAAGAAGCTAGGGGTTTGGAGCCTCCTTCCAGTTGTAGCTGGAAAACAAAGGAAGTTGGTGCTTCCAATGAATGTAATTATTCAAGACATATAAGAAAAATCATTATGTGGTTTTCTCTCACTTTGGGTTTCCACGTAAAACACTGGTGTGTTGTGTATGTGTATGATTTTTCATTTGTTCATTTCTTGTTTACTCAGTAGTTATTGGATGATAATACTACATTGATATAACACTTGGATTATATGGTTAAAAATGATCAAATTGCTCGATTATTGATTCACCCCCCCTCTTAGTAATCCAACAATTGGTATCAGAGCTGGTTCCTTCATTAAACACTTTAACCACTGGAAGGAGATCATGGATTATTATTAGAATGGAGTACCAATGTTTAATGGTTAGAATGGTTTTAAGTATGATATGTGGAGCATAAGGACGGAAGTATTTTTACAGGAACATGGACATTATATTTGGCGATTAGTTGTTATAGGATATGATAGTTCAAAAAGGGAAAATACTGCAGCCAAAAAGGAATTGAGGAAGAATTAAAAAATAGCAATGGATTTCATATGGGAAGGATTACCTAATCTGGTAAGAGAAAAGGTTGGTAAATTTTCATCAGCAAAAGAACTTTAAGTTACGTGACATATATTCTTCACCCATCACAGATTTAGAAAATGCCAAAGAAGATGCAGATACAAATCAAGAAGAATTATGTTCATTGGGTCAAGCAGATTCAAAAGATGATGTGTACATAATCACCAGAGGTATGTTGTTTTATTTTAATTGTGAAAAATGTGAACATATCGAAATAAAATTCCATGAAGTAAATGAGACAGAAAAACTAATTGAAAAGGAAGACAATTATGAAGAATAATTGATTAGTGCTTTAGATGAACTAAGAGAAGAAAACAATTCACTCAAGAAAGAATTGATGAAACAAAAGGAATGTGTTCACATTTTTGAAGAATCCTAATAGGTCATTGAGAAGTTAAGAACTTAGCTAGAAGAAGCCAGAAAGATCGAAGAAAATCTTGAATATCAAAAGCAGTGTTTGCAAACCAACATGGCAACACATAAGGAAGAAGAAGAAATAAGAGAGAATATATTGATAGATCATCTTAAGGAAAGAAATAACGATATAAACCATCTTGAGGCAGATTTTGTTCAAGAAGAGAAAGGACTTGAAGAAGAAATAATCACATTAAAAATTTATCTTGAAGAAGTGAAAAGAACATTAGAAGTCATGAAGTCTCAGATAATGAATAAATAAGAAGAGGATGAGAAGCTTGAAGAAGAAGTTGTCACATTGAGAAGTAAAATCGTCAAGCGCAACAATAACGTTGAAGAGACAGAAACATCCACATCAGTTATAGAGAATGAAGAGAAGCACTCTAGGTTGATAGAAAATAAGAATGAAGAAAATAGAAAGAGTTATGCAGAAGTACTCAAAGGAAGGAATCATGGTCAACCAGAATCTAAGAAAACTATTGAAGATACATCTTCAAGAAGACCATCCATGTTCAAGCTACAAAGAAGCTTCAATCATGATCATGATCAGTCAAGGAAAAAATTAAGAAGGACTACGCCACAAAGAAGATCATTCAGTCCCAGGTATGCAAATTTATTTTATGGTCATTGTTTTTATTGTACTAAATTTGGACATAAGGTTGCAGATTGCAGGGATTATAAAAGAAATGTTCAAGCAAGTAGTGGCTATGTGGTCGCACGTAACATTGAGTGTTACAAATGTCATAAATATGGACACATAGCCAATGATTTTAGAAGAATGATCAATACTTCCATGAAAGATAATACTGATATTAGATACAAGAAAGTATGGATAAGAAAACATGAAGACCATGTGAACAAATAACAGGTATCCGAGATCGCAAGATTGGAAATAAAATGAGATGAATAAAATTATACAGAGAAAATGAAAGATGTCAGATACAGAAAGGTTTGGAAAATAACTGAAAGAAAGGAAGGATAGGTAAATAAGGAACAAGTTCAAGAGATTGTACTTTTAGGAATTGTAGTGAAATATGAATCCATAGATAGAAAGAAAGAATTCAGAGATCAGACATATGATGAATCTACCAATGAAGATGACGATGAATAAAAATCAGAGCAAGAATTGTTCTGAACCATTCGACTTAGAGAATCCCAAGTAATATGAATATTATATAGGGGGAGTCTATGCGATAGCTGTGACAGACCAAAGAACCATCCTTTAAGAAGCTTGCAGAGATTGAGAAGATAGATTCAAAGAAATCAGTTAGTAGAATTATTGTTTGATATATTAATCAAGACTTCATGATAGTATAGTGATAAATGGGTCAATATTAAGGACAATTGTGCAAGTAGAGTCTTGGACATTATGGACATAGATGGATTCGTAAGAACACTTAATAGGTCTGGACAAATATATGATAGTGGACAAGAGCATGGATTCATAGATTGGTTTAGAGATTGGTTCAGAGACAAAGAAACATTATCAAAATGGATGATAATTACACAGGAAATGGCTCGAACAATGCTAATGGATTCCAAATTGACAGATATTTTTTGGACACATGCAGTGCATACATTAGTTCACATTCAAAACAGAGTAATGCTAAAAAAAAATAATGACAAAACTCCTTACGAACTATAGAAAGGAAGTGCAAACACCAACCTCTACATCAAGCCAAAAATTTGCAAAGGATATGCATAATGAATTTGAAATGTCATTAATTGGAGAACTATCCTTATTTTTGGGTCTTCAGATATGTCAAGGAAACCAAGGAATTTTTATTTCTCAAACTAAGTATATGAGAGAAATGTTAAATAGGTTCAGAATGGAAGATTACAAACTAGTTACCAATCCTATGCAAACCAGTTGCAAGTTGAGAAAAGATGATGATTCAAAGTCTACAGACTAGAGACAATACAAGTCAATGATTAGTAGCTTACTATATGTGACAGCATCTAGACGAGATGTAATGCAGGAAGTTGGACATGTGGCACGATTTCAAGAAGCACCAAAGGAATCAAATGTATTAGCAGTGAAGAGGATTTTCATATATCTCAGAGGAACATAAGAGTTTGGATTATGGTATCCAAAAGGAAAGGATCTATCACTTATTGCCTACACAGATGCAGATTGGGCAGGTTGCATTGATGACCGATGAAGCACCAGTGGAGCAACGTTCTACTTGGGTGAGTGTTTAGTATCTTGGATAAGCAAGAAACAATCATCAATATCCGTATCTATAGTTGAGGTATAGTATATTGCAACAACAACATGTTGTAAGCATGTTCTATGGATGAAACAAACTTTGACAAATATACAGGTTGAGTATGATGAGCCCATTCCAATCTATTGTGATAATACAAACATCATCAGTATCTCAAAAAACCCAGTGATGCACTCCAAGACGAAGAACATTCCAGTCAAGTATCACTTTCTATGGGAACAAGTTGCAAAGAAGAACATCATAGTTGAATATGTGGGAACAAAAGAACAAGTGACATACAACTTTACAAAACCACTTCCACAGGAATCCCTTGAGTATCTTTGTCAGAGACCAGGAGTAATTTCTACTCCAAAATGAATTCTTTTGAATTCTTATCTTATATGTCTTAGATGTACACGAGGAATCACCATAAATAGGACAAAGGGGGAGAGATTTATCATATTCAAAGGTAAATTCTTGGAGAGAGAGCATAGAGGCATGTTTCCAAGGGGAGTGATTGTCACAAGGGAAGAATGAGCGATATGACTTCAGAGTGATACCCTTTTTCAAAGGGGGATATATTATTCATATGAAGGGAAACAGAGTAATCAAAGGCATGTAGATAGGGGGGGCATCCCCAATGAGAGTTCAGTCAGGGGGAGAAACCCCAAAGGGAGATACCCTTTTCCATTGATTTAAAAGGGGGATGGATAGAAACATTGATGAAGAGTATAATCATGAATGTTATCATGACTAAGTGTTTCCATCAATGCCAAAGGGGGAGATTGTCATGCAGTTGGCTTAGGTTGATGGACAATTGGTATGGATTGTTGGTTGTCATTGATGTCAACCATTGGAGAGTGATATTGTAGATTGATTTCAACCCTTAGTTATTGATGTCAACCCTTGGAGAAATTCCGATAGAAAATTTTGGTAACACAAAGGTTTGGGTAATGGACCCAAGATTGTTTGATGTATAATGGTATGAGTTTTAATATATTTGAAGGTAATAATATTTTATATGGGTAGTAAATGTCATTCCATTTCTAGTGGTATGTGGAACATCACACAACTCCTCATGGTTAGAGAGTTATGACAATGTGAAGTTGGAGAACCTAGGTTTGGGTAATGAACCCATGTTTGTTTGATGGATAATGGTATGAGTTTTGATACATTTGAAGGCAATATTATTCTATATGGATAGTACATGTCATGCCATTTCTGGTGGTATGTGTAACGTCACATAACTCCTCACGGTTTGAGAGTTATGGCCTTACAAAGTTGGAGGACCATCATATGTTGGCTTGAAGCCCCAAAAGGTCAAAGAAGTCAAAGAGTTTGCAAAGAATAAATTATTATTTAAATGATAAAGTAAAGTGGCAAAGTCAGGAAGGATAATTTAAATAATAAAGTGAAGTGACAAAATCAAAGAGGATTATTTAAATGATAAAGTGAGGTGACAAATTCAAGGAGGAATATTTAAATGATAAAATAATGGAGAACTTTCTAACTATCGAATGTGGTTAACCCTAAAAATGAGAAAAATAGGTTAAGTGACCTAGAAATGGGTTAAGTGACCTAGAAGATGCTTCTAAGGAAGATATTTGGAGAGTATAAATAAGAGGCAAGGCTCTCTCATTTTATATCACACTTAATCATATTGAATATCTATAGGTGATTAAGGTAATCAAAGGATATCTAAGCCGAATTTTAGAGGGAAGGTGAAGAAAATAAGGTCGGAATTCAAGGGAGGATAAATTCTTTTGATGATGTTTTCTAAGGTATGTTATTTACAGGTCATCTCACCATTTTCGCAATAAGTTTTTTTTCTAGAATGATTCAGACCATGAAATTGATAGGCCATTGAGGAAACATATCCAAGTATCTATGGTAAAAAATCAGCTGGTGGGTTGTTGTATTTTTGGAGTTACACTCCGTGGAAAATAGGGTCTATGTCTAGTCCTGAAACTAGTGTAAAGTAGGTGTTTTGGGTAAAAACGTCATAACTTCTTCATAAGAGATACAAATTCAGTAAGAAAAAATGTGTTGGTTAGAGTACAATCAATAGTATTATGTGTAACATTTTTAGAACCATTCAACAAATATTCCTTCTAGGGCACGCTCTACAAGGTCGCTCTCTAGAATAAGCCAGAATTCAACAAGGTATGCCATTTTTACTATAACTCATTTTTTGAGAGTTTCCAAGTAGTGACACCTAGAGGAATTGCATAAAACAAACTGAAGAACATTGTGTATTATTTTCATATCTTTATTCATTACATGTACATAGTTATGATTATTTCAAGTTAGGGTTGTTGACTAATCCCAAACTATTCATGTGAGACTAAAGAAAAGTTTGATGAAAATTCTAGTCTCTTGTTGTGAAAGTTAAGGAAGGTTTGTAGGTATGCGATCATATACACTAGGTCTATTACAGAGTTACAAATCATATTTGGATGATGAAATTAATGAGGGCTTTTGGTTAAGGTACATGTTGGGTACATGGTTGAGACAAGTAGTTGATGAGTTGGAACATACATGAGGTGTATAGTTGATGATGTTGGTACATCTTGATGAGTCATAGTTCATGAGTAGTTGAAACATGATTGGTACATACTTGGTACATGGTTGGAGGCACTTGTCAATAGTATTGTTGACACATGGTTTATGGATGATGTAACATACTTGTATTGGTATATTATTAGAAGAACATATTACTCTTGGTGATGATTATGAATTGTTGTGTTATGGTTGGTTGATACACATCTTTTAGAATTGTCTTGGTGATTGATCTTGGTGAGTAGATCTGATTTGGTTGATAAGATTAATGAGACAGGTTGTTGTGATAGGTTGTTTAGACAGGTTATTTGTACAGGTTTGGTGCATGGTTGATGCACTTGTTCATGGTACAAATTTTGTACAGGTTTGGTGCATGGTTGATGCACTTGTTCATGGTACATATATTGTACAGGTTGGTGCATGGTTGATGCACTTGTTTATGGTACAGTTTGATTACGGGTTGATTGGTACAGGTTTACAACAACATATATCATAGTGATAGTGCAACAGTGGTTCCATCATTCTACTTATACATCAGGGTGGTTGGACGGGGCAAGGACAGGTGGTTGTAGCTAGAGAGCATAGGGGGTTGTAGCCTCCTTCTGGTTGTAGCCAGAGAATTGGGGAGTTGGAGCTTCCCTCAGGTTGTAGCCTGAGAAACTAGGGGTTTGGAGCCTCCTTCCAATTGCAGCTGGAAAAAAAAGGAAGTCGATGCTTTCAATGAATGTAATTCTTCAAGACATATAAGAAAAATCATTCTATGGTTTTCTCTTGCTTTGGGTTTCCACGTAAAACACTGGTGTACTGTGTATGTGTGATTTTTCATTTGTTCATTGCTTATTTACTGAACAGTTATTGGATGATTATGCTACATTGATATAACTCTTGGATTATATGGTTAAAAAGGATCAAATTTCTCTATTACTGATTCACCCCCCTTCTCAATAATCCAATAGAATAGGTACTTCCACATAGGCATGTGTTTTGCATGTGAAAGTTGTTGAAAACATTCTAGTCTTGAGTTTACTTTAGTTAAAAGGAATTAATTAAAGTAAAAATGTATTTATTAATGAATTACATTATTTAAAGGGCATGCTTAACATGTAGCATGTAATCTAAATATTAAATGAGTGTGAGAATTAATATCAACCATAGATCACCTTGGAGATTATAAATAGATTGTAACTCATGATTATAAAAGCAAGGCTGGGGTAAAGGATAAATCACTTTCAATGAGAGGTTGAAGTTGAGAGACTTATGTGAGATACACTTGTGAGAGAATTTGGTGAGCGATGAAGGTTGAGGATAACAAATAAGGACTTTTTCTAGTGTGAGGAGGAGTGTAGGAGGAAAGAAGGACTTTTTCTTACACTAGAGTGAGGAGATCTCACTGGTTGGGTGAAGAGAGTTCATAAAAGTATTGATAAGAGTGTTGGACCACAAAGGATAATGATTCAATATTTTGATAGGTGGATAAGTATTTTCATATAGAGGTCACACGGGTCAAGGAGGAGATAGAGAAGAAGCATCCATAGGTGGGGTTTCAAAGGATAAAGACCAGAGAAAAGATAAGAGTCATATAGAGATTTTCATACGATATTTGTGTACAGATCCATGGGTCATAGTTTATATAGTCGTGAATATTCATGGGTCATAGAAGGGAAAGTCATGGATGTTTGTGGTTCAGAGAAGGGTGGGTCGTAGATGCATTGGAAAACATCTTGGTACAGTTTTGTATAATAACACGAGAGTTTTCAAGTTTGTCTACAGTGGATAGTTCTCTCATTGGGCCACTATCCCTATTACGAGATCCTTGATTTGAACTTAATAAAAGAATCATTGGACTGGTTTTACCTCCTGGGGTTTTCTAGAAGTTTAACTGAAAATATTTGTGTTCTTAAGTGCTTGATTTGGTTTCCTTGTTTATGCTTCCGCTGCATGTTTATTTGATTACTCAACTGTGATTTTAGTAGATAAAGTGATTTTATTTTGAGCTAACTGTCGGGTGTTGAGTAGAGTGGTAAAATATTAACATGGTATTAATGCATACCAAGGGTTGATTTCACGTAGGATTATTGTTTTCAACATATTACTCACTAAAAAGGATCATGTCATGTGATATGAGTCCAGAAAATTAAAAGAGAATGAGATGAATTATGATACACATGGATTGGAATTAGCATCCTATATGTTGGAAATATTGAGAGGGGGGTGAATCAATATTTAGAGCAATTAGTATTTTTGAACTTGTACTTCAATTAGATCATGTATTCAATTTATATTCAATCAACAATGAGGACTATCCAATGAATAATGAATAATAGTATAAGAGATGCACCAATACACCATGCATAATATATAAGAAGTAATCATGTATTATTGTTCAAAGGAAGTAATGACTTACAAAGGTAGATATAGCTTCCAAATATAAAGGGAGGGATAAAACTCCAAAAGGAAGATACAATCCTCCAATATCAAGAGAGGGTTGACCTCTCCATCATTTCCCCTTTGTTCCACCCAAGAATATATAATAGATAATAAGACTTTACATTAAATTATCACCATCAACCAACCATCACATAGAACCTGGTAATGCTTCTTGAGACTTCTTCAAATTATACAATTCTTCACTTCTTGGATTACTCTGATCCTATAGATAATATTACTTAATTTATTCTTTGAAACTCCTCCAAGTTTCACTCCTTGAATCCTCCCATAAAAGAAGTTATAGAGAAAATGGTAGACCTTATTCAATTATGGTTTATTGAGGAGAGTGAACTTGCACAGAATGGCCCGCACTCAATCTTTAACATCAGATTCTGAAATTCATACAAAGGAAACTACATCCCATACTCCTTCCAATTCAATTTGTCTCACTTCATTTGGATTCTCTATGAAGAGGTTATGAATTTTTTACCTGGAACACCTGTTTATGACTAACTTCAGGACTAGTCAAAAACTCTATCTTCCAAAAAGTGTATCTCCAAAATTATAGCGAATAAAGAATGAAATTTTTATCACAAGTACCTAGATATGTCTTGTCAATGGCATCCAAATTTTACCATATGAATCGTTCTAGAAACAAATTTATAGCTAAAATGGTAGGATGACATGTAAATAACATACCTTAGAACACATCACCAAAAGACTTCATCCTCCCTTGAAATTCAACCTTCCTTACTTCAGATTTCCTCAGAAATTCAACTTTATCTCCTTGTTCATTAATAAACTTGTGTGTGTTGAAAAATGAATGTATAATGAGATGTATTTATACCATTTATGTCACTTCCTTTTAACATTAGGGCTGACATGTAGTTTCTGCTTCCATTCACATTGTCATCTTCAAAAATTCATTTCTCCTCAATGGTAAGGATCCACGTGATGTGCCACATGCCACCCGAAGCGGCATGAATTATATTATCCATCCATGGGTGTTGTGTCTGCATGTGTAATTTCCTTCATGTCTATCTACTTCGATCAATTGTGGGGTCCAAAAGCCAATGGCTAGTGTTGACATCAATGACAACAACCAATCTTCCAACGTCGTATGGAGCTTGTCGTACGATATTTTCGCACAGATCCACGGGTCATAGTTTATATAGTCATGGATATTCATGGGTCATAGAATGGAAAGTCATGTATGTCTTCGGTTCAGAGAAGGGTAGGTCATAGATGCATTGGAAAACATGTTGGTACAAGGTTGTACAATAACAAAAGAGTTTCCAGGTTTGTCTACAGTGTATAATTCTCTCATTGGATCATTAGCCCTATTACGGGAGCCCTAATTGGAGCTTAATAAAAGAATCATTGGATTGGTTTTCCCTCTGGGGTTTTTCCAGAAGTTTACCTAAAAATCTTTGTGTTCTTATGTGCTTGATTTGGTTTCCTTGTTTTTGCTTCTGTTGCATGTTTAGTTGATTACTCAACTGTTATTTTAGTAGATAAACTAGTTTTATTTTGAGCTAACTATCGAGTGTTGAGTAGAGTGGTAAAATATCAACATGGTATTAATGCATACCAAGGGTTGAGTCCGCTCAGGATTATTATTTTCAATAGATTTCTCACTCAAAAGGATCATGTGGTGTGATATGAGTCTCAAAAATTAAAAGAGCATGAGAGGAATTATGCTACACATGAATTGGAATTAGCATCCATTATCCATGCATTAAAAATGTGGAGACATTACCTCATGGGGAGGGAATTCAAGCTAAGAATAGACCACCGTGGTTTGAAACAATTGTTTGGACAACCCACATTAAAAGTCAGGAAAACTAGATGATTGGAATTCCTTAGTGAATACGACTTTGAAATTAAGCACATCAAAGGAAAGGAGAACCAAGTGGTTGATGGACTTAGTATAAGAGTGCATGAGATTTATGCTACAACCATTAGCATGTATAGATCATATTTAAAAGATAAAACTATTGAAGCAACGAATTCCAATCAAACACTATTTGAAAATAAAAGAGACATTATAGCAAGACAATTTACAATGGAAATTAAAATATTAGGAGTTGAAAGATGATGGAATTATCATGTACATAGGCAATATATATGTTCCAAATTAAAGAGAGATAAAAAAATATAGTGGTGAAATAAATACATAATGTTCCATATGTTGGGAACCCAGAATATAAGAAAGCAATTGCAGATGTAAGAAGCCAATACTTTTTTCTAGGAATGAAGAAAGAAATGGCTAATTATATTACCACATGTATAGAGTGGCAGAAGGTGAAGAATGAACATGGACATCCAGATGGAATGTGACAGTCATTTCCCATTCTTGAGTGGAAATGGAAAGTGGTTACAATTGATTTTATTACAAAGATTCCCAAAACAATGAAGCAACATGATTCCATCATGGTAGTGGTGGATAAATTGACTAAGGATTCTCATCTTATTCCACTAAATACCATGCACAAGGCAACACATATTATAGATATCTACATGAAATATGTTTTCATACTACATGGGGTTGCCAAGAAAATATTTTCAGATAGAGACCCAAAGTTTACTTCAAATTTTTGGGAAGGTTTATTCAAAGGATTCGGGAGAAATCTAATTCTCAAAACAATGCATCACCTAGAATATGATGGGAAAATAGAGAGGACCAAAATAATAATTGAATACATGCTCATAATGTATGTGATGGACCAACCATGAAAGTGGGAGGATTATATCCACTTAGTGTAAGTTTCTTATAATAATGGGTATCAAGGCTCATTAACAATGAGGCCATTTGAAGCATTGCATGTTAGGAAGTGTAACACACTAGTGAGATGGGATAACTTAGCAAACAAAGATATCATTGGGACATATTTATTGAAGGAAATGTAAGAGTAGATGGAGGGGATTAGTCAGAATTCAAAGGCTTCTCGGGACAAACAAAAAATTTATGCAAACAAAAACAAACTTTTTATATATTTTAAAGTGGGAGAACATGCAATTTTTTAAGTGAAAGAGAAGAGAAGTTCGCTAAGATTGGGTTGCTTCCCAAAGTTGGCAACATGATATTGTGGACCTTTTGAAATATTAGAGAAGATAGGGCCAATTTCATACATGCTAGAATTCCCTCCATCCATGAGAGTGAATAATTTATCTCATGTATAATTACTAAAAAAATATGTGACTAACCCTAACCACATAATTGATTGGACTATGATCTCAGTGGAAAACGAAGGATATTTCTGGGTGGAAATAGCGTGTATCCTGGCTCAAAAAGTCAAATTTCTAAGGAAAAAAGAAATTGGCTTGGTAAAGGTCCAATGGACTTGGTACAGTCCTTAATCCACTACTTGGGAACACAAAGAAACTATACGGAAAGAATACCCACAAAGTTAAAACAATTTTGAAGAAAATAGAAGTTAAAAATACAAGACTCCATTTTTCTGGGCAACTAGATTTCCAGAATCACATCTCAGAGTTCCTAGCCACTTGCACTAATAGTCTTGATAAAATAATGGTGCAACACAATGGACTAAGAGAAATGAATGGGGCGCATTCCTTGGGTCGACAGATTGAGAGGAACAAGATATTGTGGTTGAAACTACTATTGAAGAGTAAACATATTGCATAATTTTTGTTTTCTAAATATTATGATATATATATGGGAATTGTGTTGTACATCGAGGATGGTGCAAAATTTTAGGGGAGAGGGAATATAAAGTCCCCACTATAATCCCCAATTTAATTAACGCATAATGTAGATATGACTGTGGCTATGGCCAAGTGATGTAATATGAAAAATGTATTTAAAAATTTTAATAAATAAAATGTGATATATGGTATATGGTTAAGAAAAATTGCATGGTATGTAGTATATGGTATATGGTACATGGTATGATACAGGTTTTGATTTACATTGTCGATGTACATGGTATGGTACATGATTGGTATACATGGTTGATGGTTGAGGAATATGGTACAGGTTGAGGTGCATGGTTGATGCACGGTTCAGTACAAGTGTTGGTGCATGGTTTATGCACTAGTTTTGGTACACATTTGATACTTGGTATGGTACATGATTGGCACATGGTATGGTGTTCATGTACATGGTTGATATATATGGTTGATTTGAATGGTTGGAACATGTTATGGTACTTTTTGTGGCACATGTTGATTCATGGTACATGGTTGAGATAGATATCTTGTGATGGTATGTTGGTGATATTGGTACATGCTTGGTAGAGACATGTGTTTGTGATGTTGGAAATCTAGTTGAGAGGTGTCCTTGGTACACGATCCATGTGAGAGGATATGGTTGAGTATCAGTGATAGTGACAGGTTGATGTGATAGGTTGGATATAGTGACAGGTTACAGGTTGATGTGATAGAGGTAGTGACAATGACAATAGAAGTGATATTGGCAGTGATTGTGGTAGTGACAATTGGTATACAC
>ML782082.1:510440-527885 GCA_009831015.1 Picea engelmannii | reverse complement strand
TATATATATATATATATATATATATATATATATATATATATATATATATATATATATATATATATATATATATATATATATATATATATATATATATATATATATAAGAAAGAATTCCTCATTTTTCTCCCATTTAGGTTTCCACGTAAATACTAGTGTATTGTGTTCTTGATGTGATGTTGATATGATTCTTCTTATGATTACATGCTTATGATATATATATTGAATGAAATCATAAATGATACATTGATGATAAACTATTGAACATTGTTGATAAAGTGAAATAATATATATTGTTGTTAAAAGTGGTATAAAGTGTTCATATTGAGTCACCCCTCACCCTATCAATATTCTAACAATTGGTATTAGAGTGATTTCCTTTAGGAAATAGTTTAACCACTATAAGGTAGATCATGGAGTGTTGTATGAATTGAGTACCAATGTTCAATGATCATAATGGTATGAAATATGAGATATGGAGTAAAAGAATGAAAACATTTTTATAGGCACAGAGGTATGATGTTTGGAACTTAGTTGTTATAAGATACAATGCTACAAAGAAACCAAATACTGCAACCAAGAAGGAATTGAAAATGAAAAATAAAATAATATTGGATTTTATCTTGGAAGGATTACCTGATTCAGTAAAGGATAAAGTGGGACAATATTCTTCAGCTAAAGAAATTTGGGATAAGCTACATAATATATATTCTTTTCCTATCATAGATTCAAAGAATGCCAAAGATGATGCAGATGACATCTCAGATGATGATGAAGCCTACAAAGGTGAGTACTTTTTCTTGAATTGTGAAGAGCATGAAAATATTGAAATTGAATGCCCTTGTGTGAAGATTGAAAGTATTGAGACAGAAAATCCCAATGAAATAGAAGAAAATCCTAAGATTGAAAAGAAAAAGAATCATGATGTAAATTTCAGTCAATGAGAAGAGAGAAGACTTGAAAAATAAATCATCTCCTTGATGATCCAATTTGAAGAAGAAAAACAAACAAAAGAAGTCATGAAGATTCATATGATGAAGAAAGAAGAAGAGGTTGAGAATCTTGAAGAATAAGTTGTTACATTAAGAGTGAAAACCGTCAATCTCAACAAGAATGTTGAAGAGATAGAAACATCCACATCATCAATAGATAATGTTGAAAATAAGCACTCTAGGTTGCCAGAATGGAAGAATGAAGAGAATTCAAAGACATATGCAGAAGTCATTAAAGGTTCGATGAAGAACTAAGAATGCAATCCCCTAAAGAAGAACATTCCATAAGTGCATAAACCTCAAGAAGAAGAATGCAGAAGAGATGGACATCAAAGAAGACCCTCCACATTTAGATAAAAAGGAAACTTCACCCATAATGAAGGGATCCAAAGAAAAGAAGATCATGATCAACCAAGACAAGGATTCATAAGGACTACACCACAAATAATATCATTCACTCCAAGGTATGTAAATTTATTTTATGGTTATTTTTTTTACTGTACTAACTTTGGACATAAGGTAGTAGATTGCAGGGCTTATGAATAAATGTTCAAGCAAGAAATGATTATGTGGCCCCACATAACATTAAATGGTACAAAATCTATAACTATGGACACATAACTCATGATTGTAAAATCATGATAGATACTTCTATGAAAGAGAACAATGATATTAGATATAATAAAGTACATAAAAGAAAACATGAACATGTGAATAAAGACCAGGTCCCAGAGATCGTAGATTTTATAGTAGTACACAAAAGAAAATAAGAATAGGCGAATAAAGAAAAGTCACAAGAGATTGTAATTTCAAGGATTGTAGTACGAGATCAATCCACAGTCAAAAAGGAAGAAGTCAGAGTTTAGAAATATGATGAGTCTACAGACGAAGAAGAAGACTACTCTGCATCAGAGCATGTATTTTTATGATCCAATTAGCTTGGAGACTCCCAAAAAATATGTATGTTGAACAAGGGGAGTCCATGTAGCAGACACTACATATTAGAGAACCATATTTCAAGCAGTATGAAGTGTTTGCAGAGATAGATTCGAAGAAGTCAGATATCAGAAGTACAAAGTAATAGATTCATGGGTTGAGAAGTTGTGTTCCTACACAAGTATTAGTTGGCAGGAAGAAGTTTATGATTATATTTCATGTATGCATTCAGGCAGGGATATTTTTCGTATAGCTTGTTCCATACATGAATAGTTTGATGATCATACACTACAATGAAAAGACCCTCTAGAGGAAGTTATAGAGAAGGTTTTTAGTGTTACAAAATTGGAAAAAATTGTCAAAAAAACCTTCGTAAAAAAATCTATTTTGGGTAGCATATGTTTTTGCAAAGATTATAACAGAACTTCATTATAACTAAAAAACAACTAGGCGGGCGAAGGTTGTAGAGGATTTGTTTCTAGTCAATGCACTTCATGGTCTATACACACTGGTGCGTTCTCAAACATAAAGCATTGGTTCCTACATTACACTGAAAGCACCGGGACAATCCTAAAATATTGGGGCATCGGTGTGTTTATACAAAATAACACACCAGTTCTTTAATAAAAAAAATGTAGTAGTGGAATCTATGATACCAAGCACTGATGCTCTCTATAACTTAAAGGACTGGTGCTTAACATTATGAGAAATCATCGGGATGTCCAAAACATATTGGGGCACCGATCCTCTTATAATTAATAGTGCATTGGTGCCTTAATAAGAATAAGGCACTGGGGAAATCTATGATACCATCATTGGTGCATTAAAGAAAAAACCCAACTGGTGCATGATATTAAGAACGCATTGAGATGGAAGTGCGATACAAAAGCACTAGCGCATTTATTAATTAAATGCATCGATAAAGTTTTTATTATTATTATACCTGTTGGTTAAAATAGTATTAAGATTGGTGTTGGTTCCTTGTATATCAACACCGATGTGAATTTAATTATGACATTGGTGCGTTGTATCTTGAAACACACTGATGTTGTTTATCATTAAACACACTGGTTGTCATTTTCTATTTTTATAAACACCGACCTATGACAATGCACAATTATTGGTATTTTTTAATTCCATTGTTCATAAACAAATTGACATATATTTTATAATAATATTCATATAAATTAAATTTTGATTAGTGCATTTGGATATGATATTTGGAATAATTTGTTATACCATAATATTTTGCATCTCTTTATTATAATATTTAATCATCCATATATTTAATCACTGATGTGACATTTCACAACAACATTTGACAACATAATAGAATAAAATAAAACATATTTTATTATATATGAAAAATAAGCTCTTTGTCATAGAAATTTGGTTGACAATTATTGGTAACCCCTTGTCATTCAATTAGGACATTATGTCCATTAAATTAAACAAAATTTATCTCCCTCGTCTCTCCACTTTCCAACGAGGGGGCCCGAGATAGGCGCTCAGACATGGGCATATGCCCCCCACATGACCAACACCTCCGCTCTAAGGGGTGCTGATCGTGCTAATCGTTCGACATTTTTCCATGAATTGCGGAGTGCACATGGTGATAGGTTTTTTTCCCAGTAACACTACGAGAGCCCGATTAGATACACACAGGTGCAAATTGGAGAACCAAAGACAACAAGATTGAAGGGGAAACTTTCCAGGAGGATATCTTCTTCAATTTTTGGCCAAATCAGGTGCAGAAAGAGCCTAGCTAGGGGTTTTTGGATGTTCTGGAGCCATTGGAGCCATCTATTTTGCATTTTGAGCACTGTAAATCACTTTTTTTAACACTTTGAAAAAATAATATAAAATATCTTTTGGAAGTTGGACCAGGAGATGTATCCCAAGAGAGAGGTGAACTCCTTTATCATTTGTTGTGTTATGTGTTTACTGATGGTTGTTATTTGTTGGTTATTATGTGCATATTAAGTGTGAAAACTATCTAGTTTATCTGTTTGTAGATTGATCCTTTTTCCCAAGCACACATAATTAACACTTACAAACAATTTAAAAGATACAAGTCTTCTCATTTACAGATCAAGTTGGTATCAAAGCATAGGTTGTTGAAGGATTGATTGTTTGCAAGTGTTTTTTTTTTTTTTCTGATGCTCATAAGGTTGAATCTCACAAGAGGAGAAGGTAAACTTTTAGAGCGAAGTTTTCAATTGTCAATAAGGAGCACTACCAAATCACCTGAAGCTTCAAGGAGATATTCACTAAATATGGCTCATGAGGAGAGTCATGGAACTCTTCCTTCAGAGGAGAAAATTTTTAGAAAATATTTCTATGATATGACTGAGATGGTGAAAGTTTTATTTGAACAAAGAAATGAAAGATTGCAAGGTAAAATCTCAAACCCTCCAAAGGGAAATGGAGACAGTGGTGATAAAAATCCAAAGGGAAATGGAGGGAATGGTGATTCTCCACCTCCTTCACCCCCATCTTCCACCTATTCTACCATTTCAAAACCACCTCCAAATTCTTCGAAATAACATAGTAAACCTCCTTTTCTTAAGCTTGATATTAAGTTTGAATTGCCTATGTACATTGGAGAGGTAAATGTTGAGAAATTGGATAACTAGATTCATCAGATTGAAGTGTATTGTAGGATATAAAGGATCATAGATGATGAAACTAAGAGTCATCTTGCTTCTTTAAGATTGGACAGTGCAACACTCATTTGGTGGGAAGCCAAATCTCAAGAGGACATGAAGAAATATGGTAAAGTTTTATCCTCTTGTAATGATTATATTGTTGCACTTAAAAGAAAATTTTATCCATTAGCATACATGCAAAAATCTATTATGGATTGGCAAAAATTTAGACAAGCTAAAGGGGAAAAGGTTCAAAGCTACACTCAAGAATTTAGAAGAAGGGCTTTGATTTTGGGTACAAATTTGTCTTCTCAAGAAAATTTACTCGAATATATTGGAGGATTGCATAGCTACTTGAGGCACACAATACTTATGTTTAACCCTACAAGTCTAGATGAAGTTTGTGTACAAAAAACTCATTTGGAAGCAAGAGGGAGGAATGAACCTCAAGAGGGAAACAATAAACCTTTTGTTCATGGAGACAAAGGAAAGAAGAAGTTCAAGGGAAATGGAAGAAATAATGCTTCAGTCACGAAAGAGGGAGAGAAACTCACATGTAAAAATTGTTCAAAAGATGGCCATGATGAAGACCATTGTTGGAAACTTCATCCTGAAAGGAGACCCAAAAATTTCAACAATAAGGGGAAACCAAATACTACTGCAACCATACAACATGATTTAGGTTCTGATACAGGTGATGAAACAAAGATTACAACCATGGGTTTTCAAGGTAAGGACTCTATTGCAAGTACTAGTTCTTCAAGTAGTAATAGCCTCAATGAAACTCAACAATAAAAAAAAAAAATAGATATTTCCACATAAGGGTTATTTGAAAACATACCAAGATAGATACTTCTTTTGATATTGGATCTCAAGCAAACCTCATTTCTAAAGACATTGTGAAGAAAATAAAATTGGAAACTACTCCACATCCTCAACCATACCCTCTAGGATGGATATGTGACAATGCCAAATTGCATGTGACAAAAATGTCTAAACTTAGATTTTCCATCACTGCAAATTTTATAGATGAGGTAGAGCTTGATGTTATTCCTTTGGATATTTGTGGTATTGTGTTGGGAAACCCATACTTATATGATAGGAGAGCCATCTTTCATCGTCATGAGAAAAAGTATCATTTTTTTTAAAATGGAGTTGAGTACATTGTTAGAGAATATACAAAGAAGTTGAATTTATCACTTGTAAATGTTGGACAAATGAAGAGATTAGTCAATGCTAGTAAGAATTTTGTCCTCTTGATGATCAAACCCAAAGACAATGTTGAAAAAGAAGCTTTCCAAGGTTGTGATTCAAAGTTGAAATCTGATTTATATGAGGTTGTTAAGCAACATGATGAGATGTTTCAGGAACCAAAGGGATTGCCACCAAAAAGGGATATCCAACATGATATACAATTGCAACAAGATTGTCATCTTCCAAACATTGGTATGTACAAGATGTCAGTCATGGAGAATGTTGAAATTAAAAAACAAATCCAAGAGTTGCTTGATAAAGGGGTCATTATGCCAAGAACTTCACCATGTGGATCACCAATTGTTTTAGTGCCAAAGAAATATGGTACATGGCACATGTGTGTAGATTTCAAGGCCTTGAAAAAGATTACGGTAAATAATCATTATCCTCTTCCTAGAATTGATGATTTGCTTGAGAAATTGAAAGATCCTAAGTATTTTACTAAATTGGATTTGAGAAGTGGATATCATCAGATTATGATTGTTGAAGGAGACACTTGGAAGACAACTTTCAAAATAAAAAAAGGTTTGTTTGAGTGGATGGTAATGCCATTTGGACTTTGCAATGCTCCTGCTACAATCATGAGAGATGTGAATGATGTTTTAATACCTTTTCTTGATGACTGTGTAACTGTCTACTTGAATGACATTTTAATATTTAGCAAATCTCGTGAAGATTTTATTATGCATGTGAAGCAAGTTATGGATGTCTTAAAGAAATAAAATTTATTTTTGAAGATGTCCAAATGTGAGTTTGGAAAGACATCACTTGTTTACTTGGGGTATATTGTTGGAGGAGGAGAATTGAAAATTGATCCCTCCAAGGTCAAAGTTATTTTGGATTGGCCAAATTCCAATAATGTGACTGAGGTAAGAATATTTTTGGGAGCAACCCAATAATGGAGAAAGTTTATTGCTAACTTCTCTTCAATTCCAGCTCCATTACATGCAATGACAAACATCAAGCACACTTTCCGATGGGGGGGGAAGAAACAAAAAGAATTTGATGCATTAAAGGAGAAGATTAGTTCAACTCCAGTTCTTTCACTTCCAAATTTGAGACAACCATTTGAGATCCAAATTGATGCAAGCAATTATACAATGGGAGCAATCTTGTTGCAACATGATAAGCCCATTTGTTTTCATTCTGAAACTTTTAATGGTGCAATGATTAACTATCCTACTTATGATAGGGAGTTGTATACTTTGGTGCAAAGTGTGAAAAAATGGAAATATTATTTGTTGGGAAAAGAAACCATCATTCACACAGGTCATCAACCATTCCAATACTTACAATAAAAAATGAAGCTGCAACAAGCAAGGCTGAGTGGATTGAGGTTGGAAAGGTGAGGGAACTGTAACCTCATCTTCAGATAGACTGAAAGTAGTCTTTTGGAGGTCCAAAAGCTTCCCAATGGGCAGGAGTGATTTAGGGGATCAAAATTTTCTCAAAAATCAAAGTGCCTGGAATTTCTTCAAAACAGACACATGCACATGCCACGTCCTCATGACCCAAATGCAACTTGAACATGTTCAAACAAACATCGTATGAATGAGATATCGTGTTCTGTCCATTTTTCCAAAGAAGCAAAATTTTGTTGGTTGTACAGTCTGTACAATCCTTATAGTGCTGACGTGGCATGGTATGGTCCCACACGTGGCAGGTGATGTGGACTGACCATTGTGCAGAAGTGCTGAGTTGGCAAGATGACTAGGGAAGGTGATTTGGCAGATACATGGACTAGTGGTTTGATGACACGTGGCATTTGGGTAGCAAGTGATATGGTGCCGCGTGGCCTAGTCGTGGGCTACCACATGGCCCATTCGTGGGCTGCCATGTGGCACCCCTCCAATGCATAAAATTTATGGTATTTCGTGAGGGTTGAACCCCCGACCTCATGGGAAAGTGCATAACTCTAATGTAGGCCGAGATACCAGCCCGCCTACAGGTGTTTCTTACCCTATACACTGTTTAGAATTATTTAAGTTGAAACATCTATTATGTTGGAGGAGAAAAGGGTCGGGGCTAAGCCCTAGCCCCCGATCCATATCATACCATACGACCACTACATAACCGTGGCGTGGGGTTTAACACTTATTAACAGTCACATTGCCATGCGCCTAGCCAAGTGTCATCACCAACACATACGCGCAAATTTTTCTCCACTATCCGATGAGGGGGGTTGAGATAGGAGCTGAGATGTGGCCATATGCCCCCCATGCGACCAACATCTCTTCTCTAAGGGGCGCTAATCATGCTAACCATTCGACATTTTTACACGAATTGCAGAGTGCGCATGGTGCTAGGTTTTTGGCCCAATAACGCTGCAGGAGCCAGGTTAGACACACATGTGTGAATTGGAGAACCAAAGATAGCAAGCTTGAAGGGGAAACTTTCCAGGAGGATATATTCTTCATTTTTTGGCCAAACCAGGTGCAGAAAGAGCCCAACTAAGGTTTTTTGGATGTTCTAGAGCCATTAGAGCCATCTATTTGGCATTTTGAGCATTGTAAAACACTGTTTTTAGAACTTTGAGAAAATAATATAAAAGATCCATTGGAAGCTGGACTAGGAGATGTAGCCCAAGAGAGGGGTGAACTCCTTTATCATTTGTTGTGTTATGTGTTTACTGATGGTTGTTATTTGTTGGTTATTATGTGCATCTTAAGTGTAAAAACTCTCTAGTTTATGTGTTTTCAAATTGATCATTTTTCCCAAGCACACATAATTAACACTTACAAATAATTTCAAAGATACAAGTCTTCTCATTTAAAGATCATCCATGGAGGGTTTTTTGGGCATGCGAGAGCGATTTTCCTTAAGAGAGACAAGCTCGAGACCTAACTTGCTATACTTAAACCTCGTTGGGGACATGCACAAAAACGATCAAGAGTAGCCTTCTCTGATACCACTGATCCTGATTATTTTCGAAACGAAATGAAAGAATAGATATTACAATGATATACACACAAATATTTCCAGAAATAGAGAAACACAACAATACATGCTTTCTACTAATGAAATAAATGTATAGAATCTGTAAAAATACAGAGTGAATGAACTCGCTAGAATGGTGGAAACTTATCTATGAGAAGAGATGTGACGATGATGCTCATTTGCAAGAAGATGAGTACAATGAGGCTCTAAAGGCCTTTTACAATAAATATGAATGTCAAAACCCTGTATATCCAAAAACCTAACCCTAGGATATGAAGTGCCAAAAGTCATGTGGGCCATGTTGGGGTAAGTTAGTACATCAACTTCCCAGGGTCATAACTTTTGCATACGATCTTCGTTTTAGGTTTGTGATGTCCCGTTGGAAATGTATTTTTGAGAACTACACATTATGATGTCAAACTCAAACTCAATTAATTGTTTGATTGTGGAAAGCCAAAAAAACATTGTTTAAGGCCTCAAAACGGCCCGAGAAGTACAGAAAGATGTACTGACATGAAAGATGCCAAAATAATTTAGTTGGAATAGGTGGGCAGCCACCAATATCCACCTGAATGATTTTTAGGGCTTCACGACAGCCCTGGAAGTGCAAAACCCCAATTTCAAAGAGATGTCACCATTATAGAAAAACATGCTGAACTGAAAATTGTCAAGATGAGCCAAGTGGAATTTGGAACAGGTGAATATCACCACAATTTCAAAGAGATGTCATCATTATAGAAAAATGTGTTGAATTGAAAACTGTCAAGATGAGCCAAGTGAAATTTAGAACAGGTGAATATCCTTTTTATAATTATATGATACAATGTTACCAACACTTCATTCCAAGAATCATATTATGACCTATGCAAGATCCGAACAATGTTGTGGGAAAATGATATAGATTTATAGACACAAAAAATAGATGTAATAGTAGTGGACAAGAATCTTGCAAAGTTGATCTTTTGGCAATGTGAAGCAAGTTGAATTTAGATATTAATACAACTTCTTTTGTTTTTAGTGTGATCTAGGAGAAATGGATTCAAGGAGAAAACTTATGTTGCAATAATACATTTAAAATTTGGGAGAAGACTCTATGCACCTTAGCTCACCACTAAAGTTGTTTCCATTTACAAATGACATTATCTGTATCTTCCTCTTTCTCATGCTACTAACATTATTGTCTTCATCTTCTTCTTCAGGAGTTATCAATGCAAAGTTAAGATAGGTTATCTCTAGTCTATCCTATAGAAATTGCAAAAGTTGCCTTATGAATTTGGGAAGAAATTATTAGATTAACAGATTTGAGTGATTATTTCTATATAATCTAATTACCCCAAAAGTTTTTCATGCTGAATCCATTTTTACATTAAAAATGAATTTTAAACAATAAAAAAATAGTAATTTCATGTAAATTTATATCACTGGAATCCCACAAACCACAAAAATATCCGATTAACACAAAAATATTTGCAAACTTGATTGTATGAAAAGGCTATAACCGAATTCATGCACTGTAAAAAAATTCTTATGAAGGAATCAAAAGCGGCTCGCTTGTCTCACCTGCTCTTCGTACTCAAGGAATAAAAACAATCGGATGAGATTCAACACACGTGGCTCGCTCTCTCTCACAGCTTTATGATGGAAGCAATCACAAAAAAAATAAAAAATCTCTGATAAAAATCTTAAATCTGCCACTCTCAGAGCAACAAACATCTTAAAACCCTGGAACGAATGGTTGGAGCGCTAGAGAAGCAAATCAATTCCACGGCAGTCAGTACATTGCTTTTCAAATGAAATGAGAAGATAGCGGAGACTTCTTCCATGGAGCTTCGGAGCCGCCTCTCTAGTCAACAAAGACAAATAGCATGGACCTAGAAATTTATAGTACAGATTTTAGGATTTTTTTTATGTGAGAACGAGCTAAGATTTATGATGGGTCCCTTTAAATTAGTCCTTTTTTTTCCACAGATTGATGGCTCTGAGAAAGGTTGAGATATCATTTCCACAGATTGATGGCTCTGAGAAAGGTTGAGATATCATAAACCCGATGTCTCCGAGAAAGGTTGAGGTATCGTGCTCATAGGATTTGAACCAGAGTCCAAACCCTCTAAACCAATCTTATTCCGCTAGACGCTTGGACTCAAAATTCCCATTACACCAGGAAGCCCACAGAGCTTAGAAATTCATCACAATCTCAGCAGCCATGGCTGCTGGAACAATTACAAGTGCAGTTATGCTCATAATCAATTGCGGCCTGATTCCATTTGTCATAGCCCACGGAGGCAGCGACGATGGAGATTCCAGTGATAGCCCAAACTTGAGAGCAAAAGGCTTAATTCTTGTTAAGATCTGGTGTCTCATAATAGTTTTGGCGAGCACATTTGCAGGGGGCATTTCCCCCTATTTTTACAGATGGAACGAGAGCTTTCTTTTGCTGGGAACTCAGTTCGCAGCTGGCGTCTTCCTGGGGACGGCTTGGATGCATTTCCTCAGTGATTCCGCAGAAACATTCGAAGATTTGACTGACAAGACATATCCTTTTGCATTCATGCTCTGTACAGCAGGCTACCTTGTTACCATGCTTGCAGACCTTATCATAGTTTGGGTGTATGAAAAACAAGATCAGTCGTCGAGCATCCACAGTGCAAATCCTCTTCAAAAAACAGCCGGTGAGTATCTGATTTTTAATCAATAATCTCAGTTGCCAAATGGTTCTGTTGATAGATACGAATTGAAACTGATAATCTGTTTCGATGTTGCAATCTGTCGTTGGCTGACCGATAGCAGTAATGTTGTAATTACTAGGTATGGGTGATACTGAAAGCGGAGTAACCACACTCAATTCTCAGGTGAGTTGAATATAAAATTCCATATAATAATAATAATATATTTTTAAGATCACTGTTAAGCTAGATATCAAATTTGTGTATGAGATTTTTTTTATATAAAATTATATATAATAATAATAATATATTTTTAAGATCACTGTTAAGCTAGATATCAAATTTGTGTATAAGACTTTTTTGTATATAAAATTCTATATAATAATAATAATATATTTTTAAGATCACTGTTAAGCTAGATATCAAATTTGTGTATAAGGCTTTTTTGTGCAGTAATTTGACTGGTAAAGTTTGTGGAGATATACATATCCTACCTTCTCTGGATTTGAACTTGTGACTTTTTAAGAGTAAACAGATGTTCTAAACCATCAAGCCCACTCAAATTGTAATCGCTAAAGGAGATCTCATACACCAATTTAGTGTATGACTTGACAGTAACTATGTTAGAAGATGATTTTTTTAATAACAGATAAATTTGATTGAATTCAAGGTTGCAATATAATTTTTATTGTGCTAGAAGAAAAAATGTTGAATTTGAAAAAAATGATCAGATTTGAATCATTAACAGAAATTATCTTATAAAAAAATAAGATTTCCATGAAATTTTCAAACCCTTCAAGTTTTGTGAAACAAATAAACAGGTGATCCTGAACTGTAAATTCAATACCATGATCTTTGCTGCATACCCACAGGATGCCCCATACTCACAATTGGGTTAAGCTGTCACAATTTAATTAATTTTCAACTGTATGATTTTGAGGGTAGCAGGACCTCCACACAGTAGATGGAGGAGTGCAAATGGTGAAGGCGGTATCATTGGTAAAGAAAACCTCCATTGGAGACAGTTTATTGCTCGTGCTCGCACTGTGCTTTCATTCTGTCTTCGAAGGGATCGCCATCGGTGTTGCAGGCAAGTCTTCTCTCCTCTCCTTGGCTTTGATTGTACTGTTCCACCTGCAAATTATTGCCCGGTTGCATATCTGAGTGGCAATTTAACTTAAACTTGGTCTGGCACAGCGACAAAGCATGACGCCTGGAGAGCTCTGTGGACGGTGTGTTTACACAAGATATTCGCTGCCATAGCGATGGGCATAGCCCTCCTGCGCATAATTCCCGACAGGCCCTTCCTCTCATGTGCAGCATATGCCTTCGCCTTTGCGATTTCGAGCCCCGTTGGAATTGGTATTGGAATACTTATCGATGCCACTACACAGGGCCCTGTAGCGGACTGGATTTACGCAATCTCAATGGCTTTTGCCTGCGGTGTTTTCGTTTATGTTGCCATCAACCATCTTCTGTTGAAAGGAGTAATACAAAACCCTAACAAAGGCGCTATCCCCTTTGACAAGCCATTTTACAAATATTTGGCTGCAGTCACTGGAGCTGGACTGATTGCAGTGGTTATGAATTGGGACTAGTTGCAGCTGCAGACATGTTAAACATGCAGAAACCATCAATACCGTTAAAATCCACTGTTACATAATTGAGGAGTGTGAAGTTTCTTAGAATTGAAATAGTTTCTTCTATTGTAACAGAATGGTTTACATAATTGAGTGTGAAGTTTCTTATAAATGAAATAGTTACTTAAAAAGAAATTCCATATTTCTTCTACTGTAACAGAATGATTTACAGTACAAGTTGTTCCATCAACTTTCCATCAGATTACTTTTTTTAGGTTATATTTTTCATTTTTCTAGGTTATACTTTTTGGGGATTTTTGTCTGAAATTTGATTAGAAATTGTTAAATCTGTAGATTTAAGTGATTATTTCTATATAACTAGGTTATATTTTTTGGGGATTTTTTCCTGAAATTTGATTGGAAATTGTTAAATTTGTAGATTTGAGTGATTATTTCTATATAATCCTATATCTCAAATTTCTTACAGATTTATGTCTTCAAATTTCAACTAAAAAACATTTCATAAAACAATTAGACAACCACTTTTATATAATCTACCTGACAGAATTAAAAAAATTATATATATAATAATCTACCTGATCATTAACTAGATAATGGTTATCTTTTACCTGTAACACTAAATTGATACAGTAGAATTGTTGATAGTAATTTTTTATTTTATTTAGAAATAACTAAATTATAGTAATTATATGGTTGATTTAATTGTCTATTTTAATGTTTTTTAAGTGAAAATATTATTCAGAACTTCTTATTATCTGTGTAAAGCTCAAAACATTTTATCCTATTATCTGCGTAAAGCTCAAAATATTTTATCCATGAAACAGGTTTACTATATTAAATACTAAGTCAGTGAAGAGTAGTATATCAAATTAATATAATCTTTGTTAACTGGATTTACTATACAAAGTCAGTGAAGAGTAGTATATTAAATTAATATAATCTTTGTTAACTGGATTTAGTTGATAAGGATGGAAGAATAATTGTTATCTTTCCTATTTAAATATAATTTTTCTAACTAACCTATTGAATTCATAATAAATATATTATTATAAGATATTTTAGGATTTACTTTAAATATCATCAAAAAAATATTCATTAATTTTCTCAAATAATTTTTTTAATTATAAATATATATAATTTAACTGACGAACCCACCTGCCTAATCATAATTGCATCATATTTTGATTATTAATAATCCTAAAATCTTATTTCTTTTCATATCTTCAGCTCTCTGGTCTATAAATTGAATTATAACATGGGGATGTCACGGAAGATTCGATGTGTCGTTTTTCTTTTGCATTATTGATAGCAGATATTACGTAGTCGTCCGACGTAATGGAAACTTCAACACGAAGTGTAATGGACCCCATAACAATTCATGACTTTCATGGATGAATCCAAGTCGCAAGTAGGTTGAAGATGTGAGATGTGATTTTGATTTGATTGAGTAGGGAAAATAAGATTCTTTGTTTAAATTCGTTAAGATGTTATTTATAAAAATAATTTTTTAGTAAGAGAATAAGATTTTACATTATACATTAAATTAAATTAATTATATCTTAAATCTTAATATAATATAAAAATTAAATTTATTTATTTATAATAATAAAATTTATTTTTAAACTTTCAAATAATAATTAAATACAATTTAATATTATTAAAAATTCCAACATAATCTTATATTTTTAAACAAGTTAACAAAAAGATGTATTTTACCAATATATTTCCCAAAACAAATGCAACATTGCTATATAATATATTCAAAATCTATATATATGTATATTAATAATATTTTTAATAGATTTTATAGTTTGTTTTTTTATATGATTAATAGATTTATATTACATTTAAAAAAAGTATCAAGTTGTAAAGATATTATATTCAAAAATAATTTATATTTATATTATTTATATGTGGAAAACTTATCTTAGGATCAAAATGATCTAGTTATTTTGAGAAGTTTATATTTTACAAAACAAATTAGATAATCTAAGAAGTTTACAAAACATGAATGTTGCATTTCCTTTTTCTAGAGCTAGTTATTTAATTTTCGTTACATCTTTAAAAAAGTGCACTATTGCTTCCTCATTCAACTTGACAAGAATTCTTTTCCCATGTTAATCACCACATTCTACATCATATTACACTGATTCTAGGGCTACCATTTCATGTGTTTGCTAAACAAGTGTGCGTGTAATTGTTGCTACCTAAGATATTGCATTATATTCATTCTCATTAATATGTGTATTCCCTATGTAGATTGATACCTTGTTTTCCTATATAACTTTTTCATGGTTTTCAAGGTTCTCCTAATCTCCCTCGACTCAGGATAATTCATTATGAGGGGACAACGAGACAAAAACATCTACTTAACAACCACAAAATAGTCCACACCCACACCCAACAAAGAGTGAGGTTCCAAAGAGAAAAAAATAAGTCTAAAATGTCACACCAAAGGAAACCATGGGCCTTCATAAAAGTGCCTAAGAACAAACCTCCACCATGTGAACTAGTTAAAAAAATTGAATAACCAGTGTTAATTATGTACTTTCCCAGAACCAAAACAAAATTCAAATGCATCACTATAACAAATCAGAGCAAGAAAGCACAAGAAATGAAGCAAGATTGAACCAACAATGATACCCAAAGAAAAAACAAATTATGTGATTGTGAACTCTCGAAACTTAAATAGAGGAGGCTCCTCAAATTTTTCGAGCTAAAATCCAAAAATCATTACACACTTGCCAAGGCTTCAAGGATCTATAGTTGCTTCCTTCATAGTGCTATGTACTTAATCCCACCACATCTAAAGATAACAGTATTCTCAGATTCATAAACGTGTGACAACTTAACTAAAGGTATGCGGAAATGAGCCCCCATCTCATCTCATAACTACTCTTACTCTGATGATCACACTTTTGGCCATGTAACAACTTAACTCTTCATATATGGCTTATAATAGAATGAATTCCATTAATACTAATAAAACTCTTTTAAAATAATATCTTTATTAACCTAATAAACTGTAATCTGATTGATTTAGATGCAAACCCAAAAACATGTCAATATTGTTGTTACTTTAATACTTTAAATAGAACCCCACACTTGCCACCACAATAATATATCTTATGTTAGCATAATAAAGATGCATTGAGTTGGCTTAAGAAATTATTTAAAAATTATGCACGGAAGACACCTTATAGATAAGTTGAATGGTTGTTACATATCCATAATATTGTTGGTAAAAGAAAAAGAGGGTGGGTAATCTCAACTATAAGTTAGATATTATCGTGTAAGTAGGGAATTAAATATGAAAATTAACGACATTTAAAAGGAAAAAAGAAAGACATTCAAAAGGAAAAAAGAAAGAAAAAAAAACATTTAAAAGGAAAAAAGAAAGAAAATAACATGTATGTATAATAGGTCAAAAATTGATTTATAATAAAAATATAAGTAAAGTTAAAGTTAAAAAATATAAAAAAATAATTGTATATTTTTTATTTAATTATGTAAAAAGGTAAAATTAAAATAAGAATGAAAAAATTAAAATTAAGGAAAAAAAAAAAATCTCATTCGCTTTTAAGTTTTTAAATATGAGAGAAGAAGAAAAGTTTTGGAAACTTTTACAAGGAAGAAAAGGACAAAAATGACAATATTCCTCGGAAAAGACAAAGAATTTGCAATCGCAATATTCGTACACGTTGGAAAAACTGAAAATTATTTACGTGACAACAATATGAGGGAGTTTGTGTTGAACCATTAAAATAATTGTTTTTTTAATTTGTTCTTTCATTTTAACATATAGAATGTATATTAAAATTTTTGAAATTTGATGACTAAAAAATTAAAGTTTAAGTTTATTTTATTATTAAAGAAATATTAAGTATCTTAAAATGTTTGGAAACGTGATCTAATTTATTTTGTCATTTTAACATGCCAACGTGTATTAAAGTTCATTAAATTTGATGATTGAGAATTTACATTTTAAGCTTATTTTAGTATCGAAGAAATATTAACTATCATTACATGTTTTGGAGTAGGATTTAAATTGCTTGAATAAGTAAAAAATTTATAATCTATATACTTTTGTGATATTGTTATTGTTTAAATTATTTTGAAATGTTGAGAAATTAGCTTTCTTATTTTTAATTTAAATGTAATATTTTAATTTTTATGATATTGTTATTGTTTAAATTATTTTGAAATGTTGAGAAATTAGCTTTCTTATTTTTAATTTAAATGTAATATTTTAATTTTTTGATATTGTTATTATTTAAATTATTTTGAAATGTTGAGAAATTAACTTTCTTATTTGTAATTTAAATATAATATTTTATTTTTTAATATTTTTAATTTAAATGTAATATTTTTATTGAAGAAATTTTCTCTCCTATAATTTTTAAAAAGTATTTTT
>ML782082.1:488694-502162 GCA_009831015.1 Picea engelmannii | reverse complement strand
TTATTCTCTCTATAGATGTTAGGATTGGTCCTTCTAGTAGCCATAGCCATATTTTTACTTTCAACATTTCTTGCCACCTTAAATGCATTCTCCAATGATTTGGGTTCCCAAAGGAGAACCTCATGTTGAATGTTATCCTTTAATGTTCCTATGAATACATAAATCAAGTGCTCATCAGGAATATCTGTTACCTTTATATTCAATCTTTGGAAGTTCACAATGTGCTCGGTAACTGCACCCTTTTGCTTGAGATTTATCAATTGGCTAAAGAAGGTATTGCTCCTTGTATCTTCATAGTGTGCTATCATTTATTCTGTGAAAATTGTCCAAGTGACGAGTGATTTGCGAGAACAAATCCATCGATACCATACAAATTGATTGGGTTCTAAATATAAAGAAGCAATTCATACCTTTTGTGTATGTCACACATTATGTATATCAAAGAATTGCTCCATCTGAAGTATCCATGTGATTGGGTCCTTGCCATCAAACTTCCTTATATCAATCTTAGGAACGTGGTTGGTCTTCAACCCAAAGTTGGAGTTTCTCCATTCTTGATTCGCCTTCCTTGTGTCCTCATCATGAACTTCATGGGATACATTTTCAATTTCAGGTGTCCTCTCTATTAGGAAAATTTTCAATCCTTCCATGATCTCCTCTTTTAAACCATCCATCTTAGTATATAACTTAGCTTCCATTTAATCCATCATCTCTTGTAGTTCATCTTTGGTTATTGTCTTATTTTTAAAATCATTTATTTCCCTACCCATTTCTTCACCTTCATCAAGAGTCCAAGTAGGATTGTATGGAGGCTTATTTGGTGTAGAATTTCCCTTTTTTGGTGGCATGTTGGCCAAGTATCACTTTAAACCTTGATTTTGAGGTGGTTATACTAGACAAACTTCCTTTTATTGTATCTCCAAAATTTCATCCCTTCTGAGTATGAACTTTTATTTTTTGTAGGTCTCTGATATTTCTTCTCTTCAATTCCACAATTATGATAAAAATTGGATGTGCCAAGTGGAATTTACGGTAACTTCCCCACAACTTTGGCCTTTCTAGGAGATCTCACTTGTATAGCATGCCCCGCACAAAATAATTGATATAAAATTCTGAAACTCGTACGAGAACTACTACGGGCTGTCCACTATCCAATGCAACTGGTCTCACTTAATTTGGATACTATAGGAATAATTTATGATTGTTTTACCAGTAACACCTGCTTGAGACTAGTCAATAGGACTAGTCAAATACCCTATCTTCCACAGCATGTATATACAAATTTAAGATGACCCAGAATCTAAAATTTCTACCATAGATACCTTACTAATTTTTTAGAATATCCTCTAGAGTTCAAGGTCTGAAACGTTACGAAACAATTTTTATAGCGAAAATTTTGCAATGACTCAATTCAGGATAATTCCAAAACCCTATCTTACAAAGGTTGTATCTCTGAAAGTATAAGGCCTCAGGAGATAAACCTTTAAGACAACGTACCTTGATCTGTCTACTAAGTACCCTCCAAGTTGTTCCTTCTAAATCATTGTAGAAAAAATGTTATAGCGAAAATGCCACGGTGTCTCATATGTAGCAGTGAAACCCCAAGACCTTGACCTCTGAAACCATATGTTAAGAACCAAATATCAATATAGCATAGAAAAACCTCAGAATAAGTACTCAATGCCTTGAAAAAGAGAGAATTTCAGATAATAAGCCTCTTTAAGGGGGAAACCTCCTTTTACCCCACATAAATGTTCAAGTACAAGATGATTCCAAATGAAAATGTCTCCTTGGTATATATAGGAGACTAGGAGATCTAATTACAACTAATGGAATAAATCTTACATAAATAAAATAAAATTACTAATGTAATATTCCACAATTAAGGGGTAATAAGCCAATATTACGGCTTAACAGTACAAGTCTAGAACTCATGATGGCCGAAATACTTTGTAAAATGCGTGTGTGTGTTGGGAACAAGGAGCACACCGATCGAGAACCTGCAAACAACCAAGCATCTGCACAATATTATACCATTTATGAGGTAGGAGTTCCCATGCTCAGACTACATATGAGTTAAATCATAAATGTCAGTCATGACCACCAATCATACATTGTGGATCCATGTCATCAAGATTCTACATAGCCACAATGAATACACTATGGATCTATGTTCTAGAAAACTCAAAATCGGACATAGCCATGAGACATACAAAGTGGATCTATGTGTCAATACAAATCATAAATACTCCATTGGAACCTGGACCAAGATGGTGAGATCCAGGGTCTTCAATCCTGTCATCCGTAAGTACGAATCTAGTCATGCGATTACAGGTGCTGAATTCGAACATGGTAGAAACCACTTGATTACCGACCATTGATGAAAACCATTAACAAGTGCGAGGGAAATCACCATTGATGTCAATGACTCCCAAGGTACCTTAGTACAATCCATTGAATTTGAATAAATGAGATGAATTTGAGTACTTGATGGAATCTCTTGATTAGGGACCAATGATGTGAATCCACTGTCGAAAGAGAAGAAACTTGCCATTGAGGCATTCAGGTTCTAAGGTACTAATTGATTTCTAAGTCTTATTCCTAGATAATGAGTTGAAGTTGACAGGGAAAAGACTCGTCATAGGAGGGCCTTGATGTATCCCCCATCAATGACGTGAAATAAGTAACAGATTTAGGGCAGATAAAAGTGTGAAGATGATTTGAAACTGACATAAGGAAGGCCGACATGGTAGGAATTGATAACTGCAGATGGCCGAATTGATAGAAGGCTTGTGCAAGGTTGGACTTCTCTTGAACATATGAATGACATGACAATGATCTTGGAAACATTGACTCAGAGATGACCCAAGATAGGAACTTGAAGAAGGCCAAATGAGAGAAAAATGGATTTCCCAACCCGGATATAATGATAAAGGGGGTGTCATGTTCAAGAGCGACTATTACTACCACTAACACAAATACAGAGACACATTTCTTTCCTAAATTTTCCCCCACCATTTCTGGCGAGTACCTTTTTATTTTTACGCAAGCTTGAGGAGGATAACATATGCTTGTTGATGTAAGTTCATCCTTTGGATGAGTCCCTCGGAGTATGTTTAACGAACCCTAAGAAGGAGTGGTTCAACCCCTTATGGTCTTTCAATGTTTGTTTAACAAGTACAAAGAGAGAAAACTTAGGGGTTTTTCATATTTTGAGAGTTTGAAAAAAACTTAAAGAGGACTCTCTCAGTTCCTTTTTCGTAAATTAGTTCGATGAGACCGAAAAAGTGATAAAATATCTCCCATCAAACGTTTTCTTCCAATATTTTTATGAACGTGAAAAGAACAAGGTCGCTCGACAATCTTTTCATTTTTATGGAGCGTGAAAAGAGCTTAAAGGATACCCCATGAGTTTTGCTTTTTGTGTTACCATGACGAGTATGAAAAGGCGACAAAAGTATACTCAGTTGCGTTCTCATTGATTTACGAGTGTGGGAATGAACAAAGACTGAGATCAGGGTTTTTTCTGAAAAACCTAAAAAGTATTTGTACATGTAAAAAACAAATTAAGAAAAGTATTTGTATTTCATCGTTCAGGCTCCAACATCATTCATTTGTGAAAAAATTACAACACTCACAATACCATAAGAATATTAGGTTTTAGATAAAATGAATAAAATAATATAAAATATCATTGAAAAAGTAAAAAGTGAATAAATATAGGTGAAAACTCTTTTTTTCCGTTTCATTGTCATTTTACCCAAAACTTGTCCAAAAAACCCTTTTTCACCTCAAAATTCCTCTGTCGATTGTGGGAGGGAGGCAGGAGAAACCATTCGACGAGCAACTTCCGCTAAAGAGGTAATCTTCTTGTCCTCTTTCTTTTCCATGGATTAATTTTCCTTTTCACTGGTTAAAAAATAGTTTTTGAGTCAGATTTTAGGTCGGTAGGTGCACATAGGGGCAGTCGCAGGTGGCGTATATCAGGTCCTAGAATCCTATGGAAACCATAGGTTTCTGTAGGTGGCCTTTGGTTCACCTGCGAAAATTTCACACTGCGTATAAAACTTCACTTGCGGTGGACAAAACTCAAAATTTCTTTATGTGCGTTCAACCAATAAAAAATTTCAAAGAAGTGAAATAAAGATGCTGACTTCTCCCTATGGTTCCCATGCAAATTTTCGACTGTCAAAATTTTGGAGTGGAGGGAGAGGGAACACGAGGATGATGATTACATCACTGGGAATGACCCAGGCATAGTTAATGCTCTCCAGCAATGTGGGCTCCTGAAGTTCTTCAAGATCCAGGGCATGAGGGCCCAATTGAGGTTGCTTGAGTACTTTGTCCACATGTGGGATGTGGATCAACAAGTTTTTCATGTGGGATCCCACATACTCTCTCTAGATATCGAGGATATCTATTTTTTGACGAGATTATCTTGTCGTGGATCTCATGTGACCTTGACAGGTGGAAGACATGGCAGTTTACCGATGAGTGAGTATGTCTGCTGGTATTGTGATCTCAAGGCTGAGAGACATAAGGGAAACATTGTTGTTAGGGGTGTTCGAGATTTACCCCTACGGACTATCATGTTCACTATCTCATGTATGGCGGGGATTGAATCTCCTCACATGGCCCTCCAGAGTTACTTCCAGTATGTAGTGGTGTGCATTGAGCCCCGGGTATTTAACTGGTGTGACGAGGTTATTCAAAGTATGAAGAAACAAATGACAAAGTGCAATAAAGGTGACCTGAAACAATTCGGGTACAGATCCATTTTAGTGTCCTTCTTCCTCGAGAGGGTTCCTCATTTGTGCTTATAGGTAGAGTGGGGTCTGTCGGGCCCATAAGATCCAAGGATGAAAATATGGTCTGACCTCATGGCTCAACACGTGGTGGGCCCTATTGTCAAATACAATGATGTGTTATTTTATTGGTCGAGGCCTTAGCTACTAATGGTAGATGATTATGTGTATGTCGGTTTGGACTTCAGAGGTGACCCAGACTTGGTTCTACCCAAGGATTCTCAATGGGGGAACTTAGGTAAGAAGCACATTTTTGTTCTTATAATGTTTTTGTAAATTTTGAAATATGAAATGTTTTTTATGTTTTTAATCTAATGACTAATTAAAATCTCTTTTGACAATGCAGATGTAGGATTGCATCGACCTCCAGGTACATCCCCCATCCAGAGATGAGGGGAAGCAGTAGAGGTAGCAGGATGGGATGTCGGTGATTATGAGGCGATCAAGCAGAACCTAGAGGGGTTGACAGTGGATGTCCCAGATATCTCTATCGATGATATCCCGAGGCGATATCAACGCCATACTGTAGGCATATCTGGTTCTCTTAGTTGACTACTCCGTAGGGTGGCATGGGCAGTTGTGTGTTATCGTGAGCAAAATCCTTGATGATATTTTGTATATGATGCCATGTGCTTCACATTTTGATATTTTGGTCTTCGAAAAAAAAACACTTTTTTGTAAAAAAAAATATCGTTATATAGACATGAGGCTTCTACTGGCTTACTTTCTTTATATACAAAATGTGATTGGATTTATAAATGTCTCAAATTTCTATCTAAAACATAATTAGCTAATGCATCTGTTAATGTATTTAGACATCTAGGAATGTGTTGATATTCAATATAATCAAAATGACGTTCCAAGAGATGAATTCGTAAATATACCCTTAATAAAGTAGAACTTTGGATAGCATAAACATTACTCAACTGTTGTACTAATAATCGCGACTCAAGTCGTACAACAAGATGACGGATTCCAAGTGAAACAACATTGGTCAACAATTCGATGACTTCACTGTACTCTGCGATATTGTTAGTTGCACGACCAAGGCAAACATCATGTAGACTAATTAATTCATTCTTGGGTGCATATATTTCCCAAGCAACAGATGCTAGGTTTTGAGTACTATGACTAGTGCCATCAGTGAAGCCAATGTGGGGTAGAGAAAACACCGACATATGGAAACCAAGCACAACGCAAGGTAAGTAGTTGAGGATCGAAATCAAATAACGAAAAAGCATAGGAAAAGTAGCACACAAGAGTATGATACAATAAAAATACAAGCACTCATGCAAAGACAATCTAAGAATATTACTTCTCCAAGTAAAGCCCATTTATGGGTTCACTCAAAGGAATTCCATCATAATCCACTAACTCATAAGATCCCTTCTCCAACACTCATTTGACAATGTAAGGGCCTCGCCACATAGCCTCGAATTTTTCGGCCCCTAGTAAATCATGATCTTGTTCATAGAGGAGAACTAGATCACCCTCAAAGAAAACATGTGGCTTGACATGTTTCTCATATTGGGCTTTGACATGTTTTTTATGAGCTTCAATAACCAGGGTGGCATCATGACGGGTTTCATCTAATTGCATCAGTACAATAGACGTTCCTCTTCAGCAGAGGTGTTGGGGAGAAGTTTAATGGCTAGATTCAAAGATGGTATCTCACATTCAATCGATAGGACAACTTCGATACCATACACTAATTGGAAAGGCATAAATCCTGTGACAGACTTAACGGATGTCCGATAGACCCATAATAGTGAAAACAACATTGTGTGCCAACTTGTCTTGTGAATTCCTATTATCCATCGAATCATAGTAATAAGAACTTTTTTTATCGCTTCAACCTGGCCATTGGCCTATGGATAATAGGGGGTTGAGTTTTCATGCCGAATACCCAACCTTTCATTAAGCTCGGACATCATGAAATTTTGAAAATGGATACTATGATCAATAATGATAGCTTGTGGGATTCCAAATCGAGTGATGATATGATTGAATATGAACAATGCTGCAGTTTTCCCGGTGTTATCAAATGTAGGCATTGCCTAGGCCCATTTAGTGAAGTAATCCACAACTACGATGATGTATCCATGCCCCTCAACTGAGTGAGGGTTACATGTCATGAAGTCAATGCCCCATTTTGTAAAGGGACCAATGGAAACTATAGGGTGTAAAGGAGAGGGATGAGATCGTATATTGTTATTATACGTTTGACAAGCATGACACCTCTGGACAACAGTGATACAATCTTTAAACAAATAAGGCCATAAGTATCCTGCTCGTAATATATTTTGGGTAGTGGCACACCCAGACATATGACCACCACATTCTCTAGAGTGGAAGTCATTCAAATATTTCTCATCCTCATTGTAGATGAGACATCGTCGAAAAATTGAGTCAACACCATGGCGATAAAGAGTGTCACCAAGAATTATGTATTGAAGGGCTTGATACCATATACGACGGCGGTCCCTACTAGAAAGATCGGGCTGAGAAGTTTGAGTTTGGAGATAAATGATAATATATCTGTACCAAACATTATCATAACTAATCAGAAAAAGGGATTCATTAGGTAAGGAATCCTCTGCCACATTTGTTGTATCATTCGAGGGAAGGTCATATATCAATTTGGTAAATACCAAAGATTTCTTAGACTTAGCACGTTCAAACTCTAAGTTGAACTCCTAGAGAATCACTATCCATTTGGAGTACTTACCCCCTAGAAATTGGTGCGTAAGGATATGTTGTATAGGGCTACAATCAGAAATGACAATGGTCTTACGTAATAAGATATAATGACGAAAACGTTGGACAACTTGAACAGCTGCCAAGGCTAGTTTCTCCACATGTAGGTATTTGGCTTCGGTAGTCGTGAGACTCCAACTCAAATAATGAATTACATGTTTGTCGTGTGAATCATCTTCTTGGACTAAAACCATGGAAATGGTAGAGTCCAAAACGATGAGGTAAAGGAAATAGTCTCGACTATAATTGGGTGGGAAAAGTAGTGGTCTATGGGTTAAGGAAGGTTTTAAAGCTTCAAAGGATTTCTTGGTGGTATCATCCCATACAAACTCGTAACCTTTCTTCAACAGCCGATTAAAACCCTATTATAACCCTAAATTGTACCACACATGCTTACCTGGCATCAGGCCAACTCATATCCCTTCTTTGCCAAAATTATACTGAACAAACTCTTTGAAAATCCTCTTGTGTCAAGGCCCACGCACCCTAACCCATTACTGCACGCGTGTACACGCTGGCAGGCCCACTACAACCTGCATGTACCTAACAAAACACAAAAATAGGAAAGTTGCCGACGAGACAAAAAGCTATGGGTCAATTAACTGAAACTCCCGGCCATGCATGGCCGATAGTTCATCCAAAACCCTAGCTCCTTCTAGCCTATAAAATAAGGGGTAGGGGTACCATTTGGAAGAGGAAAATTATAGCGAAGAAACTCTGCCCATTTGCCGAATCCATTGTCCCAACCCTTTAGCCTTTCCTCAAGCCAAAGGAGAATTAACGCAAAGTAGTTGGAGGACAAAAGAAGAGGAGGAGCCCAGGATCAAGATCAAGGAGCGGTGGCCAGTCTCGACTTTGATTGTAAGTTGATTCATTTTGAAAATAATAAAAGAATACTTTTCCCGTCCTAATGCATGAGTTATCTATGGTTTGTTTAATTTATGCTTAATTTCTAACCCTCAAGTAGAAAAGTAGCGTGCGTGCATCATTGTTTGTCTTGATTGCAGGTTATCTTTGGAAGGAGTAGCACAAGCAAGCAGTCAAGAGCGCAACGAAGGATCTACACCAAACATCAGTAACAAGGTTAGTGGTTCCTTTCCATGTATGTATCGTGAAAGAGGGGTTTAAGTTTTGGGTGGTAGGTTAAAAAGTCATTTCTTTACGGTCAAAATATGCATGCAAGTCTGACCCTAGTTTGCTAGTCCGTAGGGTATTTTTCCCGACAACAGAGTTGGCGACTGTACAGGGGAAGATACTCTTTAGGGTTTCTAGATTTAGTTGAGTTTGTGGGTAGTTTAAAAGATTAGTTTTTCAGTCTTTCTTTGCCTATTGTTGACGGGCAAAATTGACCGTCCGTCAACTGGGAGAGTGGAACCAGTCCGGGGTTTTCTAAATAACCCAAGCCGTTTGGAATGGACCACTCTGACGAGTTTAAAGGCTCTGTTGGCCGCTCTAAGGTCTCCTAAGAAAACCAAAGAGAAAACTGATCTGAATTAACTAATCTAATTAAACAAATTACTATCTAAAATAAACTAAAAGAAACTAAACTAAACTAACTAACTAATATACTAATTCAAATAAGCTATCTAATTATCAGTTATAATATTTCTTATTCACAAATGTACATTATAAACAATCTACAGATTTACTTAAAACTTGCAAAACTCATGCGTTCTCTGCCCTAAGACAGCCAAGAATCTCTTTTGATTTTTATATTTTATGAAAAGAAATAAAACGATCTAATATATTTACTGAAATTAAACAATCTAATATAAATCTAATTAAACTGATATCTAAATTAAACTACTTAATGAAAACAGTAAACAATATACTAATTGACCTGGAAACGCTCGAAGTCTGCCCTGTGTATGATGACTTCTTGAGCTGGTTGGAGGAGGGAAACTCACACCATTTAGCCCTTAATCTTTTCGTAAACGATCAGCTATGCTTCTCCTTGAAGTATTTTACAGGACAAACAAGACATAAAAGAGAATCATAACAATCTTATGATTATAAATTCCTACTATAAGGGAAACCTGTTATGCAGAAAACTTATATATAACAATTCAATTTATGAAGAAGACAAACTATCATTCACAAAATGAATTAACAATTGTTATGTCTTTTATCTATCTGGAAGAAACAAGATATGGATAACAGTGATCAAAATTATATCATTTGCATTTGATTTAGATAGCTAAAGTAGTCATAAATCATAAACAAAGTGATATACAAAACATGAAACAAAAAGTTGATATATTGAGAAGCTAAAGCTGTGACAAAACATCAATTCTGCTTCAGTCTATATTATAACTCCATATCCTTGTTCTCCCACGAATGAGGATGATGATTATTACAAAAATCATAAGTATATATAGGTCTCTTCTCAAGGTAAAACTTCCTTGTGGATAATATCAAATAGTTTTACATAATCTGGGAGATATCCCAAAATCGACTAAACTAAGCAAATAAAATGCAAGTGAAATCTGTGAAACATCCCCTAACTGCTCATCATATCTACTGCCAATTTGAATTTACCTGCAATAGGACACAAATATCAAATTAGAAAGATCTTTCATTAAGAAAACAATAAAAAATTGATTCTATAGACTTAGCTACAGAATCATCTGATTCTGTAGCTAGTCAAAAATAGCCAACAGGACCAGATAGCAATCAAATGGAATCAAAACCAATCGTATTTTAATAATCATTAAAAACGAATTACTAATGATTCAATTGAAATTATCATTCAAATCAAACAATATCAAAAATGAATGCAATCGGAACAGAGTAAAGAATGATCTGTTTTCAGTTACCATAAAACATGGTCAAACCTTGAGAGGCCTGTTTCGTATCAAACGAAATTAAGCAATGAATCAAATCGTATAAGATACGATGTAATCGTAATCAATACAACCATAATCGAACAGAATCGTAATCATATAAGATATGATTTGCCACAACATAATTATAATCGATACCATTGAACACAAAATAGATTTGTTACAGCTGTAACAATATACATAAAGTTCATGTCGTTTCAATCAACAGTAAAGATAGGTAGGCTGTAGAGATTATGCATAAGATTCATTATGTTGTGATCAAATTCCAATATGGAAGGCTGTTACGATATATTGAAAACGAAACATGCGTAACAACATTGACCAAAAATCGACATAGGTTTTGATTGTTGGGTGTTACATAATCAAGATCCAACAACATCAGTGATAACCATAAGCTGGGCAACAATCAAATAAAATCAGGTTTGAGTCAAATATAGAACAACTCATCATTCTGGGCATGATTATTTCCGTTTTACAAATCCATTCGCAACTGAATATCCATTGTCATTCCAATTCAAAAGAGAATAGGGCCGATTGGCCACAACGAATTGACTGGCCAGGACTTGCATGACTGTTACGATTTGTGTTACTTCACGATATAAAAAAAAAACCCTTTTTTAAACATAATCCAAACTGTATCCAAGCTGGTCAAAGTTATATTCAAATAAAACCATAAAAGATAACCATCGTTACATATGTGTATCATAACCAATTCGGATCGCAACATAGATCATGTTCCAAGATTTGAAATGCAAAACAACTTGTCTATAATAGATGCAACAGAACATTCAATTGAAATCGATTTAAAACAATCAAATCCATATTACGATTAATAGAATCAACACCAAATCTAATTAAAACTTTAACGATAACGAAAATTGATTTATCTAAACAAAATTATATACAACAGTGCATGCTTGTGTGACAGAGCAGGTCAAAGATGTACACTGAGTTTATGAATATGTCATATAAATGGGTGAAAGTCATACCAGCGAGGTTTCTCTGGCTATGCCAATTTCGAATTGACGATTGCTATAGCTGAATCAATGTTTTTAAATAGAATTGAACCCGTTGTTCGTTGTTTCTTGTCAGTGGGTTGCAGCTTCACATTATGAATGGTGAGTTTTTCCACTTGATCCTCCAGAGCATGAATTCTGGATTGCAATATCGACACATCTAGGTAGTATCTTTCCAACCATAAGCCACACTGATCGCATGGTGGAACAGTTGGTTGAGCAGGAGAGGGTTTCGTCGAGTCACCGAGGGTTCCACAAGGCATTTTAATGCCTGGGAAATTGGGATCATTCTACAAACAAGGTGGTAGGTTTTTGACAAATTCGTATGAGGGTTTGTCACATAGTCCTTCTGAGTAGGGATACTCGTTTGCGAGGAAATGTTCAATCTCCGAGTCAGAATCTTCGCTGACCATGATAGGCTCAGGATTAACAGGAATTTTGGGTTTATTTCTTGCCATGCGAGAGATTAACCGGGCGTTTTTCTTGCCTTTAGAATTTTCATTAGGTTTAGCTTTAGGCTTTTTGGCTGCGGGTTTAGCAATTTCGACCTGTTTGGTCACAGACGTGGGCAAGTTCATAGGTGAGTCGGGTAGAGGTTTGGGTAGAAAAACATTGTAAGGCACAGGGGGGGTATGCTTGCTTTCGCTCACCACAGGTTTATCAACCTATGGTGGGCTTGAGTCCTCAAAGTTATTCCGACTGAGAAAATCACCCCAACAGTCACGACGTAACCCCAACTCATAAACCATAATCATTTTAATTAACCCATAATGGAAGAGGATGGTATCGTCTTGGTTGCGTTTGTACCTTTTAGCCATCTTAAACAGACTCCTATGCAGGTAGTGAGGCATATTAAGCTCGTAGCCTATAAAAACCATCAATAGACGAAGGTGATACAAGAAAACGAACCCGTACCTGCCCTCGCAAGTAATGAATTGCTTGGTTATCATTAGTAGGTCATGCCATCGTTGTTTTAACATATTTGCAGGAAAACCTTTGTCGCAGGAGTTCACCATTCGAGATTGGAAGAGAAATGTCCACGGGACATCTTCCACCTTGCAATTTTTTGACCACTTCTGTCCCGTAGCAGGCAGACTGGTTGCCGAGCTAAGAAATTATTCATTAATTTCCAGTTGCACATCCCCAACCTTGGCTCGGTAGCCATCGAAGGTTAACGCAAATTGCCGAGCCATGCTACAGTTATAACCATCGAATTTTCTTATGAACAGGAGCCATCCGAACTTCTCCAGGTCCTTATAAGAACCATCGAACATCAACAATGCTTGGCAACCGTTGGGCTCGGCCCTTATGACTGGAGCCATGGATTTTGTGCATAGTAGGGTTTGAATTAAAAAATACAATACACAGGGTCGAAAAATCGCTACGGTTAACAACTGCAGTGCTCAAAGGGGAATGGATTAATTGTATGCATGCGAAGGTGATGGGATTACCACCGCCATGCAGGATAATAATGGCACAATACAGTATTGTTCCATCCACCATAATATCATTTAAACCATATGAATCGACCAACCCGATAATTTGGGCGGTGGATAATTGTATTAACTTGCCATACCATATATTATATCAATGTGCCATTGCATAACTTACAAACAATACACCAAGTAATGATCCAAATCATAAAATCAAAAACCAAAGTTAAATGTTTATCCAATCCTGCCATCGCATAAGTTCAGACCATTAAATCAAACCAAAAGTTTACTCGATCGCGATTTCATAACTCCAAACCTTTGCCATTCAACATGAAATCGAAACTCATATATTGATTATGCGCTTATAGCATAATATATAATCAAAGTTTTATAAAACATTATGACAAATGATTTTATAAAATCAACAAGTCAAAGGTTTATGAAAATAAGGATCGCATCACATAAAACTATATCAAACATGATCCTTATGAAATCAAATATAACCCATAACTTAATATGCTCAAAGTCTTATTAATCAAAATGCGCAATCAAAGTAAGAGTATATAAATGGACATAGTTTGAAAGAAAACCACTCCAGCCACTTAATAGCAAAC
>ML782082.1:451490-488644 GCA_009831015.1 Picea engelmannii | reverse complement strand
AAACCAAAGGTGAGTGCCTTTCGGAATATCAATGAGAAGATGATGATAGTCCAAATAACGATGGAGGAGTTTTCACGCTTTCAGTCGTGAAAACTAAATCGAAACCAATTTGCAAATGTCGCATGAAAATAAAAATGTCTTCTATTTGCAAAATGCGACCGAAATTTGAAATTCAAGAGACATAGGTGTAGGCAGCTTTTAGAGCAATTGAAAAAAATGAATTGGCTGCCAACACCTGTATGTTTTCTGTTAGGTCTGCGCTAGCAGGGAGCCTGGTTCTTTATACCAGTTTTTCCTTAACTGTTGCTTAACGGTAATTATCAGGACACACAGAGGTATACGCGGCCTACATAAGGCCTGCACGCGTGTACGCGGCCTACTCCTGAACGCTAGTTGTAGAGGTTTCAGTAGCGTGTAGGAGTTCAAAGATCTTGAGAGGAAGTCCTCCTCTTCCCTGTCAGAATTATACATTCTCAGGGGGTTTTCTGGAACCTGTCTGAGTCTTGCTGGTTCACAGTCTTGTCTCAGTTTGTCTTGTTGTGTGTTGTTATTCTTTGCAAATATTTTTTCTTTTCTATTAGAAGAAGCATCCAAGCCTTCAAGAGACCCTGGTGATCAATACCAGAGGCCTCTTCCTAGTCTGGGATGCCTTTTTTTATTATTGTCTTATAATTTATACATACATGCGGTCTGTACAAGGCCAGACCACGTGTACATGCTGCCTGTTTCAGTTCAGCACGCGTTCGCACGCGTGTTGTTTCAGTGACAGTAGCGTGCTTGGCAGGCTTCTTTTCAATCAGGGTGGGGCAGTCATCCCCTCCTGTGGTGAGAAGTGTTCCTCTCAGGTGTTTGAGTCTAGGGTTGAACAGTCAGTAGGTTAGGTCCTCTTACCCTTAGCCTAGTTTTTTCTTAGTTGATAGTTGATAGAAAAGATAAAAAAAAAATAAAAAATAAAAATTGTTTTACTGTTTTTAGACAAGCATAATAGTCTGTGCTTTCTTGATTGCCATTGTGTGTCTTTGCACTGATTCTTTGCGATCTTCGCTTTAAGCCAGAATTTTGTTTTTTCTTGGTTTTAGGCTTGTCGGTATTTTCCCTTTGTTGCTTGATTAACACGTAAATAAAAAAAAAAAAAAAACTTTTCATTTTCTTCTTTGTTTGAAGATTGTGTTTCTGCATCAAAAGCCAGGGATAAGTCTTTTTGTTCATAAGTATTTTGCAGTGCATTTAGAGCATAAGTAGCTCGTAGTCAAGCGAAATTCCTTTATGTTTGCTGCATGAAATCTTAGAAAAATTGAAAAGAAAAAGAAGTCTTTCTTTGTGAAAAGTTGTTGATTTTTGCATTTAGTAAAAGTCTTTTGTTTCCAGTTTTTTTCATTTGTTTTTGCTTTGAGTCTTTACACATCATTAGTTTCACCTTCATACCCCGTGACATAAGAAATCCCATAAAAGCAACTCTAATTTAAAATCTATTAGACTTTTTGTTTGTAGGGCTCATACACTAGTTCAGGACTAGGGCTTTGGATTAGGTTGGAGAGTAAACTCTCCAAGGCCACTCAGAACCAAACATTGGAGTCTGTGATAGGGAGTGTAGAAGTCCAGTTTCGTGGAAGTTATCTGGGACCCCCCTCTAACACAGAGGATAAACATGAGGTCGCGTGAGGAAAGGTAGCGGAGCTAACCCCTCCAAAGCCGGACCAAGCATAGTGGAGAACACATATCGATGGCTTGTTTTGGGATTCTGTCGTTTGCATTTGCCACGGGGCTCTGTGGGTCTCAAATCCGTTCTATGTCCTCAGTTGTCCTCCAGACCATTTTCTCTCGATACCCTTGACAATTTTAGGGCTTGATACCCTGCTCATTGTGGTCTACCCGACTTTTGACTGTACCCGCCTGGTGACTGTTCGCGTGCTGGCAAACTAGTTGCCAATCTTTTTAGGGACATACACAGGTGACTGCAGGGGTATATAGCGGTACCTAGGATAGACATTGGGCCACGCTTTGCAAAGTATACCCAGAGGGTGCTTCCGTGTTTGATTTGCACTTGCACCGGTAAGTTTCTGTAGTGTTGGTTGTTGTAACAGTTCTTCCAACTAGTTTAGTGTTTGTTTGTCTTATCTCTTAGGGGATTCTTTTTTAGTGTGTGTTACTATTTTAATGTGTAGAATACATTAGCATGTCTTGGATATTCTCACACAGTGGAGGATCCCGAGCTCCGCCGGTCACGAAGGCTTTTGGGCCTGCCGCCGGTTATCCTGGAGCCACCCCCGCCACCATTGAGGCAGAAGATAGACCAACAAGGGTCTTTCGAAGAAACTGAGTTACAAACCATTGTGCCCAAACAAATCCCAGAGGAATCAAATGCCAATCTTGGCTCGGTTGAAACCCCAACCACTGATACTTGGCCATTGGTCATTATACCAATCCAATTTTACGAACGCCTGTCATTGCCTCACACAGCTATGGAAACAAACGTTGTTACTTCCTCTGGGAATTATTCCATTCCCACCACCGTTGCTACTGCAGGAGAAGCATCTCCTAACTTTTCGTTATCGGTCCAGGCCACCATGGGCTCGGTCGCAACTACGTCGCACAGTGGACCGATCCCATCTTTTGTGGCGGCCACAACTCCCTTCACACCTAGTGCGACAGGCCCTCCGTTCTCATACGGTATGCCTAGTTCAGGTACAAGTCTTGCACTCACTCACTCCACTTTACAGACTTTGGGTCTAGGGGCAGGGAGCTCTAACGATCCTCTGCAAGGTCAAATTGGGGGCATTCCTATCCCTTTTAATGATTTTCCATACGCTGGAGGTCATATCTCTCCTTTGTCCCCTTCGCTTGGTGGTCTGCATCAACAGTCCACCGGGCAGCCTGCACACACTAGTTCATTTGGAGCCAGGAGTCAAGGAACACCTGGGCACACTATGCCGGTAGGTTTTTCACCATTTGTTTGGAACGGGACATTTGGTAACAACACTTTCGCATCCACCGCTTTCCCATCTGGGGGCACTCCCATTTTTGGACAATCTACTCCGGTGCAGGGTACTATTTCTGCGCCAGGGGCACATATAGCAGGACCTTGGAACTCAGGACAAGCATCTGTTCCATCCTCTGGAATGTCGTTCCGAGGTAATTCTTTTCACAGTGAATGGAGCCCTGGACAGACTTCTATGCCTCTTCCATCAGGACCAGCATGGGGTAATCCTTCCCAAAGTCCTTCAAACATAATTCATGCCCAACATCCTATGTCCTTTATGGGGAATCAGCCAATGATGTCTCCACAGATGCAAAATCCTTACGCTGGTCAGGGCCATGGTTTCTACCAGAATCCGAGCCAGCAGCCAAAATTTTCCTGGCAACCTGGTGCCAGTCAAACTCCAGGACCCTTTTTCCCAGTCTATCAGCAGCAACCCAAACTACCATTCCTGGCGACGTTACACTTGCTAGATTTGACAAGGTTGTTAAATGATCCTATTTGTCACGATCCACGTTGTCCTCCTATGCCAACAAAGTTTCCTTCGGACATTCCAAAGTTCGAGGCCAAGCCTAATTAAGATCCAGGTGATCACGTGACTACCTTCCATCTTTGGTGTTCATCTAACTCATTGAAAGATGAATCCATCCAGTTGTGATTGTTTCAATGCACTCTTATCGGGTGTTCCGCGAAATGGTACATCGAGCTCGATTGCTCACGATACTCTTCTTTTGGAGAATTGGCGATGGCCTTCCTTAACCATTTCCAGTTACCTGTGAGATATGACGCTGGCACAGAGCTACTTGCCAATTTCGAACAGACAACAACGGACCATATCTCTAATCATATCCAAGAGTGGAGACACCGAAATAGTCTAATCAAAGTACCAGTCCCACCAACATTCCTTCTTGAGTGGTTCCTTAAGTCTTTAGTCCCACATTTATCCAAAGACGTCATGACTTCAAGAGTTTTCTTCGAAGAAGATGCCATCATGAGGGCTCAACAGTTTGAGCTCATCTATTCTCAGTCTGGTTTATTGTACAACATCCTGCCTGATGCACCACGATCTATATTAGATAAAACTAGACAGAGAGATGGACCACATGTCGATGGTATTGTTGGTTCAGCACAAACCAAGCCCGTTGAGAAATTGATAAAGCAATTGCAATAGTTATCTATCCAATACTCAACAGCCAGCCAGACTATTGCTTTGGTTGCTCCTCCTACCCAAATGTCGGAAGTACACTCCATGTAGTCGACTAACCCAAAGGGCACCCAACATCCCGAAGGGAAGAAAAAACAACGAAAGAAGGGTAAGGGGGAGAAAAAACCCACTGATAATGCTGGTAAGGGCACCATGGAAAAACGGAAGGTGAGGTATCCGTGCAACTTGTGTGCAGAAGACAACCCGACCCATCTTTGTCCTCGACTTGAAGAGGCCCAAATGTTTGTCACACAACAACAACAAGCCGTGTTGACTAATGCCTTTCAGCATGGGAAAAATTTAAATCAAGCCTCTACAAGTGCCGAAGGGGGCAGCCAAGAAACCTGCCCTCCTCCAAACAATTCCTCATCTGCAAACGTATATATGGTTAGGGGTGATGCTTTCATAATGACTAGAGCACATGACTATAGTAAACCAAGTGCCTCTGAGAAGGGTAAAGAAGCCAAAATCCCATATCTTCCTCTACAAATCGAGAAGACGTTGGGTGAAACAATGACACACATTCCAAAGGGTGCATTTAAGAAATCTTCTCACAACCCAAACGCAAGGGCTGCCCAGAATTACTCTGTGGTGGAAGATTTATCACAAACCCCTTGTGCGATGTCCTCTTTGGAGGTCCTCCAAAGCTTCCCTGCTCAGAGAAAAGCCTTGTTAAGTGCTTTAGGCTCTACTGAGACTTGTAACCCAGGTACCATTATGCTAGATACAACCAACTTAAAACCTCGTCTGCCTTACCACGTAGCATTTCAGATAGTAGTGGCTTATCCCATGAAAACTTTTACACGCAATATCTTCTGCACAGTGGTCGATGAGAGCACCTCGACATGCGCTATGTCGTTAGCATGTTGGAAGGCCATTGGCCAGCCCACTTTGTCTCTATCACCTACTCTCATCACTACATTCGACGGTCGTTCTTTCTGACCACATGGCATCGTCCCTTCTTTCCCTGTGCAGTTAGGAGGGAAGACCGTGTGCATTGAAGTAGAGGTATTCGATGCCCCCCTCGACTATAATCTCTTGTTAGGACTAAGTTGGACTTATTCTATGCAAGCTGTGGTTGCTACAGTTTTCCAAGTCTTGTTGTTTCCACATGAGGGTCGGATAGTGACCATCGATCAATTATCCTTCTCTAGACCTGACCCATCTTTGGGGGCATCCACGGTGCCCATGATTGATAATCCTCAAGCCGGTATCGTTAATGTAGGAGTTGGTTTGTGCCCATCCTTGATGGGTACCTTCGATTACCCACCTCCTCATGACGATGTCAAGTTTATATCTAATCACCACAAGGCTGATATTTTTCAAGTTTCGTTGTTCCGCACAATTTACTTTGAGGATCCGTGGATTCTTCCTTCCCCATCAACCACGATGGATGAGACAAGGCACTCTGGCATGTCCATGCCCTTGTCGGCTGCTGAAGTAGCGTACTCTTTAGTCCAGCAAGCTTCAACTAACCCTAATCCGACTCCTGCACAAGATTTGGATCCACTTTTAGAGCCTATTTGGGCTCAGGGTTCTCTTTCTACCATCGATTCGTTAGACTTAGTCTTTCCTTCTGACGAAGCAGTACTCGAAGCGATGACTAGTTCGAACAAACCTTGGGAAGATCTTCATCACAGATCATACTTCCTCCCAAAGTTAAGCCGAATTGAAGCAGGAGAATTCACTATCACCATGACGGGAGATCAACCATGTCCTATTAATCTCTTAGCTACACAGGAAATTTATGTTGAGAGAAATATGGCGACTATCGCTGAAACTATACCTATCAACATCTCTCGAAACCCTGGCATCATGGAGAATGTTTTCGTTGGGGCGGATTTCTGATCCGGATTAATTTTGGCACGAAATGAGAGAAGAGATATAATAAAGAAATGCACAGAGATATCGTGTATATCCAGTAATATAACAGAAATATATCAAAGATGCAACCATAAAAACAGAGATACAGTAATACACGATTTATATTAATGAAAGAAATGTACAGAGACTGTAAAAATATAGAGTGAAAGACTCGCTAGAATGGTGGCAGCTTATCTCTAAGAAGAGATGTGACGGCTAATCGCATTCGCAAGAAGATGGTTACAATGAGGCTCTGGAGGCCTTTTTACAATAATCGAGAATGCCAAAATTCTTAGACATCCAAAAACCTAACCCTAGGAGATGAAGCGCCAAAAGTCATGTGGGCCCTATTTGGGTAATTTGGTGCATCAACTTCCCGGGGTCGTAACTTTTGCATACGATCTTCGTTTTAGGCGTGTGATAGCTCGTTGGAAAGGTATCATTGAGAACCTCGATCTCAAAAAAACTTCATTTAGACCCTCAAAATGGCCCCAGAAGTTAAAACCTGCTAAAAATAGTAAATTGCCAAAATGGCCAGAAAACTGTTTTGAGCCATTTGGAAAAGGTGGGTAGCCCCCGATATCCACCTGGATCAATTTCTCCCCCGAAGAGATTCAAATTTATACGGATATTTTTAAATAATTTTGCGACGTTTTTTCTTGGTCTTATGAGGAAATGCCAGGTATCAATCCGAAAATAGTTGAACATGAAATCACAACATATCCTGATGCTAAGCCTGTTTGACAAAAACTTCATCCTGTCAATCCTAAGAAAGAAACAGCCATTAAACTTGAGGTTGAGAAATTTCTCAAGGCAGGTTTCATTTACCCTATTCATTTGACTCAATGGGTGTCAAACCCCATGCCGGTCAATAAAAAACAAGGCACGATTCATGTATGTACCGATTTCCATGATTTGAACAAGGCATGTCCAAAAGATAATTTTTCAACCCCATTCATTGACCAGATCATTGATGAATGTGCCAGTTGTGAATCCTTTTCGTTCATGAATGGTTTTTCGGGATATAATCAAATCCAAATCAAACCTGAAGACCAACACAAAACGACATTCATTTGTTCGTGGGGTACATTCACCTATCATAAGATGCCTTTTGGCCTCAAGAATGCTAGAGCCACTTTCCAGTGGGCCATGTCTTTTGCATTTCATGACCTCAAACATATAGTCGAGGCCTATCTAGATGATTTAGGATCACGCTCTCGCAAGCGAAAGGATCATCCTACGCACCTAAGACTAATCTTCGAACGTTGTCGCTACTTCAGGATTCGCTTGAATCCCAACAAGTGCAGCTTTTGCATCACGTCAGGACATTTGTTAGGTTTCATCGTATCAACAATAGGGATCATGGTGGATCCTCTTAAGGTGGAGGTAATAATCCAGTTGCCCCCCCCACGCACAATCTTAAAACTTCAAAGTCTTCAAGTCAAGGCGAACTTCTTACGATGCTTCATCGCCAACTATGCTGAAATCACCAAGGGCTTTATGTGTTTACTTAAGAAAGATGTTCCCTTTTTCTGGGACGAAGTCACTCAACGCTCTTTCGACGCATTAAAACACGCCCTCACAACCGCACCTCTACTATGACCACCTAATTATAACAAATATTTCTTATTATATCTGGTTGCCGCAGAGTCAACCATAGGCATGGTTTTAGTTCAAGAAGATGATTCATTTTCAGAATACGTGATCTATTACCTAAGCTGAGGCCTCGTAGGACTGGAACTTAATTAGTCCCATCTCAAAAAACTTGCGTTGGCAGCAGTTCATGCCGTTCAACGGTTCCGTCACTATGTTCTGTTTCGCAAGACCACTGTCGTTGCTATCATGAATCCATTCCAGTACATGTTGACATGATGAGTTATCGGCAAAAAAATCAATAGATGGATGGCCATCCTCCAAGAATTTGACTTAGACTTCATTTCAGCAAATTCCAAGAAGTCATTGGTCTTCGCAGAACTTATTTCAGAGCTTCCGGTTGAGTCAGGTGACATTGTGCCTGAGGAATCGCCTATCCGAGGGGATATGTTTTTGATTGAATCTTTATACCCCTGGTACGGAGATATACTGATCTATCTCTAGAATTTGAAGTGCCCCACCTCTACTTCTCATGACAAGCGTCGGTGGATACGCCATCAGGCTAAGAATTATCTCATACTCGATGATACGTTGTATTGGAGAGGTGTAGACTGCATCTTGCGTCGATGTCTCACTCATGAGGAGGCTGTCATAGTGCTCAACGATTTTCATACAAGAGATTGTGGTGGTCACTTGTCTAAGTTGACAACAACCCAAAAGATTTTACGAGCAAGTTACTTTTGTCCCACACTTATCAAAGATTGTATCGAGTCACTCAAGAAGTGCCATCCGTGCCAAATCTTCTCTCAGAAGATGAGGGCACATCCAGCTCCCATGTTTCCTATCATCACAGTTGGTCCCTTCACTAAGTGGGGGATTGATTACACCACATGCAACCCCCCCTCATCAAGGGGGCACCGCTATATCATCATAGCTGTCGACTACTTCACTAAGTGGGTTGAAGCTATGCCAACATTTAAAGGTGATGGAGAGACTGCAACTCTCTTCTTATTCAACCAGATTATAGCACAGTTCGACGTCCCGAGAGAGATTGTCATTGACCATGGCAGTCACTTTCAGAACCAAATGATGTCCAAATTAACATCAAATCTTGGGTTACAGCAAGAACATTCCTCACCTTACTACCCCCAAGCCAATGGGTAGGTGGAAGCTGTAAACAAAACTCTTAAGACTATTCTACAGCGAATTATCAACTCAGCCAAGTCAAATTGGCATTTGATGTTATACTTGGAATTATGGGCTTACCGAACATCTGTTAAGACTGCAACCGGTTTCTCACCTTTCCAAATCGTTTATGTGCTGGAGGCAGTCTTTCCCATCGAATGTCAAATCCCATCTATGAAACTAGCAGTACAGTTATTGCCAGACACTTCTCCACTTGAAGAGCGGTTAGTACACCTTGAGCAGCTTGATGAGTAATGTCGCACTGCAGCCCTGACCAACGAGGCTCATAAACATAAGGTCAAGTGTCAATATGATAGATCCGTTCGTCCTCATATTTTTTCTAAGGGCGACCTTGTCTTGGTCTATGACCAAGATAAGGACCCCCTGGGGGCAGGAAAGTTTAAACCCATGTGGTTCGAACCCTTCATTATTAAAGAGGTATTAAAAAAGGGTGCTTATCGTTTGGTCGATTTTGAAGGGAATGATTTGGCGGAGACTAGAAATGGGCTCTACCTTAAGAAGTATTACTCATAGAAAGGTCACTGTGGGTAACTTTTTGTAACATATGTATAGTCTTTGTACTATTACTTTTTTACAGTTATTTTAAAAGTGTTATGGACGTGTCATTGATGTTATCTTTCGTCAATCTGGCAGATGTCAAGTGAGTCCGAGGTGTTAGTTGGGTATGTGGATGGTGCTAGTCGACACACGCGGAGGCTTGCCTCCGCAACTTGGGTAATCTTTACACCACAGGGTCAGTTGTTATCTTCCATAGGTATATGCTTAGGTGACACCACAAATAATGTTGCCAAGTATAGTGCAGTTATTGAGTTGCTTCGTGACGCATTGTCATTGGGTATCTCTCGTCTCCGGGTCTATCTAGATGCTCAAATGGTTGTGTCCTAGCTAAATAGAATATACCAGGTTCATGATCCAAATTTACACCGACGATTCCTCAGGGTACGTCTCTTAGAACCCAACTTTGATTATATTACATATTTTCATGTTCCTAGGAGATTAAACCAAATCACAGATACTCTAGCTAATCACATTTTAGATTGGCATCTTGCCCACATATAAAAATATCATGGACATAAACATGTAAATACATTTTTGCACACATAATCCATAAGACACAAAAGAGATAAAAACCATATATAAACATCATAAAATCCTCAGAGTACATAGATGGAGACAAGCGCCTCAAAAGTGGGAACAGTAACGAGTCATCGGGCTTATGCCCTCAAAAAATATATACAACAAGGTGCTCGTGGCACATAAAGAGTCTAAAGTCTATTCAGGGCCTATGGGCCCTGTTATAATCATCTACAACACGGGCTAAACACCTAAACAATTGGACCCACGTCTGAGGTGCCCCCACAACATGAGTCTGCATGGATGGAAGCAGGTCCTCTATCTCTACCATCGGGACTGTGCGAGTGAGTGCAGTAAAGTTCTGCTCAATTCGCCTAAGGACCCTCTCGGCCTCTCCTGCTGGGAGGTTCCCTGCTGCTGCTGCTCCCCCAGCGGCGGCAACTGCGGCTTCCGACCGTGGGCGACGCCTGTTCTATGCATAGTCGGCAGGTCACATGGGTCCCACATCTGCATACAATAAACGTTCACCCATCAAATACTCTGGCATACAAAAACATGATATATATATATAAAAAGACATAAAAATTACATATGCAAACAAAAAAACTATATAGGTGGAGACTTACCCATCTCCCCTCACTCCTCACCAGGAGGCATGGGTATCTCTGGATCTCTCGAAAAGTCGATCCCCACATATGGGTAGTCCTCGATAGCAGGGATCTGTCGTGACAGCCAAGCAAAAAAGTTGTCATCGAAGGCCTTAATGGTCCTTCCGCCACCCTGTCGCGACAATAACACTGCCCATCTACATACTGCGGGGAAAGTGGCCAGATGTCCTCGTACTGCAAGCCGAGGACTGAAGCACGAAACTCTCTTGAAAAAGAATGAACACATGATAGTCTCGAACCCGAAGTTCCTGTATGTCCACTGTCAGAAATCTGTCAATTGCCTCTTCATACACTCCAGCAGTGTGGTACTCCAATAAAAAATTTGTGCATTCATGCACTGGATAGCACAGTTCATCTGTGCGCGTGAAGCCTGATGCACGACTATTGAGCTGGTAATCCGCCCAATAAGCAATAATATAGTCCGTAGTGTGAGGTTGGTAATATTGCTAATAGGTACTGAAGAACCTCTACGATTGGTCCCAGCCTCACAATACTCAACTATCAGCTCCGAGAACTTGCTCAGCCCCGTAGGAAAAGTCTGAAAGTTGACTGGTTCCCCTCTCCTTGAGAGGCTAGTCAGAAAGTAAATATCCTCGGTGGTGGGCACCAAGGATTTCCCCTCTAGCATGAATGCCTCTGCATCAGGGTGCTAGTAATCAATCAAGGCATTCAGTAGCCTTGGTTGTGCGCGCATGAATGAACATAAAAAGATATTTAACAAACCACACTGCATCAACACGGCCACAACATTCCGATCTGCAACAACTAACTCATTGGAGGCCTCGTGCTCCCTTTCCCTCCACTGGACATACATCCTGCCAACACAACAAGGTAGAGGAGGGTCAATACTTCTTTTCATAGTCTTTTTCATCAATAGGGGGGGGGGTACATGCAGCCTGTCGAGGTGATAGTCACGTGTACATGCGTGCAGACTTTGCTCTTTTCACATGTACCTAGGGCTGACCTTTTTAAGGTCGACGCCCACCCAAAAAATAAATTAAATGCTAAAATTGAAGTATTGAATAGCTAAATAAGGGAGTTTGCACTTACTTGGTCCAAGCAGAAGTCCGTTTCGTCCACTATAGCTCCTGGAATCACGATATTTGGAAAATGGGGTCTTTTGGCTCCAGATTCAATTTCCAAATCAGCAATGGTGATAATGAGCTGCCAACTTTTATTTATAGACTTTTTGGCCTCTTTTTGTCACTTTTTTGCCCCCCCTTATCAGTTTCTTTATACCAAAAACCATTTAGAGTGCTCCAGGAGTTATATGGGAGGGATTTGATCAGGTATTGGGACTTTTTTTTGAGTTTCGAAATATATATATATATTGACGGTTCCTAATTTTTTTTTTTTCAAAAATCAACTTGAGCATATAGGTTAGGATATCACCCCAACTTTTGCATCTTGTTGCCTTTTTCTTATGCTATAGGATCGATCCCATTCGGTTGTGACACAAAACAATCATATCTTCTCTAGAAGTGTCATGACTTGGTGGTAGAGCTTACCAAAACATGGATGCCCTAGGTAGGTCCTGGTTGCATTATAGTGTCCATGCCATTTCTCACAACACTGTAGGCTCGGGAGTCCGTATAGTCTTTCCAGAATACGAGTTTGAGCCTCATTTGCATGGGTATTTTTCACTCTTTGTCTTACCTTCCGGACTCCCAAAACATAACGGGTCTTCTTTTAAGCCCTTTTCAGACCCTCTAAAAATGAAAAGATTGCCGAGCGATCTTGTGACCTTTCACGCTTGTTAAACTGAAATTTGAAGTCACGTCTGTCCGACGGTAGTTTACCCCTTTTTCGGTCCGGACAGTCAACTGTACGAACAAAGGAATACTCTATTGAATTCCCATTCTTTAGAAGAGTATCCTTAGGTATAATTTTATTCCTTTTTCAGGCCCGAGGGACTAAATTTACGAAAAAGAAACCCCCACGGAGTCCATAGTTAAGCTCTTTTCAGATTCCCTAAAATTGAAAAGATCGTTGAGTGACCTTATTCTTTCACAAACGTTAAAATGGTCCGGAAGAACATTCCTAATGGAGTCCATAGTTAAGCTTTTTTCAGACTCCTTAAAAGTGAAAAAATAGCCGAGTGATCTTGTACTTTTCACACTCGTTAAAATTTTTTTGAATTGACATTTAATTAGTGCTAGTTTATCCCTTTTTTGAACCGACTAGACTATTGTCGAGAAAGGTACCCCACTGGAGTCTCCTTTTATGATTTTTCAGACTCTCTAAATATGAAAAACCACCGAGCTTACCTTCTCTGGGCTCGTTAAACTTACATCGAAGGACGTTACCATTGTGTGTTCTATCAATCACATTTGCATACCTTACCCATCAGCCTTGTAACAGTTTGGTTCTATGTCTTAACACCTTTGGCCGCTGGAGGATTTTTCCTGAGTATCATTTCACCAGAACATCAGTCTTGTCCTTGTGCCTTGAGCTTGTATGTTTGTCGTACTCATTCCTCCATTGTAACGTAATATTCCTTTATTCTTTTTCAAAAATGATAAAAAAGAACAAAAAATCAAATATACCCCAAAAAGAGGATGGGAAAGGTATTTTCTTTATTGGCAGCATCATGAGTCTCCCTTGGATAAAGAACATCTGCTCGTTTGATCATCAGACTATGGGATGTAGTATGACCTTAGGAAGCTTTGCTCACTATATAGAGTTGTGTCCTCCACCGTTTGGTTACTCTTCCAAACATATGGAGAGTTTGCGTTGCCTCCTGCTTCGTAGACTTATGATTAACATATATGCTGCTTGAGTCTTATCACTTGTCGTGCTATTGTCCAAGGGAAGTTTTTCACTAAGCTTGAGTCAACCCCTCTGCAGTATGTCTCTTGTCTGCATACCCAACCATCCTGAATGTCCAATCAAGTCCTTGTTTGAAATCACTGAAGCCTTCAGTCCGATCATCAAGATTATCAAGTCCATAACCAACGAGCCGTCGAAGACCTCTGGGTAGTGCAGTTGTACACTCATATTACACTCCTACCCGAGTTTTAGAAGATTTTGAAGTTGTTTCTTGAGCTCTGAAGTACATCCATCAGGCCGAATCAGCTTCTGGGAGATGGATACTCTATATGTATATCTTTCTGATTTCAAGATGTAGCTCCACTGTGTATTATTCGCGGCTACTCTTTATAGTTATTTGACATGGATCTATAGTGTATTTGATTGGTAGCCATGGTTCTATTTTATCCTGAGCATGGGTGTGCCCACCTTGGTGAGACATTTGTTATTTTGTAGATGGCACCTCCTAGTTCCTGATTCTTGGGCTCACTCATTCAGCATATCAGTACAGAATGGTAAAAGATTGGTAATTTATTTCAGCCATCAGATGCTCTTCTGTCCTCACACATTAGGGGCATCTGTTATAACCCTAAATTGCACCACACATGCTTACCTGGAATCAGGCCAACTCATATCTTTTCTTTGCCAAAATTATGCTGAACAAACTCTTTGAAAATCCTCTTGTGTCAAGGCCCACACACCCTAACCCATTACTGCATGCATGTACACACTGACAGGCCCATTACAACCCACGTGTACCTAACAAAACAAAAAAATAGGAAAGTTTCCAACGGGACAAAAAGCTCTGGGTCAGTTAACTGAAACTCCCGGCCATGCATGGCTGAGAGTTCATCCAAAACCCTATCTCCTTCTAGCCTATAAAAGAAGGGGTAGGGGTGCCATTTGGAAGAGGAAAATTATAGCGAAGAAACTCTGCCCATTTTCCGAATCCATTGTCCCAACCCTTTAGCCTTTCGTCAAGCCAAAGGAGAATTAACGCAAAGTAGTTTGAGGACAAAAGAAGATGAGGAGCCCAAGATCAGGATCAAGGAGCGGTGGTCGATCTCGACTTTGATCATAAGTTGATTCATTTTGAAAATAATAAAAGAATACTTTTCCCATCCCAATGCATGAGTTATCTATGGTTTGTTTAATTTATGCTTAATTTCTAACCCTCAAGTAGAAAAGTAGTGTGCATGTATCGTTGTTTGTCTTGATTACAGGTTATCTTTGGAAGGAGTAGCGCAAGCAAGTGGTCCAGAGCGCAACAGAGGATCTACACCAAACATCAGTAACAGGGTTAGTGGTTCCTTTCCATGTATGTATCATGAAAGAGGGGTTTAAGTTTTGGGAGGTAGGTTAAAAATTCATTTCTTTATGGTCAAAATCTGCATGCAAGTCTGACCCTAGTTTGCTAGTCCGTAGGGTATTTTTACCAACAACAAACCCTGTGTTAACTCGGCATAATTGGGAATGAATCGATGCAAAAAGTTTGCCTTCCCTTGCAAACTTTGAAGTTGGCGTCATGTGGAAGGAGGAGGTAGACTAAGGATAACCTCAATGTTTAAAGGGTCTACCCTAATTCCATGAAGTAACACAATAAAACCTAAAAGTTGGTAAGAATCCACACAAAAAACACATTTGTGTGGGTTCAACGTATATGATAGTAATGACAACGAAGGAAAATGGCTCAAAGATGTGTCAAGTGATCTTGGCGATGCATGGAATGTGCCGATAGATCATCGAGATACGGTTGTAATATGTTCTTAATATCATGAAAAGAATAAGAAATGGCGCATTGAAAAGTCGCACCAACGTTCTTCAAACCGAAAGGCAGTTTTCGGTAGGCAAAAGTACCCCTAGGACAAATGAAAGTGGTCTTGTGTTGATCTGTGGGAAAAATATTGATATGATTATAACCGAAGAAACTGTCCATTAAAGAGAAGATTTCACTCCCAGCACAATCATCGACGATCTGGTCAATGAAGGGGGTTGGATAATTGTCCTTAGGACAAGCTTTATTGATATCCCTATAATCTACACATACACAGATCGTGCCTTGATTTTTATTTACCAAAACGAGATTGGATACCCAATCGGTTAAAGTCATAGGATAGATAAAGTTGGCCTTAAGAATTTTTTCAACTTCGAACTTGATAGCAACGAGTTTACGAAAGTGGACTGGATGAAGTCTCTGTCAGACAGGTTTAGTGTCTGGGTAGGTCTTAATTTCATGCACAATGGTATCGGGGTCAATACCTGACATCTCTTTGTAGCTCCAAGCAAAAGCATCACAAAATTCTTGAAAATGTCTTTATAAGTGATGACATCATCAACAGAATATGAGGCTCCAATGTGAATATTTTTTACGATTCTAGGTTTAATGGATATGTCAAGAGGAACAGTGGGTGAGATATTACTCAAGTTCCCTTCATAAATCACATCGTGTGTTGATTCAGGAATAGAGGAAATGACAAGAATGGTCGATGGAGTCAAAATCCGTCGGTAACTCTCTATGGTGTGGTGCTCTAGGAAGAGAATGGAACGATGATGTCCATCATCCCATGGGGTGTCTTCCATGGACATAACTGACATGATCATCTCATCCGTAGGAAATATCATGTGAAACAGATCAGGAGATGAATCACCAAGAGAGGGAGTAGTAGGGGTTGCCGATTGAATAGCTTGATAAGAGGATTCAACCAGACCTAAGGGAATTTGTTCACCATAGTGAAAATAATCATCAGTGCCAGGTACTATCCATGGGTCATGAGACGCTGAGGTTTCACATATGGAGGTGGAAATCATGTTGATTGAGGCGACAAAAGGAAGTGGAACATAGGGTAGTGGTATTGGGAAGGTTCCCATCAAAGTGGAATCTTTCAAGAGACCCACACTGACATTCTCATACCCAGGAGGTGTCTTTGAGATAAAGGGTACATTGCTAATACGAGAATCAGAATTGAAAAGGCCAGTTGGTCAAACGTAACGACTTTTCCTTGATGTGGGAAACGTAACACATAGAAAATGGTCGACATGACGACATGCATGGAATCAATCCAACTACGACCAAGTCAGAGGTTATAGTCAAGAGGCACATAAAATACCTCGACCTCGACATTGACCGATTTTCCTTCCAACGTAATAGACAATGAGGGAAGAACGTTGTAGGGTTTAAAACTAGAATAATTGAAAGCCTTAAGTGTATTGTGTGATTCGGTGAGGGGAGGAGAGCTAATGGATTTCCAACAAGGAACTGAAATAACACACTTCTAGGCACCCTCATCAATAACAGTTCTACAGATGTTATTGTTCTCGACAACAACTTGAATCTAAAATGCTAACTGAGGAGGTAGCCTTGGCATGTGGTCATCCAAATCAAATATTATCAAATTTGTATCTGCGGGATCAATTCCAGTAATGGCCTTTAAAAATTCCTTCCGTTGAGTGGGACACCTTTGAAGGACTTTGAGAGCTGACATCATAGAGGATGCTTGTGCAAGGTCTTCTAGAATGTTGTAGTTTTGAGCAGCACATGCCTAAGGATTAAAGGAAGAATTTCAAACAATGCCCTCTGGGGGAGGGTAGAGAAATGTATCGAGACCCAGTCATTTGAGATGTAGAGGACTGTTGGGAGGTGAATTTGAAGGAGGCAGTTGAACCAATGAAGGTGGTAAATCATCAACTTTCTCCTTTGAAGGAGAATAATCTTTGGCTTGAGTGGTGATTGTAACGTCGTTCTTGGTAGAATTACCAATACACATAAGGACATACGAAGTGGTGGAAGGAGAGGTTTAGTCATGAATGACCAGTTCGGCCTGTTGTTGAGAAGGGAAAGGTTGTGACAAAATGGTAGGTGTGGGAGGTTTTCCAGTTCCTTCAAGGAAATTAGTGACCTCAGCACGTCTTGAACAATCTTTCATGTAGTGATCGTCACCACAGATAAGAAAGGGATATCAAGGTTTACACTTATCCTTATCATCAATAGAGTATGTCTTGGTTTTATAGGATTGCGGATTCTTATTTCTATCCTCCTTATTCTTACCCTTTTCTTTTTTAGATTTATTTTTTTCGGCAGGGACAGATTGAATGGATTTAACCTCAGAAGTTTTGTCGGTGGAAGGACTAGGAGTCGAAGCACCTTGAACAATAGAATCAGTAGATTTGGGATTGGTTTGAGTGGCCAATGTGGATTTAGCATCAACGTGGAAGGTGCCAATCACACCATAAACAACATGAGAAGCTGTGAGGATTGTTGAGGTAGCGGTGGTATAAGGGCGAGGAGCATCAGGGAGAAAATCATAAAGAGTGTCCATTTGCGAATAAAATAGATCTAGGTATTGAGCATGAATAATCGCTTGTTCTTCAGTGACAACTCCACCCATGGAAATATCACAGGAGATTTTATTGATGAATGATTTGGTGAACCATTCAACCAATAATTGATCAGGAAGGTCGAGTTTGATCAAACGTTGTCTTCATCTCCACTCATGGATGTGATCAGAAATATGAGTGGCCAAAGATTTCTTAAAGGAACTCAAAATATCGGTTCTTGTCTCGTAGTGGATGGGAAATTGGTAATGTGTGAGAAAATCCATGACGAGGGTATTGAAGTCATTAAAGAAGCCTCACGGTAATTCTATGTACCACTTTGCAGCTGAACCCATGAGAGTTCGTTGGAAGAGTCATAACTGAATGGAGTCATCCATCAAAGAGTTGGACGAGAACCAAAGGTGAAAAGTCATAAAATGGTTGTTTGGGTCTTCTCCCGGTTTACCGTCAAATTTGGGAATGTCGGATGGTAACTTGGCTGGTATAACAGGCGAATGGGGAGAATGTAAGATAAGATCATTCAAGATTATAGACAAGTCGGGTAAATCCAAAGTGGCTAAAAAGGGAAACTGTCGATTCACTTGACGGTACTGGTGACTTTGGGGACAAATTCACGTTGGTATACTAGTAGGATCGTAAGCATTCTACATGTAAGTTGAAGTTCCTAATAGATTCGGACGTGGATGTGGAGGCATGTAGCCCATAGGGTTGGGTTGGTTGGAAATGTTCCCTTGAAAAGGGACACTAGAATGAACGTTCAGACCCCAAAAAGGATTTAAAGAACTAGGATATGGATATCCAGAGCGAGGGGGTAAAAAAGAGGTGACTTGAGGTTGTTTCCCCCCATATGATTGCGAATTTTGTTGGGCAAGAAGGTTCCAAAGTTGTGCTAGTGATCCCGATGTGTTCTATCCATATAGTGGGTTATAGATTCCAACCTAAGGTTGTCTTCCAAGTGGAGGATACCCCCCAACGTGATATTTTCCTCCAATGGGAATCTGGTAACCAGAAGTGAACGAATGATAGGTTCTTCCAATTGGATTGGATCCACTAGGGCCAGATCCCCTAGGAAAAGGTGGATAAGACCCTCCAGAGAGGACCTAGGAAGGTGTAGGAACAAAACCGACAACAACATTGTACCTTGGTGGAACTAAAAGTCCACAAACTCCAGATGGAATCTGGGTAGGGATGGCGGTGGAAGGATTCAAAGAGTCATACCCAGAAGGAAGTGACGGGATAGGTCTAGACGAGAGTGGTGTGCTAATGGGATCTTGGTTAACCACCACATTCCTGGTAGGAATAGTCGTAACATGTGGGACCATAGTAGAATGGGCCATCTGGAGAGAAAACATTGAGCTAGGACCAACTGACTGTGTGTCTGGAACGATGGTGATGTTTCTAGTTATACCAACAAAATGGTCTAAAGGTATTGTGTAGGTAACAGACCTTTCGGGCATTTGGGAGTTGACAGGTGTATCAAGACCTGCCCCTAAGTTGTTGTAAAGGTCTTGCACCATGTGATTCAGGCTTCTAAATATGTCGGTAGTCCAAATGGGATTCTTGGCTCGAAATCCTGTATGGGGTCCGATTGGTATTCCATAAGTGTCAACAACAAGTTTTCCTGATGAATTCAACCGGAGAATATGTCTCTCGTATCCAGGAGGAATGCAGAAAGCCTCTAGAGAATCGAAAATAATTCAGAAACTTGATAAAGAGGAGGACCCTTCCTCTTGTGAGGTCACAATGTCCTGGACCTCTCTCTGTTGAGGAGAGATGATGCAAGAACATCGTAAGCAAGCCAACAAATCAAGCGCAAAAAAAAGGAAGGACAACTGGAAATTCACCACCACACATTTAGAGAACATTTTGAATTTGAAAGGATGAAGCATTAATGTAATATCTAGAAGGTATATGTTTTCATTCATGTTTTGAATATTGTAACACATGTCATGAGAGGTTTCTCTCATCTTTTTGTTGGAGGCATTTATTGTAATAAATGTAAAGTAGTTATAGACTTTATTTCGATTTGATAGAATAGAGTTGTGGGAGGGAAAACTCTAGAAATCTCCCTTGTATGTATTGTATTGTAAGATCATTATTCTCTTAGGAGAAGAGTAGAGTAAGAGAGCATAGGAGAGCGGAGAAGAACAAAGATTGTAGAAGTTGTATAAGAAGTTAGATGTGGCTATAGAACCCTTGTACATAAGCACTTGAGTTAATATAAGGATGCTTTGACTCAATTTCATGGTGTTGTGATGAATACTGTTTGCATCTATTGAATGGTATGTTTATAGTTTGCTTATATGCTCTATTATGTATTTGTTTCAATCTTGTGTGTAGGTATAATTTCATGTTGAATGTATGAAGTCTGTGATAAGGAGAGTATGAGTTTTGATTGTTTCTTGTCTTGAAAATTCTTGCAAGGAGTGCAACAAGGGTCTGCAAGGAGTGCATTGACAAGATTCCAAGTTTTACCTCAGAAAATATCAGGAGAGATATCATTGTCCTCATACCAACAGAAGTGCAAGAATAACACAGAGTCGTGCAAGGCGTGCACAGGAAGGTCGAAGTCTTATACTTTTCCAACCTAGTGAGTGGTTGAAGAGTTACTGTCACAAGGAGTGCACAGAACTGGGAAGTTCAGATAATCAGAGATTATCGTGAAGCCACAAGGAGTGCGGGAAAAATCCCTTAAATTCCTTGAGTTTGTAGCAATAACCAAGCTCAGGAGGGATAGAGACTTAGAAGCATTCGAAGGGAAGGCAAGGGTTGAATTCACCTCGTAGAAATCAGGTTCATAAGGAGGCATCGAGTTATTTGGTCATGAACATCAAGAAATTGAACGGATGGTTGAAATTCTCAGAAGGAGAACTACTAAGTCATCGTGGATCATTAGATCTAGTGGATCAGTGAAGGAGTTATAGTTGAGTGTCTGCCAACACTCATAAGCTATGGAGGAATAGTCATCGTTCGATCTGGATCAACGGGAGCTGTTGATCTCGTGGTTTTGAATTTCATCATTTCAAGAGTTGCAGCAGTGGAGAAAGTCATTCAATCAGAGTCAAGAGTCGCGAAATCCAAATACGTGAAATTCTGAAAAAATCTGGACCATCAGATTGTGGGAATATCAGGATCGTAGATCTGAGGAGAAGAAGTCGCGAGTTCAAACTTCAGGAAGGGGAGAAGAGGTTTCATCATGAACTCACAAGTCTTGAAATTCTGACGCGCTCAGAGGTGGATCCTAGGACGTGATTGAGGTCACATGGTTGAAGCATAAGGGAGGAGCTAGTTAAAGGTCTATTAGCCCATTTTTGGTTTTTGGGAGTCAAAGGAGTCAGAAGATCTCAACAACAAAAATCGCGAAGTCGCGAAACCCAAAACACCTTTTCAGATAAAGGTTGTGGTCACATTGGTTGGTCACATGGAGTGGAGGTTCGCATCTTGTGCTTGTTAGCGCAGGTGTAAACCCTAGAAGGACATGTGGTTACATGTGTGAATGTTCCTATGGGAACTAAAGAGCCATTCCAACTCAAGGGAATAGAACGATCCAAGACCGGGAGGTCGAATAGAGCATGCTGAGGTAGGGGTGATGCGTTAGGTGGTATCAGAGCATACAATCATTGTTTTCTGTAAGCAAGAGAAGACAGAGGAAATTTATGATTTGAATTCTACATGGAACAGATTTAAACAATTCCACCAAGAAGACATCAAGATAGACCCATGCCTGATCCAACCGTGGAAAGGGAAATGCGAGAAATTCATGCTCGATTGCATGCTATGGAGACAACACAAAGACGAACAACTGATATTGGATATGTCAGTGAGGATGAAAGAGAAAATGAGCATGGAGACAAAGAAGAATTTGTAGCTGAAGATGCTACAGAGGAATGTCTATTCAAAGTTGTTGCAAGAATAGGGGCCAAAGCAAAAATGGACATCCTGATGTATGAAGGCAACTTAGACGTTGAGGAGCTGTTAGATTGGTTTAGAGCTCTGGACAAATACTTTGACTATGAAGATATTGAAGAAGATAAGAAGGTTAAACATGTTGTCACTAGACTAAAAGGGCATGCAACACTTTGGTGGGATGAACTATAGGATGACAAGCATTGCAAAGGCAAGCAAAGAATCAAAATCTAGGATAGGATGGTCGCAAACATGAAATCCAAATTCATACCCAAAGATTACCAAATTAATCTGTTTCAAAGAATGAATAATTTGAGACAGAAGGGGATGACAGTGAAGGAATACACTAAATAGTTTTACAGACTCAATATCAGATCAAGTCGTCATGAGAGTGATGATGAAAAAGTCGCCAGATACATGAATGGCTTGAGATATGAAATTCAATATGAGATGAGCATGGTGACAATCATAAATGTGGAAGATTCTTATCAAATTAATTCAAAGGATGAAGTAAAGTTGGGCTGAAAGCAAGGTCAAAGGGGTAGAGGTAGAAGTCCAAGTAGAGGAAAAGAAATTGTCCAAGACAGAGTGCAGAACCCAAGGATGAAGAAAATAAACCTCATAACCACCCAGAAAAGAAAGGAAGCTGACAAGGAGGACAATATTCCGATAGGAACACTCTTCCATGAGCCAGAGGAATAGGAAGAGGCAGAGGAGGTGAAATAAAGTGTTTTGTCTGTGGAAAGATAGGACACAAATATTTTGAATGTATCGATAAAAAAAGGGATGGAGGAGGAGAAGCTCACATTTCAAAAGTGCAGAGGTGAAATGTTGAGGCAAAAGATGCAGAAGGCAGAAGATCCTTAATGATGAGGAAATTTCTCTTGAAGCTAGAGAAGGAGATAGAGAAACTAGTCTAGAGAAACAGTTTGTTTAGAACTGCTTGCAAGACCAAGGATAGGGTATGCAAGGTGATATTGGACAATGGAAGCACCGATAATCTAGTATCCACATAAATGGTGGAAAAATTAGAATTGGAGACAGTTTCACATCCAAGCCCATACAAGGTTTCGTGGTTGCAAAAAGGACATCAGGTAACAGTCACTAAACAGTGTTTAGTTTAATTTAAGATAGGGGTATATAGAGAAGATATCTTATGTAATGTTATTCCCATGGATGTTTGTCATATTTTTTTGGGGAGAACGTGGGAATATGACATAAAAATTGTTCATGATGGGATAAAGAACACATACACCTTGGAGAAGAATGGCAGGATGCATATGTTGCTTCCAATTGAAGACAAGAAGGTGAAAGAAGAAACAAGAAACATTATACTTCTCATGAGTGGGAAGGAAATTTTGGATCAAGTCAAGAAAGAAGAAGACATGAAGTTTGTTGTGGTGAGGAAACCTAGAGTCATTTTGACCAGTACTTCAATAGATGATCTACCGGAGGAAATTCGGAAAATGATGGAGGAATTTGCAGATATAATGGTGGATGATTTACCTTGTTCATTTTCGCCCATCATAAGTACAAGACATCACATTGACCTTATACCAGGAGTGAGTTTTCCAAACAAAGAAGCATACAAATTGACACCGCAAGAGAATGAAGAGGTTAAGAAGCAAGTCCAGGGATTGATGGACAAAGGTTTGAACAGAGAAATCTTGATTCCATGCATTGTGCCAACAGTGTTAAGTCCAAATAAGGATGGTGGATGGAAAATGTGTACAGACTCGAGAGCTATAAACAAAATCACCATTAGGTATAGATTTCCTTTACTAAGGATGGATGACTTGATGGATTTCTTGAGTGGAGAAAAGTGTTTTTCAAAAATTGATTTGAAAGAGGATATCATCATATTAGAATGAGGGAAGGTGATGAATGGAAGACAACATTCAACACGAATGAAGGGTTGTATGAATGGATTGTTGTGCCATTTGGTTTGACGAATGCGCCAAGTACTTTTATGAGATTGTTGAACAAAGTCTTGAAGGATTTCATTGGAAAATTTGTAATTGTGTATCTTGATGATATATTGATCTTCAGTAAGACTAAGGAGGAACACTTGAGACACTTAACTCTAGTGATGAGGATGTTGCTGCAAGAGAAGTTGTTGATAAATATGAAGAAGTCATCTTTCATGAATAAAGAACTCATTTATTTGGGTTTTGTGATCTCTTCGAATGAGTTGAATATGGATCCTGAGAAGGTAAAAGCAATCAAAGAATGGACATCGCCAAGGAATATCTTTGAAGTCAGAAGATTCCATGGATTATCTAGCTTTTATAGGAAGTTCATTAGAAACTTTAGTGGTATTAGTGCACCAATGATGGACACAGTCAAGAAAAGACATAAATCTTTTCATTGGATAGAGGAAGCAGAGAAAGTATCAAGTTGTTAAAGAAGAAGATAACAGGACAACCAGTTTTGGTCCTGCTATATTTTAGTAAGACATTTGAAGTGAGATGTGACGCAAGTGGATTTGCGATTGGAGTGGTCGTAAGTCAAGACAATATACTAGTTGCATACTTCAATGAGAAGATGAATGATGCCAAGATGAAGTATTCAATGTATGATAAATATTTTTACACAATCATACAAGAACTAAAGAAATGGAGGCACTACTTGGTTCCGAAAGAGTTCATTTTGTATAGCGACAACCATGATTTACAATTCATAACCAAACAGGAAAAATTGAACCAAAAACATGCAAAATGGGTTGAATTCATGAAAAACTTTAATTTTTTTACAAATCACATTTATGGAACTGCTAACAAGGTTGTTGATGCATTGAGCAGGAAATGTTTGATTCTGCAAGAGTTTCGTGTGAATACCTTAGGTTTTGATAACCTTAAGGATATGTGTAAGGATGATTCAGATTTCAAGGATGCTTATGAAGCATGTGAGAATCTTGTTCTAAGAAATAGAGGCCAATGGATTGAATACTTAATCCAGGATGGATTATTATTCAAAGGAAACCAGTTGTGTATCCTGAAGAGTTTTATGAGAGAGAATCTTCTAAAGGAAAAACATAGTGGGGGATTGGCTGGACATTTCGGCAATGATAAGACATTTGTGCAGCTGAAAATTTTGTATTATTAGCCAGGGATGAGGATAGATGTGAAGAATTTTGTGAAAAAATGTATAATTTTCTAGCACGCGAAGGGGAAAAGACATAATATAGGACTGTATCAACCATTTCTAGTACAAGAGAGGCCATGGGACGCGATAAGAATGGATTTTGTATTAGGAATGCCAAGGACAGAGAGAGGTTGTGATTCCATATTTGTGGTAGTCAACATATTCTCAAAAATGGCACATTTCATTCCATGTCAGAAAACTAGTGATGCAACACACATTGCAAACTTTTTTTCAAAGAAGTTATTCGACTTCATGGTTTACCCAAGAGTATTGTTTCAGACAAAGATACCAAATTTGTTGGTCATTTCTAGAGGACACTATGGAAGAATATGGGGACTAATTTATCTTTTAGCTTAACATATCACCATCAGATAGATGGACATACTGAGGTAGTGAATCGAAGTTTAGGAGACTTTTTGAAGAGTTTAGTAGTTGAACATCACAGTCAATGGGATCAGATTATGTCGCACGTGGAATTTTCATATAATGACTCACCTAATAGGAGCACAAGATAGAGTCCATTCTAGATAATGTATGGAATGCAGTCGAGAGGAGTATATGAGTTGAGAGACTTAGAGCAACATGAGTTCATAAGTGCTAGAGAAGAGTATTTTGTAGCAGAGATGCAAGAGCTCCACACTAAGATTAAAGAGTGGTTGCAGAGTTCCAACCAGGAATATAAGAACAGAGAAGATTAGCACCAAAGAGAGATTCAGTTTGAAGTGGGAGATTTATTCTTAGCTCATCTAATAAGGGAAATATTCCCAAAGGGAACGTATAATAAGATAAAGATGAAAAAGATAGGGTTGTGTAAAATTATGAGAAAATTTGAGGCAAATGCTTATGAAATAGAATTTCCAGATGGTGTGTGAAATTCACCCATATTCAACATAGCAGATCTATATCCTTACAGAGAAGGTGAAGTAGATGTGGAAGAGACTCAAAAATAAGTTTAGTGGGTCAAACAGATGCTTGTAGCTGAAAAACTGCATATGGAAAAGATCATTGATTAGAAAGTTAGCAAGAAGACCCGGAGGAAGACGTATTTTGAATATTTGGTAAAGTGGAAAGGAAACCCGATTGAGGATGCCAGTTGGAAAAACGACTCAGAGATATAGAAACATGGACAGACGGTGCAGGAGCTCATGAACAATAGTTCATGAATTTTTCATCCAGAGGAATATGACGTAGGAGCGTCGTAAGCAAGCCAGCAAAGAAAGCGCAAAAAAAAGGAAGGACAGTTGGAAATGCACCAACGCACATTTTGAGAACGTTTTGAATTTGAAAGGATGAAACATTAATGTAATATCTATAAGGGATATGTTTGCATTTATGTTTTGAAGATTGTAACGCAGGTCATGAGCGAGTTCTCTCATATTTTTGTTGGAGGCATTTATTGTAATAAATGTAAAGTAGTTATATAATTTATTTCGATTTGATAGAATAGATATGTAGGAGGGAAAACTCTAGAAATGTCCCTCGTATGTATTGTATTGTAAGATCATTATTCTCTTAGGCGAAGAGTAGAGTAAGAGAGCATATGAGAGCGGAGAAGAACAAAGATTGTAGAAGTTGTATAAGTCGATATCTTCATATATAGAACCCATGTACAGAAGAAATTGAGTTAATATAAGGATGCTTTGACTCAATTTCATGGTGTTTTGATGAATATCATTTGCCTCTGTTAAATGGTATGTTTACAGTTTTCTTATATGCTTTGTTATGCATTTGTTTCAATGCTATGTGTATGTATAATTTGAAGTTGAATGTATGAAGTCTGTGAGAAGGAGAGTATGAGTTTCGATCGTTTCTCGTCGTGATAATTCCTACAAGGAGTGTAGCAAGGGTCCAAAAGGAGTGCATTGACAAGATTTTAAGTTTTACCTCAGAAAATATCAGGAGAGATACCATTGTCCTCATACCAGCAGAAGTGCAATCATAACACAGAGTCGTGCAAGGCATGCGCAGACAGGTCGAAGTCTTAGAATTTTCCAACCGAGTGAGTGGTTCAAGATTTATTGTCGCAAGGAGTGCACAAAATCGGGAAGTTCAGATAATCATGTATTATCGTGAAGCCGCAAGGAGTGTGGGCATAATACCTTAAATTCCTTGAGTTTGCAGCAAGAAACAAGCTCAGGAGGGATAGATACTTTGAAGTGTTCAAAGGGAAGACAGGGGTTGAAGTCACCTTGTAGAAATCAGGTTCAGAAGGAGGCGTTGAGTTATTTTGGTAGGAGCATCAAGAACTTGAATGGACGATTGAAATTATCATAAGGAGAACTACTGATTCACCATGGACCGTTAGATCTAGTGGATTAGCGAAGACGTTAAGGTTGATTTTCTGCCAACACTCATAAGATCTAGGGTAATAGTCATCGTTAGATCTGGATCAGCGAGAGCCGTTGATCTTGTGGTTTTGAATTTCCGCATTTCATGAGTCGGAGCAGTGAAGAAAGTCGTTGAATCGGAGTCAAGAGTCGTGAAATCCTGATACTCAAAATTCCAACAAAATATGGACCGTCAGATCATGGGAAGCTCAGGGTCATCGATATGAGGAGAAGAAGTCACGAGTTCATACTTAGGGAAGGGGAGAAGAGGTTGCATCATGAACTCACGAGTCGCTAAATCCCGACGCGCTCAGAGGTGGACCCCAAGATGTGACTGAGGTCATATGGTTGAAACATAAGGGAGAAGTTAGTTAAAGGTCCGTTAGCCCATTTCTGGGTTTTGGGAGTCAAAGGAGTCAGAAGAGCTCAACAACGGAAATCACAAAGTCATGAAACCCAAAACACCTTTTTGGGTAAAGGTTTCAATCACGTCGATTGATCACGTGGAGTGGAGGTTCACGCCTTATGCTTGTTAGCGCAGGAATAAACCCTAGAAAGACCTATGGTTACATGTTTGAAGGTTCCTGTGGGAACTAAAGAGCCATTCTGACTCAAGGGAATAGAACGATCCAAGACTGGGAGGTCACACAGAGCCTGTTGAGGTAGGGGTGATGCGTCAAGATCCCTCCAGTGGATTAGGAGGCAAACAGAGATACCCTTCCAGATCTTCAAGGGGTATCCCTTGCATCCTACGTGAATGTCATGGAGGGTCGATGTTGGTTGAACCAAAATTTTACGGAAAAAATCTATGGCCAACTATGGAAACAAACAACACTCACTAATAAAATCTAGAAATCAAACCAAGCAAACAAACCTTCTTATTTCGAAGTCACTAGTTGATGATGAAATCCAAAGTCGTGAAGTCAAGACAATAAGGGGCTAGGATAGAGCGGGTAGAAAAGTTACGTGGACGACCTTCTTAACGGACTTACACCATGGTGCAAGCTCCCACACATAATCATGGGTATACCCTCCAAGGAGTCCGAGTGAGTCTGGCCAATGTCGATTCCAGGTACCCTAAATAATTTCCCCTCCACAGTCACCTCATGTAAGACCCTAAAAATATAGGCTACGAAGGTTACCAAGAACAACAGTGATGCCCGGGGAAACAATTGATAGTCCGATCCACTCGCAAGGGTAGGGTATCTAGCCCAAAATAACCTCGAAAGGCTTCCACTCATAATTGTGGGTATACCTTCAAGTGACCCTCGTAATACGTGCAATATCTACACCAAGACCAACAAAGCATGGTGAGTAACTCTACCAACCTTAATGCGACCTCAGGTTTGACCCTTGTGTGAGAAGGGCTTCCTAGGAAAAAATGTTGCAAGTGGATTTGAACACTCCATGTCACAAGATGCTATAGTGTGTTTTATTCTTTGGAGAGTGTGCCTCACAACCTATTCCAAAGCGCTAGCCTAGCTAATTTTGGTGGAAAGAGTTTCTAGAAAATAAAATTTGCTAATAATTTTTAAAATTACGTAGTATTTTAGAGGTTGTTGTTTACACAAGAGGGAGATGGAGATGAAACGAATGTTGTATGAGACCTTCACCCAATAATATACAAAAACATATGTATGATGCAATGTTTTGGTTCGATGAAATCTAATTACAAGAGGGAGAAAGTATTTCTTTAGAAAACACGAAATGTATGAAATATAATTCCTTTTTCTTGAATGAACACAATTCAAACAATCATAAGCAATGAAATTTTCCAATTTGTTCTCTTGTTAAAAAAAAAAAATGAATGATTTTTTTTTTTCTTATGAATGATTACTACAAAGAATAGATGACTTTAATTCTTCCTTTCCAAAGCCAAGTCAGGTATATAATGAAGAAAGGAAAAGTAATCAAATAAAATCGATACACTCAACAAATACCCAAATCAAACTTTCAATGAAGATAAAAATGAAGATGATGAGAAAGTGTTTTGCTAAATGAAAACGAAACTAATTTTCCAATCAACAAGCAATCCAAAAAATGTAAAACAATCCAAAACCTTAAATCAAATAGAAGGCTTTTATCAATCAAGCACTCAGATCTCAAAATCGGATATTATATCCTTGTTGATAAAAATCAAGAAGCAAAAACTTGTAAAATGATGAAGAAGGGATTTCAATCCCTAAAAACCAATCAACAACAAGTCTTACACTCATAAAACAATCAAGTACTGGCACTAAAAGTTCTTCCCAGGTGATCAAAGAAAAACTGGGTACCAGAAGACAAAAAGACCCAATCCTCAAAAAAATACAAGCAATGTCACAGCCCAACAGTAGGGTACAGTGCAGGAATTAAAGGTTTCTACAGGCTAGCTATGGGGTAGGTTTCGAAAATTCCTCTTTAGTCTAAGTAGTTAGGGTGCAGGTATATAGGGTTTCCGTAGGCTATATATGGGATACAATGAAAAAATGCCTGTAAACAAAGGAAAATTGGAAAGAGGGAAAAGAGTATAAAAGAACTTTTAGATCCAGAGATTCTAGATGGATACGCCACATGATCAGAGACTAGATTAAAATGAAAAGAGGTAGGCTAAATGAAAATGGACAACAAAAAACCAAAACAAGTCGTCTCCCCAGTGGCGTCGCCAATTTTGTTATTGGATAAATCGGTGAATGTGGACATAAATTGATCTCCATAGATCCACCTAGATCTAGAACAAAACAAGACAGGACATGACGCTTTCCCTAATCTTTAATAATTGAGTTTACTATAAAACAATATATGAATGAAATACCTTTGAATATCTCTTCCTTATATCTTTGTTTTCCCTACTCCGCTCTTGTGCTCTTGTGATATTGGATTTGCAATGAAACACAAATCAACCAAAGTGAAAGAAAAAATAGTATATTCAATGAAAACTTACACATGTGATCAAGGAGTCATGTAATAAAATGAGAATGATTTTATGGGAAAGAAACAAGTCACTGTATTATATTAAGTAAAAGTGGAAGATACAACCAAACAACCTTGACGTTGCAAGGTTCCCTTTCAGTGTCCCTTTTCTCCAACACTCACACTTGCTCCAAAATTGTATGAATATGATCCACAATAGCTTCATGGTCAAATGGATACCTCAAACATCAATTGAAATAGAGTTCCTCACACAATTCTCAGCCTATTCTTTCATAAATTCCTTACTTGATCTTGCTTTATGTTGCTTACTTGCTTAACCTTTTCCATGAGAAATCCATCATTATATAGGAGAAGGAGAGATGGTTAAAGATATTAGGATGATCCCACCAAATCAAAGAATCCAGTAGGACCCAAACCATATGGATGCCACCTCATATTCTAGAATATTCCCTTCTAGAACCTTCGTGAACTTTGTCCTCTCCTTAGTCTTCAAATGCCACCGCACCCTATCTATAGAGTAGCCTGCGAAAACTCCACAAGATAAGTTTAGAACAGCCTACAGAAAACAAGCATTTATGCACTGTGTCTTATGTCTATCCTGCGACATCCTTCTAAAAACAACTTTTGTAGAGGAGAAAATCAGTCACTTTTCTCATGATAAAGATCCTTTTGGGAGGCTGAACAGACGCTTGTAGAAACATCACCAGGGTGACCAAAACAATGTGTAACACCAAGCTTTGTTAAGAGTAAGGGATTTGATATTCCTAGTATCCTTTTTTCCATAACAAGATCTAAATGCCCCTTATGCATCTTTACCTTCTTGGGAATTTATTTATCCAATCATTGTTTTCACCTATTTCCATACATTCTTTGTATAACGATAGGCTATAATTAAAAGTACAATGGTTTCTTTTTTTCGTTGACATAAGATACACCAACCAGGGCCGATGAAAATTTTCTTCTATAGTACCTATCAGGTGGGATCCATATTTTTTAATATCAACCACAGGAAAATTTTATTTTTTGAAGGGCATATTAATTTCTATATGGTTCTCCACCACCATACCTATTGTCCCTCAGTTCCTTTCTCAACAAGAGATTTGTAACCTATTCTGGGAACCTAGGTTCCAACTATATTAAGTGACCATACCAGTTGATCATAATATTCTCTTGTTTTAACATTACAATATTTTTATGTGTCAATGTCTCCCTACTATACCTAAACATATTCTTCCCCAAGGTCAATCTCCTCCCAAGTGAGCCAATGTTGTTTCTAATTTGTTGACCTTTTCCAGTTCAAAAATTGTCCAAGAGTATATTATCATTTACTTCTTATCTTATGAATCATCTGAGGATGTAATATGTTCATTCCTTTTCTACCTACCCATTGATAAAGGCCAATTTGTACTTTTTCTCCTTTACCAACTTTCCAAATCAACTAGTTACCCACCAAATGAAATGTTGAATTGACAACTTTTCAAATAATTGAGGAATTATAGATTTGTTTTACAAGATTCCTTACCCAATCCTCTACACAAGTAGCATACATATAATTTTCTCATATTACATGCATTCACGACCCTTTTCCTTCAATTAATATCTAAAAAAAATTGTTGCAAGAGACTTGGAGAAGAGAAATGTATTTTTAACCCTGACCTCCATTTGCTTTTGGTAAACATTCTATGAATCCAATACAAACCATTTTTTATTTTGATCTCCTAACTAGATAAATTTGTAGCATAATATTTTGATGAATTCTAGTACACTTTTTACAAGTCCAGAAAGTGATATCCATTATACTCGAATCACTTCCAAAACTACTTTTACTAGAAGTAGACAAGCCCATCTAGAGAGCTACTAGTTACATCACATATTTAACTTTTTTTCCACTTTGGCAATCAACCATTTCCATTCACATTTTTTAAACAATTTTGGCTTCAAAAAGAAACGCAAGTAATTCAACACGTGATCTATATTTTTCAATTGGTAGGTAAATAATTGAGTAAACTATTTATTTTCTTGCTTGGTTATACCCCACAAGGATATCATAGATTTTTAAAGGTTTATTATCATACATGTTTCTTTACAGAATAAATCCAATATACCTTTGAACTTCTCAATTACCTATCTTGTTTCCTAAAAACAAATCACAATATCATCTAGAAACAATAGATGTGTGATATTAAAGTCTATTCCAATGTTCACCCCTTTGAAACTACCTTTTTTTGATGCCTCTTTTATTAAACTACTCATCCCTTTAGCAATTAAAGGGAAAATCAAACAAGATAAGTGACACCATTTTATAAGACCTCTTCCCGACCTGAAGAAAGGGTATGTTAACCCATTTATTTAAATAGAAAAATATAATGAAGTAATGAAACTCATCACCCATACGACAAATTGATGACAGAAACCCAAGTGTATAAGAATAAGTCTAAGATAAATCCAACTTATCCTATCATATTATTTGAATAGGATGAATTTAATCACCACCGATATTTGGTTCCTAAATTTGATTGAATGAAGGATTTCTTGTGCTATCCCAATTGCCTCATTTATTTTCCTTCCCTTGAAAATCTCAAACTATTCTTAAGAGATTTATTTTGATAAAACACTTTTCAATCTTCTAGCAATAACCTTTGAAATGATTTTAAAGATGTAATTCCATAAATATATTGGCCTAAATTTTTCAAAGGTTGTCATATTATCATCTTTAAGTATGAATGGTACATAGGTTTTTTTGTAAGCTCCAAGCATTTTACTTGCAATTCTTGTAGTCTTTGTCACCCTTCTTAAGTATTCTTCTATAAAATCATAATAGTATAAAAACAAATCCCGAAGAAAGACATATAGCCTTGGAATTTTATCCTTTGAAAGCTTCGTAAGATTTGATGCAGTTCTTCTTTCCCAACTTCCTTCATCCAGGATTGATAGTCCTCATAATTGACAAAGCTAGGAAAGAAGTTGTATATCCTAATTTCATCTTCTATTGTATATCTAAACTCCTCTTTGGAGAGATATGAGAAATAATTGACTCCTTGAGGTGAAATATCCCTAGAATGTGTTACCCATGTACCATCTCCCTCATTAATTTTTCATAGTAAGTTTATGGTTTTCTTGTAGTTTCCATATTGATGAAAAAAAATTATATTGTCATAATCCTCTTGTAGCCATAAGGTCTTGTTCTTGAGCCTCCATGATTTCTATTTTTCCAATAATATGGTCCTATTTTTATCTTCCAAGAGATTTACGTCAAGTTTCTAATCCTCATTCATATAACCAAAACTATCATTGTTGTAAAATACTTTTAGGGAATCCTCCACTTCTTTAAGGGTCATATCATCTTTCTAATTTTTGTTTCTTTCCCATTGAGCGAATACCTTCTTTTCTTCTTTCAAGTTTTGGTGAAATCGAATGGAATCATATTCTCTAAATTTTTCATCAAAAGGTTTTCAAACAACTTTGATCTTGTTTACAAAATCCTCCACCTTCAATCATTCCAGGTTTAGTTTAAAGGAGCTAGGAGGTTTCTCTTATGTAGGTGCTACTTTCAAAACTACTAGATTATGGTCAAAATCCCCTCCTGAGGTGACCCATTTTTTTATTCGAATGACTTCATCATGGAACACTTCAAATATCAAGAAGTATTAAATCTTATTAGAAATTATAGGTTCTTCAATTCTATCGTTCCTCTAGGTAGGAGTCATTTTAGCTAGTTCAATATCCAACAAGCCTACTTATTCCAATTTTATTATAATATAACTTGAAATAAAATCCACTTGCATTATAGGTCCCCATAATTCTGAATATCCCATACAAAAATTGAAGTCTCTCCCCACCACAACTAATCCATTTTGTATGCATTCCATTTTGAAGAAATTATCCTAGTACTCCACCCTGTCCATGTAAATTCCATATACATTCAACATAGAAACATTTTTCTCTGGATATAGAGATAAAAGGGAAATCCCTAGCCCTGTAGGAAAATCTCATTAATTATGAAGGGTAAAGGAAAATTTCTTCCACTCAATAATGTTCCCTCTCGATATCTCAATGGCATATATACAAATCAATTCCCAACCACATAAAAGTTTTGAAAGTTCCTGAGAAATGTTCTCCCCGTCAGTCATCATTTCTTGTAGTAGGATAATAGATTATTTAATAGTCTCTATTAGCCTATTTATGACCAATGTTTTTTATGATTTGGCAATCCCTCAACATTTTAGGGTTAAGAAAATATTTGGGTCTCTCATGCGGGGAATTTTCTCTAAGAACCCTTATCAAAGATAACTATTTTCCACATTTGATCTCTAAAGGAACTTGTTTTTTTTCTAAGGAAATGTAGGAATTTATTCGTCTTTCATTATTTTCTTGACCCCTCTCTTCAAGGAAACCCAACCCCCCTACCACCTTTCCTGGGAAGTCAAGAGTACCTTTTCTCATAGGTCTAATATTATATTTCAATGGTTTCAAGGGATTTGTTTCTTGATTTGTTTCACATGCCTCTACATCCATGCTTGATTTTGCAAAGGCCACTACTTGGGAATTTTCATCTACCATGGGATTTATAATCCTAGGAATAGGTATGAGAGTTTGGGATTTGGTGTTTTTTATTCTAGAAAGACTTAGAAAAAATAACTATAGATTCCAAACCTTTGGTTTCTACCTCTAAACCCCAAGTCCCAAAAATTAAAATTTTATAGGATTTCCTTTTATTTGAATAAAGAGACTATATGGACTTACCCAATTGTGGAAAGCAATCCATATTGACATTGTTGGCATCCAAAATTTATTTCTTAGGTTGGAGTATGATTGAAGGCTAATTTTCTACTTCTAAAGGCATATCCTGAGGTCAACCAATGGTCACCTTATCTCCCAATTCCTCCTTCCAACTCAAGTTATGTATTTCTCCCATCCATTCCTCCCCCATACCTCTCGACTACTTCCTTTATGATCATATATTCCTTTTTCATGGAAAGTTACAATCAAATTGAAAGTGCCCACAATTGTGGCAACACCCACACCTGAAAGGCATATATTTATAATCCATGGTTAGATGAAATAAGTATTCACTTATTGTAATGACCATGGTATCCACTAGTCCTTTACTTGTCTCTAAACCTACTTGAATCATGTCCATTCCAAAATATACTAGGCCACAAAAAGAGAAATCAACTTCATAGTGTATGCTAAGGGTGTTTCCTATTTACTCAAACTCTTCTTATGACCATAATACCATAGATAAATTTAGAAGTCTAACCCATACTGATATGGATTATGCTGAGAACGAAATGAGATACAAATGAAAATGTAGCATAAACAGAGAAATACAGTGAAACCCAACCTTTGTTAATAAATAAAATAGAAAAATATAGTAGACACAAACTGGATAGAATGGTGTAGCTTATCTCTAAAGAGAAACAAATGTTGGCTACGCTTCATTCGCAACAAGATTTACATCACACTCCATTGCATGCTTAAAAGGACCTCCTTCACCTCAATTATATATAAGAGAGTGAGAGAAGAAGAATTCCCATGATGCATGTGGGATAAATTGGTCTAAGTTTACAAAATGCCATAGGCATGTAAAATACTAGGACATCTTGGAAGGTCATGGAAGGGTTGAAAATGTTGCTAATAAAGAGGCCACCTGAAAGTGACAATGTATCCCATGGAATTCATGATGAGGACATGAGGAAGATGAATAAATAATGGAGAAACTACAACTTTGGGTTGAAGACCAACCACTTTCCTAAGATCAATATGAGAAAGTTTGATGGCAAGGATCCAATCACATGGATACTCCATATGGAGCATTTTTTTGATCTACATGATGTGCCTCAAACACAAAAGGTATGAATTTCATCCTTATATTTAGAACGTAATTAGTTTGTGTGGTATCGATGGATTTTTTTTATCTCAAATCACTTGTCACTTCGACAATTTTCACGGAAGAAATTCTAGCACACTATGAGGATACAAGGAGAAATACCTTCTTCAGCTAATTGGTAAATCTCAAGCAAAAGGGTTCAATTGTAGAGCACATTGAGAACTTCCAAAGAATGAATATAAAGGTAACATATATTCCAAATGAGCACTTGCTTGATTTATTCATAGGAACTTTAAAGGATAACATTCAACATGAGGTTCTCCTTTGGGAACCCAAATCATTGGAGAATGTGTTTAGGTTGGTGAGAAATGTTGAAAGTAAAAATCTAGCTATGGCTAGTAGAAGGACCACCCCTAACATCTATCGAGAGAATAATGTTCCTCCTTCTAAACCACCTCAACCTACAAGGTTAACACCTCGATAATTGGAGGAACTAAAATCAAAAGGTTTATGCTTTAATTGTGACAAAAAGTACAGTAAGAGACATAAGTGTGGTGAGAAGAAATTATTCTACATAGATTTTGAAGAGGAATGAGAACAAGAACAAGAAAAAAAACCATCTCAAGTTGAAGATGTAGAAGAGATTTCTTTTGAAGAGATGACTCCCACCATATCATGTCATGCATTGGCTAGAATTAGAACTCCTCAAACCCTCAATATCGAAGGATATATAAAAACAAAAAAGGTAATAATGCTAATTGATTCTGGTAGTACTCATAATTTCATTCACTGCAAATTAGCCAAAGCTCTCAATTGCTTTATATACTTAGCACCATAGTTTCAAGTAATGATTGAAAATGGAGGAACTATCAATTGCTTAGGAAAATTCCATAAGATCAATATTACTATGAGGAAATATGTAATGAATATTCCAATGATTTCTATACCCATGGGTGGTGTCGATGTCATACTAGGGGTCCAATGGTTACAATCATTGGGAACTGTGGCTTTTAATTTTCAAGAAATTTTCATGAAATTTCCATTGGAAGGAAATAAATTTGAGTTAAAGGCTATCACAGGGAAACCCATTAAGGTGGTATTCTCTAATGGCATGACCAAATTATTGAAAAAGGGGCATCGAGGTGTAATTGTAAAACTATGCTGACTAGATGTTCAAAACTCTAAGACATATATTCCCCTATATCTCCAAGGGATCATTAATAAGAATTCCAAAGTATTTCAAGATATTACCAGAAGTCTTCCACGCACTCACGATCATGATCATGCTATTCACTTCATTCCTTGGAGT
>ML782082.1:419442-451443 GCA_009831015.1 Picea engelmannii | reverse complement strand
TTACTGTGCTTAAAAAATTATGATTATTTTAAACTCTTTACATAAAAATCAATGACAATCACAATAATGTAGGAGGTAAGAAATATAACATTCAACATTAGTCACACACATGAAATATACAGAAACAAATATTTCCCGAGGAAACCCATAAAGGGTAAAAACCTCTTCTTCTTGATATGATAAATAATCTTTATTTTGTGTACATTATAATTCTTATGAGCACCAAATCATTGTGAGGCTACCACCTCTGTTCTGCAAGATGCAACTTGATGAGAGCACCAACTCTTTGGTTTCTCTAGCACTCACTAGAAGGAAGCACCAACTTCCTGGTTTCTTTAGCACCCACTATAAGGAAGCACTAACTCCTTGGTTTCTCTAGCACCCGCTATAAGGAATAACCAACTCCCTAAGTGTTCCAGCACCAACTAGATGGAAGCACTAACTTTCAGTCACATAGGAACCAACCTGTATAACAGAGAACAATAGTTCTCCCTTGCACCACCCTACCACCTTGGTTTTTCTGGCTGCAACCAGATGGAAGCTACAACTCCCTGTGTTCAAGCACACACTTGAAACTCTGAGAACACCAATCCTCCCTAGAACCTCCTAACCACCCTGAAATATAAATCTTTTCCTTTTACAACTTTATCACAGTAATACAAAATTTATCTATGGCTTACCAGTCTCATCATTGTTCTGCTACATTGCTCTTCTTTGTATGCATCAATGTCTCTCTCCTTGTGTCTATTGCGCTTTTTGTTCTTCTCTCAGATATGTGTTTCTATTCCTTGCTTCTTCTACACTTCATCTCCTACAAACCACATGCTTCAACCCACATCAATCATGCTCAAAAACAACAACAAATCTCTTTTATGTTCTGCATTTTTATATTCTATGTGCACCAAATGCATACTTCATGTGCTATGCCACTACATGCTCTTTACAATGGAATCACTTCACTTCTTTGTTTTGCATGCGTTTCTCACATCGAGTCATCTCCTGATCATAATGGAAACTCTTCATCTTCCCTGGCAGTTATCTCCATGTGTTCATCATCACTAGGAATTATGCTAAGATTCTTTTCCTTCTCTGGCAGTGCAACTCTAAATCTACTCTGTCATAATTGAGATGATCCTCTCTCTTGCAGTTACAGACTTCGACACATTTCCATATTTAAATCATCTCTATGATGAGTCTTCATTCCACTGGCAGTTACCTCAAGACTCTTCAGCTTCTCTGGCGATCACCCTCCAGCTCCTCGAGTTCTCTAGTAGATGCATTCAGTCATTTTTTGTAGTTACAATCAGTCTGTCTCTTAGTAGTTACTGAGAGAACCTCCATGCGACCACCGATGATGACCAAGCACTTATTCAAAAGTCTCTTCACGATTTCTGTCTAGTGATCGATGGCTCCATTTCACGATATGAACTTGGGCTATGAGCTTCATGTGACCAAGCGATTACAATCGTGTCCAAAGGTTGTTTAGACCAAACTACTTTTTTCCCCACAATTCACCACAAGCCTCCACACGTCCTTTCTCCACAAACCGTGGTTTCGATTGCATATTGCTTACGAAAAATTAAGGCCCGAGCATATTCTAACCCCGCAATGGAGCATGATCATCGATCTCACGATCTTGACGATGCTCTTGAAAGTATGGTTCATATCTGTCTTCTGGAGTTTCTATGTGAATGCGACTTTGATATCAAGCATATCAAAGGGAAGGAAAATAAGGTGGCTGATGCAATCAACAAAAAGGTGCACAACTTACATGCTACAACCATTAGCATGTACCAAACTGATATAAAGGGTAGAATTTTGGAGGCTACAAATATAGATTTGCAGTACAAAGATTTGGTAGAAAAGCTACAGCAAGGTAAGATGCCTAAAAAAAGTGTAGATTTATAAACTAGGGGCTGATGGAATAATTCTATACAAGAACATAATTTACGTACCTAATGTCTAGGACTTGAAACGTATAATTTTGCATGAAATGCATAATGTCCCTTATGCAGGGCACCCTGGATATCAGAAAACTGTGGCAGTAGTCAAGAGCCATTATTTCTGGCCAGGTATGAAGAAAGAGATTGTTGAATACATCGTCAGATGTATCGAGTGCCAGAAGATTAAAGCTGAGCATAGCCACCCAACAGGATTGTTGCAGCCTTTACCCATTCCTGAGTGGAAGTGGGAAGTGGTGACAATGGATTTCATCATGGGATTGCCCAGAACAGGCACGCAACATGACTCAATCATGGTGGTGTTGGACAAGATTACAAAATCTGCCCATTTATTCCACTAAAGACTACTCATAAGGAAGCATATGTTGCTCATATTTTTATGAAGGAAGTGACATGATTGCACAGAATTCCCAAGACAATTGTGTTTGACAGAGACCCGAAATTTACCTAAAATTTCTGGAAGGGATTATTCAAGGGATTCAGAACGAATCTGAATTTCAGTACAACCTACCATCATGAGTCAGATGGGCAGACAGAGTGGGTGAATCAAGTGATAGAAGACATACTTAGAATGTATGTGATGGACAAACCATCGAAATGGGAAGACTACCTACACTTGGTAGAATTCGCCTACAACAATGGGTATTAACCATCGTTGAAGATGAGCCCATTTGAAGAACTTTATTAAAGAAAGTGAAATACTCCAGTAAGTTGGGATAATCCAGCTGACATAACAATAGTTGGGTCAGAGTTACTCAAGGAAATGGAAGAGAAAATGCTAAAAATTAAGCAAAAATTGAAAGCTGCCCAGGACAACAAGAAAATTTATGTTGATAAAAATAGAACCCATAGGGAGTTTAAAGTGGGTGACCATGTTTTCCTGAAAGTGAAAGCTAACAGAAGTTCCCTAAGGCTGGGAAATTGTGCCAACTTGGTAGCCAGATTTTGTGGGCCGTTTGAAATCCTAGGAAGGATTGGGCCAGTTGAATATATGCTTGCATTACCTGCATTCATGACTATACATAATGTGTTTCATGTTTCATTTCTTAAGAAATATATACCTGATGCTAATCATGTTATCGATTGGAATGTGATTCAGGTGGAGAAAGAAGGTGTCTTGCAAGTGCATCCTGTGCGCATATTGGACAAGAAAAGAAACCAGCTTTGGAATCGAGATATAGGGCTTGTAAAGGTCCAGTGGACCTGGTACGGTCCTAAGGACATGACATGGGAGCATGAGGATGCTATGCGGGCAGAATACCCACATCTTTTTTAATATTTTGAAAATCCTGCAGATGTTGTGTGAAAGTTGCACCGAGGATAGTGCAAAAATAAGAGGAGGGGATTGTAATATCCCAAAGGATGAGCCCTTTTGTAATCATGTTTTGTAAATCATTCTTTGTAGGATGGTGAGCCGAGTATTGATAAGATGATAGGATTATGTGTTTATTAGGCCGGAGAGCCTAAGTGTTAAAGGCCAGGAGCCTGATTTTGTACATGTAATTATGCACATTATGAATAAAAGATAAACAACTCTGCATGTGGATCGACCACGATGAAAGAGTGATGGCAGACTAAGCTTCCAAAAAGCCTGGGTAAGGGAGAGGGGGGTGAAAGGTAAGGAAGAGGGGCTAAACTTGGGGGCTTAAGCCCTTGGGAATAATAATTTATTATTATGATCCAAATTATTTTCGGCACGAAATGAGATCAGAGATATAATAAAGAAATGCACAAAGATATCACAGATATTCAATAATATAACATAAATGTATTGGAGATGCAACCATAAAAATAGATATGCAGTAATACACTATTTCTATTAACGAAAGAAATGCACAGAGACTGTAAAAATACAGAGTGGAAGACTCGCTAGAATGGTGGGAGCTTATCTCTGAGAAGAGATGTGACGACTACTCGCATTTGCAAGAAGATGATTACAATGAGGCTCTAAAGGACTTTTTACAATAAGAAGGAATGTCAGAAACTCTATACATCCAAAAACCTAACCCTGGGAGATGAAGCGCCAAAAGTCATGTTGGCCCCTTTTGGGTAAGTGAGTACATCAACTTCCCGGGGTCGTAACTTTTGCATACGATCTCCGTTTTAGGCATGTGATAGCTCATTGGAAAGGTATCGTCGAGGAAATTAATTTTGGGGGCTCAATTATGCCTTTAGTTATCATTGAGAACCTCGATCTGGAAAAACCTTCATTTGGGCCCTCAAAATGGCCCCATAAGTTAAAACCTGCTAAAAATAGTAAATTGCCAAAATTGCCAGAAAGCCGTTTTGAGCCATTTAGAAAAGGTGGGTGGCCACCGATATCCACCTAGATCATATTATTCCAAAGTAATGTGTAAATGAATATGTTTTGTCCTAAGTTCCTGGAGAGGAACGCATGTTGATGGAGCACATGCAGCTTCATGGGAGACATGTGTCAACCCAGGTGCATGAAGTTAAAACCATAGGAATAAGCCATGTTGGGGGTTCGACATTTCTCCAGCCATCACCTGAGTTTGGGGGTTGGACCTTCCAATTTGCCATCCTCCATTTGAACTCGTGATTGCCCATGATCGACCTCTGTCTGGTATTGTTTTCAGAACCCTTACCTGGACATTTCAAGCCTGTGCGTGAGATCTATCTACACCCTTACGCAATCCTGAAACCATAATCATGACTCTGTTCTGTGTTGCATGATTGAGAAACCTGAATTTGTCTAGGTAGTGTTGTGTTATTCTAGTGGGTTGTTGTGGTAGCGTAGTTCCTGACCGTGTGAGTTTGGTTCCATTGACTGTGCATTGTTGAGCCTTGTTGTTGTGTCCTCACTGTGTTGGAATTGGTCACAAGAACAGGTTACCAAACCTGTGAGCAACTCTCTCCAGGTGAGATATTGTGCTAAGGAAGTAAGAACATCTGGAAGGGGTCTTGTAGTTTCTACAGAACTCTGAGACTTCTAGTCTGGTTTGTTGCTGAAGCCCAAGGCAAGGGAGGTTAGCAACCGAATGACTGTCTTGGTGACAGTTAAGGTGTATACTCTTGGGGTGGGACAAGAATGTAGGGAATGAGAGTCTATGAGCAGTGGGCATAAGTGACTCCTGGGAGAAAATCCTTCATCTATAACTAGGTGTCTTCCTGTTGACCTTGCCTAGCCTAGGATTCCCTGCCCTATGCAGCTTAGTCCCAGCTCAGGGGTGACCTATTGCTGAGAGTGATGAGCAACATGATCTAAGGCTGGGAGGTTCGTGGAGGGTCTGGAAGCAGTTGGTGAATTACATCTAGTTTCAAAGATAAGTATATGCATGTGTTTAAATTCAACTTTTAAATGCATGTCTGTGATGCTTGCAATATTATCATGTATTCTGTTGCGATGATGTTTACTGTTGTTCCTATGAATTATTTTTAATGCCATGGATTATGTATGCTAGAAGTAACTATGTTCTTAATATGTGTTAATGTATTGAATTTATTTAAATGCATGTTATATAAGTGTTATTCCGCAGTAGCATTATTCCTAACATGGGTTGACAACTCGAAAGATGTTACAGTATGGTATTAGAAATTTAAAGGGCTAAATTCATAGGTTTTGGTAGCATTGCTTAGCCTTTGAAGGGTCGAGGATGTTACAGGGATGGAAATATAGGAGGGGGCTTGGGGCTTCCCTCCCTCGACCTCCATGGTTGGAGTGGTTGAGAGAGGTGACCCACATCTCATTCGAGGCGAAGAACCCTAGCGGAGGGAATTCAAAGAAATTTAATCTAGTTTAAACAAATAAGATCCAATTTTAAATAAGATCATTAATTTACTTGAACTAATATTCTTTAATTTATTTTAGAAATAAGATCATTTTACTTGAATTAATATTATTTAAATTATTGTAAAATGACCAAATAAAATTTTATGGTTGAAATTTTTATTAAATAAATAAAATTATTAATTTTAATATTTTTTTATTAAATTTAAAAGAGATTTAAAAATTACATTATTTTTAAAATATAAAATTATTTAAAAATAAAATTATTATGTCCATAAATGTATCTTTAAGAGGAGATGTTCATATAACACAAAGCATTAAAACAATAATAAAATTCAAAATATAATAATTAAAAAATTATATATATAGAAAAAATGAAATATTTTAATATATTTTATAATATTAATATATTATAAAATATTTTAATACATTAAAAAATATTTTTTTTTTGTATTTCAATTTTTCCCTTCAAGTAAGGAAAATGTCTTAACCAGCATAGATCCATCTTAACCTCGGATACAGATCCATCTTAACATTAATATTAAAGTATTAAAAACTATTAATGTTATAAATATATTAATGTATGAAAAAATATTAGTATAGTTTTTAATGTATTAATATATTTAATAATAATCACTACATTATTGTAGTGATTTATGGGGAACAAATTCAAACCAATATATTTTTTAATATATATTAAAACATTTCATTTTTTTAATATATCATGGTAGATCCATCTTAACCATTGATCTATCAAATCTCTAGAGGTATAAACATTTAACCTTTCATCAAGTTTTGTACTCTAAAAAAGGTTTTGAACTAGAAATATTTGATCCCTCTCAACCCTTGATAGATTAGAGGTTAAAATAAATCTATGCTAATAATAATTACAATGTTATTAAGAAATATGATTTTTATTTGATCATTTTTCTATTAAAAAACTCCTTTGCTGGAAGGGAATTTGGTGGTTGGTTTTTTTTATGGTGCTTCACAAAATGGTGGTGTAGAGGATTACTTAAAACTATGGATGAAAGCTTCCAAAATTTAAAAATACAACATATTTACAGAGAATTTAGTAGGAAAGTTGATCAGCGTTCAAAACAGGCTTTGTTTATTCTTTTCCAAAGAAATGGAAAATCAAGTTGAAGCTTTCAAAAGAATGTCTAAATTATAATTTCAGATTTCCTAATTTTAAATGATGATAGAGAAATGTAATATAACAACAAAGTTTTTAGTTTATGTTTTTCGGGGAAATTTTTTTGCTAAGATACTGGTGATGGGGCAATGAGTTTTGTAAAAGGACAGCAGGTGTTTTCTCTTTCTAGAAATATATTTTTCTATTTAAAAAAAATATTGTTTTCATTACAAATCCTCTATACCATATGGCTGTTTTCTTTTGCTTTTAATTTTGTGATTTGATTTTCATTCTGCGAGATATCATCTACATGGTATCTTAAAAAAAAAGTTTTGGGACGAGCCGGAATGGGGTGGGCGAGTTGGCTTTGATGGAAACCAATTGAAATTTTGAATTGGATACTTAACTTTATGCCTTTTTCTGCGCAGGCTTCAAGAAAGTAATTACCGTTTTCTATTTTGAAACAAAGTAATTTAACCGTTTGCTTTTTTGAATCGTACCGTTGGGATTTCTTAGTAGGATTTTTTGTCATTCTTGGCAACGTCTCTCTGTACAAAGCCATGTGAATGGATATGTGATGGCCTCTCAAAGATTCCTAACAACTCTTCGAGTTGTTAGTTCAAGGAACCTGGAAAAAGCAATTTCACTTTCGAAGATTTCCAACAACTCGAAAAAAAAGTTGTTAGTTTAAGGAAACTGAAAAAAAGCAATTTCACTTTTTTAAGAGAGAGGTACCAAGGTATTCTGTCTCATCTGATTAGGTTTGGATTGCAGAGAGAGACGCATCACTCGCCTACCCTATACTATAGCCGTGGAAGGAACCAGTAGGAAAAGTAACATGTTTCTATATATGTATTAAATCTTTCATACCTTCAAGCCATTTTCCTCCTCCTTTATCTTTTGTTTATGGTGTGTTGTGAAGTGCTTTCGGGTCTGCGTGTCTGTCTACTTGTGTATCTGGGTCTGAGTCTTGAGTCTTGTTTTTCCTTTGTTTGTTTGGGCGTATAAGTCATGGGTCGTGTGTCTCTCTGTGTGGGTCTGAGTCTTCAGTCTTGTTTCTTTGTTTGCTTGGGCGTATAAGTCATGAATCATGTGTTTCTCTGTGTGATATGGGAGGAGGATGGATTGGATCTGTATCATCAACTGTAACATACAACTCGCCAGAAAGGGTAGAAGGATGTGGTTGAGTTTCTCAAGGGTTTTTTTTCTGATGAATAACAATACTCTATCAAATGGTATGTATTTTGATGCTTCTTTATAGCTGTGCCCTGGGCTATTATTATAGATCTCTGTTCTTCCTTGCCCTCGTCAAGCTATTTTTCTTTCTTCTGCCCTGGGCTATTATTATAGATCTTTGTTCTTCGATGCGGTTGAGTTTCTCAAGGGTTTTTTTTTTCTCATGAATAACAATACTCTATCAAATGGTATGTATTTTGATGCTTCTTTATAGCTCTGCCCTGGGCTATTATTATAGATCTCTGTTCTTCCTTGCCTTCGTCAAGCTAGTTTTCTTTCTTCTGTAATTTCATTTTAGGATTCTCAAATGAATATGAAATCTCATTCATGGCCTTCTTTATGTTTTTTCTGCAGCGTTGCCTTTTCCTTTGCCTTGACGGTTGAGATTTGACTTGAAGGGCTGAGATGAAAGGAATGAAGTGAAGCAGAGTGGGTAATCATCGTTATTCTGTGAATAGATCTGCAAATTGTCACTCAAACCCTCTTCCTTCCTTGAACATATATGCAAATCGCTACTCCAACTTCAGGCATGTATCTCAATCTCAAATCCCGCCCCCACCTCTGCATTATTTGATAAACCCACATGTGTTGTTTTGATAAATCTTTTTCTGTGTTGGTTGGTTGCCGCCAGTTTTAGGAGTTAACTTAAAATTAATCTGAGTGTCCAAATATGGAATGTCGGATGTTTTAGGCGTTAAGTCAAATTTAATTTGGATTTGCCATTTTTAATAGTTTTCCATTTATTTTTTAATATAACACTGTTTATGAATATCTGTGAAAATTAATTTGGATTGGCCATTTTTAATATTCTTTCATTTATTTTTTAATATAACACTGTTTATGAATATATGTGAATCATGTTGTTGGTTTTCACTGGAACACATTTTTCTCAAATAAAATGCATTGAAAAGTAACCTAACCTATTTGCTATCATACTTAAAACACTTAACTTCAATTTCACTCTCCCCCTCAAAAATGCGAAAGCAAGGCTCATATAAACTATACCAAGACCATACAAGAATTTTACTTTTGATGATCTGGTGATTGTGACAGAGATCTGTCATTATGACAGATTTTATTGACCCAAAGTCCAAACCAGAGCCTACTCTCATTATTATTATTTTCGCATTTAAATGGCTTTTAAATACATATTTTGATCGCTCACAGTTACTAATAGACATGCTTGCATTATATAGTTGGTACACAAACAAATCAATGTGAGGATCTATGATTCATAGAGTTGATAAAAGAATTTCCAGACCCCATGTTGATTCATAAAGAATTTGAAGTTGATTAATATTAAGAAAACTTATTCACAAAGACATCAATGAGATTGTACCAGTATTAGTATACCATGATAATTTTGTTCAGGGGGTTGAAATTGAAAACAGTGGTAAAGTCTGAGTGGAGTTTCTTTTGTTAATATGTTTTATTTGTAAGTTATGATTATTCTATTTTTATATTATATATTAATAGTTGGCTGGTTTTATTATACAAAATTTGCACAATCAATATATTGATAAGATACATTTGTATTTTGTTTTGTTAGTTGTTTGATAATTATTTAGACACTGTTATTAGAATTGGGGTGCAACAAACTACAACTACCTGTATGTATGGAATCAAATGGCATGCAAAGTGTTTTTAAAATATTGTTTTGTTTTCTTGAGTTTATTGTGTTAATTATATAATTTATTATGTTAATTACATGGCAAAAAAGAAATAGAAGATGAGGTTCATGCAACTATTCCTAATCACTGGTATCCAAGGCTCAACCCCTTCCAGGTTAGCATCCACACTCTCCAATTTTCTATTTTTACAAACATAATATTATATCATAGAAGAGTTAATATGAATTATATTTAAAATTGTTTTTTAGTTGTCTTGTCTTAGTTTATTATTACTGTTTTTGTTTTTTCTTCATATCATTTGCATTAGATTGAAGGCTCTACTGGTATCATTTGCATCTTGGATGTAGGCCTTAGATCATAACAAAGAGCCAATATTCCGATCATAACAGAGAACTGATGTATAAGGAGACTCTAAAACCATTTATTAAAAATAAATCATATATATATTACAAAATCTTGAATTTTAATATTTTTTTTTTATATTAATATTATATATGAAATTTATTAAATTCCAATTACTTGAATTTAAATTTAAAATTTATGCATACTTAGTTGTTTATATTAACATAATGTATTGAAAAATTTTAAAATTTCAATTTTTTTATATGTTTGTCATAAATGACGTTAATCATCATGTTTTAAATCTGTATAGTTTGTATAGCTAAATTTCTATTACCTGACTCCCATAAATTAGATAATATAATATAATATAAGCTATAATAAAACTGTTAGAGAGACCTTCATATTACACAAAATTTATATGGATACTTTGATTATAGTGTTACATATTGTAAAGTAAAAAGAAGTGTATATTATATTTACATAAATTTTATGTTTTATTATAATTTAGAAAATATTTTAATTTATTTATTATTTTATCAAATTATTTTTATAAAAAAAACGTATAGTTAAACTAATTAATATAATTTATCTTTAATTATATAAAATATAATTTATTTTTTCCTTCCAACAATTCTTTGGGGACCTCAAGAGAGCAGTCCCTGTTGAAGGAAGGTCAGGAATTGGATCTTCACGTGTGTGATCGGAACTAATCCTGTCTTTCTCGCTGTGGGTTACGTCCAAATGAAAAGAAAGGGTATCTTTTACTCGACTTACCCGTTGAGGGTTCAGATTTTCCAGCTCCATGGGCATTAGCTCCAACAAAATATGAGATCAGTTTTTTTTTTTTAAATATAATTAGTTATAAAAATAATATAAAAATATTATTTAATAAAAATAATTTTATTGATTACTTAAAAATTATATATTTTATTTTAGTTTTTAAAATATAAATTAAATAGTTTTAATAATTCTTTTTTGCTGAATTTTATTAGAAAATGATGATTTTTTTTGTTTCTGTATAGATGGTTGGTATGTTTTATTATTTTTTCCATTATATATATAGGCCATAAGCTATTACAACCAACTCATTATGACATTATGAGTTTAACTTGTCATTTATGTAATTGAACTCCCTTGGAGAAGATCACAAACATTCTTCACAATCATCCAAACTAAACATAATAAATATGAAAATTTCATTCTAAATATGTTAAAATTTGAATTTTATATTTTTATTTAAAATATTGATAATTTTTTTTTTTAAATGATTAAAATTACAAAATTAGAATGCAGTAAAGATCCCACTTACTTCAAAGTGTTTATAATATCAAACATAGTCATTCCAAAATACACATAATTATTAGTGTTTATAATATTGAGCATAGTAATTCCAAAATACATTAACTATTAGTGTTTATAATATTGAGCATAGTTATTACAAAATACATTTAATTATTTATGTGAATTTGTTATAAATAGAAAACCCATTAACATTACTTGCCAATTGAGCTGCCCCCCGGGGGCATTAACATACTCTTTTATTATACATGTCTACAAGATATATTATAATTGATAGAGGTGAAATATCTATTTGATTTTATATTATTTTATAAAATTATAAATTAATTCCTTAAATTAAGTTTTAGAATTTATAAAATAATTAATTTTAATTATATTTAAAACTATTTATTTATTATTTTATGATATAAAAAACCTGATATGACTATGATAAAATCCCATGAAAATAGTTATATTGATGCTTTTATATCATAAAATAAGAATTAAATAACTTTAAATATAATTAAAATTAATCATTTTATAAATTCTAAAACTTAATTTAAAAAATTAATTTATAATTTTAAAAAATGATATAAAATCAAATAAATTATTTTAGAGCTGATTCATTACAATGTATTGGATACATGTATAACAAGGGAAGTTGCAAAGTAACAAGTCCCTGCCAAGAAGGTAGAGGAGTTGGAGGTAGAGGAGTTAGATGTAACTACTAGGTATTCGTAATTACTCCTACCATATAAAAAAAGTTAAAGATAACATAGATGCAATCTATCTCTTAAGAAAAGTGTTGGCTTTGCCTATCAGGAATGAGCCCAAATGAATGAATGGCAGGAATAAATGTACAACATCACTGGAATAAAAACATCAAGTTGTAGACATATCACTGGATCGCAGGCCTATCACTGGAATAAGAAGATCATCGATAGATTCAGCATGCAATGCTTAACAACCTGTCCATCTGGTTTGCCTCCATGATCCCCATGCACCTTGCATGCTTAACAACGTGTCCATCTGGTTTGCCTACATGATCCCCATGCACCTTGCCACCTAAGTACATTCAGTTGGTTTATTCATGACCTCGTGCTTGGTAACTACATAAAAACACTAATGAGGAAGGTAATAATCGCAGTTGCAGAAATAGTAAGTGGTTGGCTTGTGGCTTGCTTGCAGCCTGGTCATACTCCGTAATAGGGGGCAGGTGAGCCTCGGTTGCACATACGTCTGCAGCATGGACGACTTGCTTTGAACACGCCATACCTCTGCAACATGGACGACTTGATTTGAACACGCCAACCATACATTGGAATTGAGCACAGAACTAGCCACGAGTAGAAGCAGAGTATGACACATTTATACCTTGACTTTTATCATTAAGTGCTAACACTTATAATCCCCAACACTTAATACACATATAACTTGTGACCCTTAACATCTATAATCTCTTATTCCATAATACTATAACCCATAACCACTACAATCCCTCACACCTAACCCCCAATACATTTAACTTTTATCACTCCCAAAGCACTATGACACCTAATATAAGTAATAACTATTACCTTATGTCTATAACTCCTAACCCTTGTCATCCCTTAAAAAATATGGCCTCTATAACCTTTAATCCCTTAGTTCATATAACACCTAACTCCTTTAATCCATTGAACCCATGATCTCTATAACATCTAATACTTAAACTTTAAATTGTATAGCCTTTAACCATATAATCACTAACTCTTAGAACCACTATCATACATATCCTCTAATACAATATCTACCCATTTAACATATAAACCCTTGACATCTATAACACATGTAACATTTACCCCTTTAACATGTCAACCATTAACATCAATAATCCTTTACCCCTTAACATAATAAACTTAATCACTATAATCACAGATAACATTATAAATCTAACCACTAAAATCACTAAAATCTAACTCATACAACCCATGTAACCTCTATTCTCTAAACCATATAACCCTTAATAGCCTCTAACACTTATACCATCTATCAACCCACAAAACTTATAACCTCTAATATAACCCATATATACACTTATAATCCATAATGTATAACTTATAAATGCTATCCCTAATTATCCCTAACCCTTATAACCATAACCAATATCCATCATAATCCTTAACACATATGAATCCTATCACCACTGAGAACACCTAATCCATATAACCCTTATCCCCTATAGTCACTTACCACTAACCCATATTAACCCCTAATATAACCTTAAATCTATATAAGCTCTAGCTCTTAGGACCATGAATCCATAACCCCCAAACCTATAACTTGACTTTCACCATTAATTACTAACACTTATAACTTAACTTTAACCCTTAACTACTAACAATTAAAACCCCTAAAACCTAATATGCATATAACCTTCACCCATCTAACATATGACCTATAACCTCTATAATACCTTATTCCATAACCCATAACCAGTATAATCTGTCACACCTAACCCCAAATGCATATAACTTTTATCACCCCCAAACCATTATGACCCCTAATATAAGCAATAACTATTACCTTAATGTATATAAGTCATAACCCTTATCATGCCTTAAACTATATGGCATCTATAACATTTAATCCCTATAAACCCTAAGACCCATAACCATTAACTCTTATAACCCCCAATCTATATAATCCATAACACCTATAATTGCTAGCTTCTTTATCCCTTAGTCCATATAACACCTAACTCCCATTTAACCCATGACCTCTATAACATCTAATACCTAAACTCTAAATTATATATCCTTTAACCATATAATCACTAATTTTTAGAAACACTATCATACATAACCTATAACATAATATCTACCCCTTTAACATATAAACTCTTGATATATATAAGACATGTAACATTTAACCCGTTAACAGTTAAACCATTAACATTGATAATCCCTTACCCCTTAACATTATAAACTTAATCACTATAATCACTAATAACATTATAACTTTAACCACTATAATCACTAAAACCTAACTCATAGAGATCATGCAAACCCTAATCTATAAACCTTATAACCTTTCATAACCTTTAACACTTATAACATCTATCAACCTATAAACACTTATAACCTCTATTATAACCCATATATACACTAATAATCCCTAATGTATAACTTATAAATCTCATCACTACATATTCTTAACCCTTATAACAATAATCACACCTAGGCTTGACCCATTACCACTAAACTATATTAAACCCTAATATAACCTTAAATCCTTATAAAGTCTAACCCTTGTGACCATGAATCCATTAACCATAACACTTATAACTTCTGACTTGAACTCTCAATCACTAACACATATAATCTATAATGCATGATACATAACCTTCACCCATTTAACATATGACCTTTAACTTCTATAATCCCATATTCCATGACACTATAACCCATAATAACCATAACCTCTCACAATTAATGCATAACTTGTCATCCATTTAACTCATATCACCCCAACAAAATAACCCTTAATGTAGATAAAAACACATTATAATCTTTAATGTTGATAAGTCCTAACCCTTATTAATTATTAACCCTTATCATGACCCCTATAACCTTTAATCCTTATAACCTTTAAGAACCATATCTCTTAACACTTATAAACCCCGATCTATATATGTCATAACACATATAATTTCTAATCCCTATATCTCTTAGTCCATATAATATCTAAACCATCTAATAAATTTAACCCTTAACCCCTATAGAATATAATAATATTATAAATTCTATAACCCTTGTAATATAATAACTAATTCTTTTTTTTTCAACAAAGGAAACCAAGAATCTCCAACAATATTAAAAAACTTTGAATCAATTTCAAGCTTCGCTTGCATTATTAACCTTCACAGATCTTAAACCTGTAACAAGCTATGGAATCACCCACATAATTTGCAAGACAATCTCTACTTTAACTTCAAAGAATTGCCTTTAGTCATTGTAAATCCTTTTCTGCTGTAAAACCATGTTGCAGCGTAACCGAGACACTCTCTACCTTTAGTGCTCAAGAAGTAGTTTAGCCTCTTTCTCAAGACGTATATAATAACTAATTCTTGTAACCATTATCATCCATAACCTCTAATATAACATTTAACTCTTTAACATCTATAATCCCTTACCCATTAACATTGTAACCTAAGCACTGCAATCACTAATAGTATTATAACTCTAACAACTATAATCAGTAACACTTAAATCATATAGCCCATGTAACCCCTAATCTCTAATCCATATAATTTATATCAACCCTATACACTTATAACTCCTATCAACTCCTAATACTTATAACACCTAATATGTATAACTCCTAAAACCTACTTCCATTAACACATATGACTCCTAATGACTATAATGTCTAATTTTTATTCCCCCCTAAACCTGTAACAATCTATGGAATCACCCACATAATTTGCAAGACAATCTCTACTTTAACTTCAAAGAATTGCCTTTAGTCATTGTAATGCCTTTTCTGTTGTAAAACCTCATTACAATGTCACTGGGACACTCTTTAACTGTAGTGCTCAGGAAGTAGTTTAGCCTTTTTCTCAAGAGGTATATAATAACTAATTCTTGTAACCATTATCTTCCATAACCTCTAATATAACATTTAACTCTTTAACATCTATAATCCCTTACCCATTAACATTTTAACCTAAGCACTGCAATCACCAATAATATTATAACTCTAACAACATAATCACTAACACTTAAATCATATAGCCCATGTAACCCCTAATCTCTAATCCATATAATTTATATCAACCCTATACACTTATAACTCATATCAACTCCTAATACTTATAACACCTAATATGTATAACTCCTACAACCTACTTCCATTAACACATATGACTCCTAATGACTATAATGTCTAATTTTTATCCCCCCTAACCCATTTATCCCTCATCTCTAATTATGATAACACATATCACTTGTAACCCCTAATATAGCCACTACCTTGTACAACTTGTAAACCATATAATGTCGAACCCAAAAGCCCCGATACCCTAACTATAATAACCCCTTAGTTATAACCTTGAACTTCTATCATTCTTAATCTACATAATATATTATCATTAATACATATAAGATATTACCCCAAATACATATAAATATATAACTCTAATCTTTAAACTTTAATAATTCTAATGCCTAACCCTTATAACTATAACCATTATTCATCATAACCTTTTATCCTTAAACATTATTATTGCCAACACCTAACCTTTATAGCCATAACCAATATCCCATACAACCATTTTATGTAACTACTAACACCTAGGCAATATAACCCTTATTAAATATATTCTGATACCACTAACCCATTTTTATCCCTAATATAGCCTTAAATCTCTATAAAATTTAACCCTCATGACCATGAATCTGTAACCTCTAACACTTATAACTTCTCACATTAACCCTCAATTGCTAACACTTAATATGTATGCAATATTTTCCTATTTGACATATGACCCTTAACCTTTATAATCCCCTTTTACATAAAATTACAAACCATAAGCCCTATAATGCCTCACACCTAACCCATAATCTCTAATCCATTTAACTTTTATTACCCCCAACCCCAATTACCCTTAATATAAGAAATAAACATTATAACCTCTAGTGCCTATAAGTCTGAGCCCTCTTCATCCTTTAAATCCTATCACTAAATTTTATGACCACCATCATCCATAACCTTTAATATAAATCTTGTAATGTCTAATTCTTAATAGGCCCTAATTTATGTCCCATATAACCCTTAACACCTAACTATTATAACTTGTATAATGTTGAACCTCTATAAACACTAATATAACCATAATTGTTATAACCGTTATACCTTATAATTCATAAGCACTAACCCCTTACCCCCAACACTTATCATGCCTAAATCTAAACTCATTTTAACCTACTTACTCTTATAACAAATATTTTTTAAATTCCATAAGCTATCACCTATAAAAAATAATACATGAACCTATAAAATCTAAACCATGTAATCATTATAACCCTTAAAACTTATTACCTCTAATATTTATCCCTTCCAATCCATGCATATGACTCTTATAACCCTAATCCTTCTAAATTATAACCCTTAACACTTACAACCCCAACCCTTAAGCCACAACCCCTAACCCCTATAACATCTATAGATATAACCCCATTCTCCTAATCCCTATAACCCCCAACCCTTATAACCATGAATTCATATAACTCCTAACATATATAACTCATTACCCTAACCACTCAACCATATAAACAATTAAATCCATATCACCTAATTGTTAACAACCATAACCCCTATATGCCCCAATACTTATACTCTCTAATTCATTTAACTAATAGCATCCCTAACCATAACCCATGTAACCCATAAAACTTTAACATATACTATTTATAATCCTCATAACCCATAACACCTCACCTTTATCATTAATTTCAATATTTTTTATAACCCCTTCCTCCCAAATCCCTATAACCTCTATATCCTAAAACCCCTAACACATATAACCCCTAATACTTATCCCTTATAACCCTTAAATACTACTACGTATAATAATTAACCCTTAACACCTATATCCCTAATACATAATTAACATCTATAACCTCTTTCTCTAAATTCAACCCTTGTAACTTTGAACTATTATAAAAAATAACACTTATGACACTTATAACTCATATCTCCTCTATATTTTATATCTTTGAATATAACTCTTATCCCCTACAACCCTTAAACCCTATAATGATTATCAACCTTACCTCCACAACCCTTAAAAACTATAAGTAATATTACCAGTAACACTTATAACCCTTACCACCTATAACTACTATCCCCTATAATCCCCAACACATAACTCATATAACTCTTATTACCCATAATCCCTTTAACTCTAAACCTGTATAACCCTTAATTATTTCAACCTCTAATCAATTTAACCTATATATTCCCTAACTCTTAAAACCCATTGCAATTTAACCCTATCCAATATAAACCTTATATTCTCTAAATCATATAACATATATAACCCTTATTGCCTTAATCCATGGTACCTAATTTCATTAACCCCTAACCCTTATAACACATGAACATTGCAAACCCTAATCCATATAACCCCTAATTACTAGCTTATAACCCTTAATCTTGTAACTTCTCACGCTTAAACCTTAACACTAATAACCTCTTACACCTAACCGCTAAAACCTATAAATATTAACCCATGTAATTCTTAAACCTATAGACATTAACTCGTAATATTATTATTCCTTAGAAATATATAATCGCCAACCCCTAAGTTCTATAACATATATAACTCTTATCGGTTATGAACACTAACCACAAAACCATATAACTCCTCTCACCCCTAACCTTTAACATAATATCTAACTTAAGTAACCTCTATAACCTATAACTCATAATTTTTACCCATTATGTCCCCACAATGAAGCCCCTAAATCTTGTAAATGTTAGAACCCCTAACCCTATACCCATAACCATGTAAATGTTAGAACCCCTAACCCTATAGCCCCTAATATTCAACTAAAAACACATATAATTCATAATCTCTAAGCCCAATAACGTTTAAATTCTAACTCTTATAACACCTAACTCCAAATTCCTATAACTTATGACTCGCAAATGAAAATAAATATCTACATTATTAATCAATATAGCGTGTAAATACTAATCCTTAAACACAATTACCACTAACCATCACAATATCTATAATGTATATAAGCCATTTCATCATATAGTGTGTCACCCTTAAAATATTGTGAAGCTGAAAATTCTAAACTCTAAATATGATGATCCTATAACACCTAAATCTTATACTTACCTCTATAACTTTAAATACTTACCCCTTATAACCTATAACCAATAAACCTTATAATCTACAATACAACCCTAAAACCTTATAACCCTTAACCCATAACACCTATAATATGCAAGACATATATCCCTTAAATCCCTTAAACCTTACCCCTACAACCTCTAATCAGTACTACCCTAACCTTATATCCTAAATTTTTATAAGCACTAACCCTTATAACCCTAAGCCCCTAGCACTTGTAACTTCTAATTTTAAACCCTATAACCCATTACCCCTATATATATCTTGACTCCTAACTATTATGGCCCTTATCAACCCCGACTTATGCCTTTTTGTAATCCATTATGTAGAAACTAACCCCTATAATCCTTAGCCTTTTAACCGTTATCACCCCTAACCTCCTTGACCCTATAACTATAACTAATGTGACCCCTCACCTTTATAATCCATATAAGTTTAAAGAATACACACCTTATAATAATTACCTTTAACATTTATAATCAATATAGCCCACAATCCTTATAAATTTGTAATCCTAAATCCTATAACCTCTATAAACCTTAACCCTTATAACTACATAAAAGACAAACCTTAGAACCATTTCCCCTAACATATATGAGCTTAACACATAATATTAATGAACACTTTCATGTATCCCATATAACCCCAAACCCTTAACACCCTTCATATAAGAATTAAGTCATATATCCCATGAATTTCATAAACCATACATTAGAACATATATTCTTTAACGACAATCTATTTAACAATAATAACCCTTAATCCCTGTAAAAATTATATTTTCAAATTGTTTTAAAAATTATCACTCTTGACCCTATATAACATGTAATTTAACCCATATCCGCTACAACTTATAACATCTATTAGTATCACCCCTAACCTCATAACTCCTAACTATTATAAGCATTATCATCCCAAACCCCTTAATTCCTAACATGCTTAACTGGTAACCATTATAAATGATAGAAACTAACCTTTAAAACTCGTATAAGTCCTATAACATGTAACTCCTTTTACTCTAAATCTCTATAAGCGAATAAATTTTAACTTCTATACCATTTATAATTTCCAATCATTATAAAACCCATACCTTCTAACCCCTTTAATAGATATTATCCTTATTACCTCAAACCTTGACAACCCCTATCATCGATATCCCTTAACCATGGGAACCATTAACATCTATAACACTTAAACTGTGTAACCCCTAGTCCTCATCTCGTAACTTATATAACCTATAATCCTTATAAAATTTAACCACTACCATTTATAACCCTTAAATATTAACCCCTATAACTCTAATCACCTCAGTTATCACCTTAATTATCATATAATCAGTACCACATTCAATTATCTCTATATCCCAATGTAATAAATATAAACCTTATAACCTATAACCATTAACACATAATCCCAATAAAATTTGATTCCTAACCCCTATAATATGTAATAATTGGCACTTAACCCATATAACCAATAACACTTAACCTACATAATTGTTAATCCTTAAATCTTAACTCCTAACCCTTATATTTTTTAACCCATGTAACCCTTGATTTTTATAACCTCTAATTGTTGCCATGTAACCCTTGATTGTTGCCATTGACTGTGCGTTGTTGAGCCTTGTTGTTGTGTCCTCACCGTGCTAGAATTGGTCACAAGAACAGGTTGCCAAACCTGTGAGCAACTCTCTCCAGGTGAGATATTGTGTTAAGGAAGTAAGAACTCCTAGAAGGGGTCTTGTAGTTGCTACAGAACTCTGAGACTTCTGGTCTGGTCTGTTGTTGAAGCCCAAGGCAAGGGAGGTTAGAAACCGAATGACTGTCTTGGTGACAGTGAAGGTGTATACTCTGGAGGTGGGACAGGTATGTGGGGAATGAGAGACTATGAGCAGTGGTCATAAGTGACTCCTGGAAGAAAATCCTTCATTTGTAACTAGGTGTCTTCCCGTTGACCTTGCCTAGCCTAGGATTCCCTGCCCTATGGAGCTTAGTCCCAGCTCGAGGGTGACCTACTGCTGAGAGTGATGAGCAACACGATCTAAGGCTGGGAGGTTCGTGGAAGGTCTGGAAGCAGTTGGTGAATTACATCTAGTTTCAAAGATAAGTATATGCATGTTTAAATTCAACTTTTAAATGCATGTCTGTGATGCTTGCAATATTATCATGTATTCTATTGCGATGATGTTTACTGTTGTGCATATGAATTATTTTTAATGCCATGGATTATGTATGCTAGCACTAACTATGTTCTTAATATGTGTTAATGTATTGAATTTATTTAAATGCATATTATATAAGTGTTATTCCGTAGTAGCATTATTCCTGATGTGGGTTGACAGCCCAGAAAATGTTACAGTATGGTATTAGAGATTTAAAGGGATAAATTCATAAGTGTTGGTAGCATTGCCCGACCTTTGAAGGGTCAGGGATGTTACAGGGACGAAAATATAGGAGGGGGCTTGGGGCTCCCCTCCCTCGGCCTCCATGATTGCAGTGGTTGAGAGAGGCGACACACGTCTCATTCGAGGCGTAGAACCCTAGCTGAGTGAATTCGGAGAAATTTAATTCAGTTTAAACAAATAAGATCCAATTTTACTTGAACTAATATTCTTTAATTTATTTTAGAAATAAGATCATTTTACTTGAATTAATATTCTTTAAATTATTGTAAAATGACTAAGTAAAATTTTATGGTTGAAATTTTTATTAAATAAATAAAATTATTAATTTTAATATTTTTTTATTAAATTTAAAAGAGGTTTAAAAATTACATTATTTTTAAAATATAAAATTATTTTAAAATAAAATTATTATGTCCATAAATGTATTCGTAAGAGGGAGATGTTCATATAACATAAAGCATTAAAATAATAATAAAATTCAAAATATAATAATAAAAAAATTATATATATAGAAAGAATGAAATATTTTAATATATTTTATAATATTAATATATTATAAAATATTTTAATACATTAAAAAATACATGTATTTTTTGTATTTCATTTTTTCCCTTCAATTAAGGAAAATGTTTTAACTAACATAGATTTATCTTAACTTTGGATACATATCCATCTTAACATTAATATTAAAGTATTAAAAACTATTAATGTTATAAATATATTAATATATGAAAAATATTAATATAGTTTTTAATGTATTAATATATTTAATAATAATCACTACATTATTTTAGTGATTTATGGGGAACAAATTCAAACCAATATATATTAAAGCATTTCATTTTTTTAATATATCATGATAGATCTATCTTAACCATTGATCTATCAAATCTCTAGAGGTATAAACATTTAACCTTTCATCAAGTTTTGTACTCTAAAAAAGGTTTTGACCTAGAAATATTTGATCCTTCTCAACTCTTAATAGATTTGAGGTTAAAATAAATCTATGCTAATAATAATTACAATGTTATTAAGAAATATGATTTTTATTTGATCATTTTTCTATTAAAAACCTCCCTTGTTGGAAGGGAATTTGGTTGTTGGTAGTTTTTATGGTGCTTCACAAAATCGTGGTGTAGAGGATTACTTAAAACTATGGATGAAAGCTTCCAAATTTTAAAAATACAACATATTTACAAAGAATTTAATAGGAAAGAGAATTTAATAGAAAAGTTGATCCGCTTTCAAAACAACCTTCAAAACAACCTTTGTTTATTCTTTTCCAAAGAAATGAAAAATCAAGTTGAAGTTTTCAAAAGAATGTCTGAATTATAATTTCAGATTTCCTATGATGATAGAGAAATGTAATAGAACAATAAAGTTTTTAGTTTATGATTTTTGGAGAAAGTTTTTTGGTAAGATACTGATGATGGGGCAATCAATTTTGTAAAAGGACAGCGGGTGCTTTCTCTTTCTGGAAAGATATTTTTCTATTTAAAAAAAATATTGTTTTCATTACAAATCCTCTATACCATATGGTTGTTTTCTTTTAATTTTAATTTTGTGATTTGATTTTCATTTTGCAAGATATCATCTACATGGTATCTATAAAAAAAAAATTGGGACTAGCTGGAATGGGGTGGGCGAGTTGGCTTTGATGGGAGCCAATTGAAATTTTGAATTGGATACTTAACTTTATGCCTTTTTCTGCGCAGGCTTCAAGAAAGTAATTTAACCATTTGCTTTTTTGAAACAAAGTAATTTAACCGTTTTCTTTTTTGAATCGGACCATTTTCTTAGTAGGATTTTCTGTCATTCTTGGCAACGTCTCTCTGTACAAAGCCATGTGAATGGATATGTGATGGCCTCTCAAAGATTCCTAACAACTCGAAAAAAAGAGTTGTTAGTTCAAGGAACTTGGAAAAAGCAATTTCACTTTCAAAGATTTCCAACCACTCGAAAAAAAAGGTTGTTAGTTTAAGGAAACCGAAAAAAAGCAATTTCACCTTTTTAAGAGAGAGGTAGCCAAGGTATTCTGTCTCATCTTATTAGGTTTGGGTTGCACAGAGAGACGCATCACTCGCCTACCCTATACTATAGCCGTGGAAGGAAGCAGTAGGAAAAGTAACATGTTTCTATATATGTATTAAATCTTTCATACCTTCAAGCCATTTTCCTCCTCCTTTATCTTTTGTTTATGGTGTGTTGTGAAGTGCTTTCGGGTCTGCGTGTCTGTCTACTTGTGTATCTGGATCTGAGTCTTGAGTCTTGTTTTTTGTTTGTTTGTTTGGGCGTATAAGTCACGAGTCGTGTGTCTCTCTGTGTGGGTCTGAGTCTTCAGTCTTGTTTCTTTGTTTTCTTGGGCGTATAAGTCATTTGTCTCTCTCTGTGATATAGGAGGAGGATGGACTGGATCTGTATAATCAACTGTAACATACAACTGTTTTCTATTACCTGACTCCCATAAATTAGCTCATATAATATAAGCTATGATAAGACTGTTATATAGACCTTCATATTACACAAAAGTTATATGAATACTTTGATTTTAGTGTTAAATATTGTAAAGTAAAAGGAAGTGTATATTATCTTAACTTAAAAAGAAGTGTATATTATATTTACATAAATTTTATGTTTTATTATAATTTTAAAAATATTATAATTTATTTATTATTTCTCTAATAAAACCACCGAACGAACTATGCTTAGATGAGAGAGTGAAGGGGCGCCTTGACCGTCGTTCTGAACAAAGCCAAAGGTATGCTGTAGAGGTCCTTCATCGCCTTCTTTCTCCCCACCCGCCTTAAGTTTACTATTTATTTGAGACAGAGGTTCGCCAAACCGTAGTAATGAGGAAGGTAATAATCGCAGTTGCAGAAATAGTAAGTGGCTGGCTTGCAGCCTGGTTATACTCCGTAATAGGGGGCAGATGAGCCTCGGCTGCGCATACGTCTGCAACATGGACGGCTTGCTTTGAACACGCCAACCGTACACCGGAATTGAGCACAAAACTAGCCACGAGTAGAAGCAAGTATGACACATAGCACTGCACTTGTCCTTTGGGAAATACTATAAAGCTTCGATCTTCCACTTATATCTTCCACTTATACCAAGTATAGTTATGGAGCTTCATATTTGTTAAATGATTTGGGAAAATATTTGTTTAATGATTTGGGAAAAATCCTGAACATATGAGAACTAGGAAAAACCCTAAACATTTAAAGCTATGAACTAATGTTAGACATAAAGTCTAGCATTAATCAACTATGCAATCCACTATTTCATCTATACATAAATTATCTACGTCTTCCTTGTAACCTCAAATTAGAAAATTTGAATAAAAAATGAAATGTCACTTAATAAAATTGCATAATCCATTAAAACTTTGGTTTATTTACATTAATTTTTATGCAGAAACTAATATAGCAACTAAAATCAATTACTAAGAATTCCTAACCTTAATGGCAGGGACTAATAAAAGAGTATGATTACTAAGAATCCCTAAGGGAAGCGACTAATAAAAGAGTATGATTACTAAGAATCCCTAACATTTATATCTTGACTTTTATCGTTAAGTGCTAACACTTATAATCCTCAACACTTAATACACATATAACTTGTGACCGTTAACATCTATAATCTTTTATTCCATAATACTATAACCCATAACCACTACAATCCCTCACACCTAACCCCCAATACATTTAACTTTTATCACTCCCAAAGCACTATGACACCTAATATAAGTAATAACTATTACCTTATGTCTATAACTCCTAAACCTTGTCATCCCTTAAAAAATATGGCCTCTATAACCTTTAATCCCTTAGTTCATATAACACCTAACTCCTTTAATCCATTGAACCCATGACCTCTATAACATCTAATACTTAAACTTTAAATTTTATAGCCTTTAACCATATAATCACTAACTCTTAGAACCACTATCATACATATCCTCTAACACAATATCTACCCATTTAACATATAAACCCTTGACATCTATAACACATGTAACATTTACCCCTTTAACATGTCAACCATTAACATCAATAATCCTTTACCCCTTAAAATTATAAACTTAATCACTATAATCATAGATAACATTATAAATCTAACCACTATAATCACTAAAATCCAACTCATACAACCCATGTAACCTCTATTCTCTAAACCATATAACCCTTAATAGACTCTAACACTTATACGATCTATCAACCCACAAAACTTATAACCTCTAATATAACCCATATATACACTTATAATCCATAATGTATAACTTATAAATGCTATCACTAATTATCCCTAACCCTTATAACCATAACCAATATCCATCATAATCCTTAACACATATGACTCCTATCACCTCTCATCTTCAATCCTTACTTCCCCTAACCCATTTATCCATATAATCAATATTATCCATAACACATTTACCCCTAATATAAACCATATAACCCCTAATCTCTAATTGTGATAATGCATATCACTTATAATCCCTATTATAACCATTAAACCATAAACCCTATTATCCCTATAACTTGTAATCGCTACAACCTCTAAAACCTAACTAAAATAACCCATTATTCCTAACCTATGTAACCACTTTACTCCTATAACATGTCATTTGAAATCCATATGATATATTAACCTTAACACATGAAAACCCATAGCTCTAATCCTCAAACCTTATTACTCACATTGCCTAATGCTTATAACTATAAAAAATATCCCTCATAAGCCTTTATCCTTAAATCGTATTATTCCCAATAGTTAACCATTGTAATAATAACAACTATAACTTATAACCTTTTATGGAGCTGAGAACACCTAAGCCATATAACCCTTATCCCCTATAGTCACTTACCACTAACCCATATTAACCCCTAATATAACCTTAAATCTATATAAGCTCTAGATCTTAGGACCATGAATCCATAACCCCCAAACCTATAACTTGACTTTCCCCATTAATTACTAACACTTATAACTTAATTTTAGCCCTTAACTACTAACAATTAAAACCCCTAAAACGTAATATGCATATAACCTTCACCCATCTAACATATGGCCTATAACCTCTATAATACCTTATTCCATAACTCATAACTAGTATGATCGGTCACACCTAACCCCCAATCCATTTAACTTTTATCACCCCCAAACCATTGTGACCCCTAATATAAGCAATAAATATTACCTTAATGTATATAATTCATAACCCTTATCACGCCTTAAACTATATGGCATCTATAACATTTAATACCTATAAACCCTAAGACCCATAACCATTAACTCTTATAACCCCCAATCTATATAATCCATAACACCTATAATTGCTAACCTCTTTATCCCTTAGTCCATATAACACCTAACTCCCATTTAACCCATGACCTCTATAACATCTAATACCTAAACTCTAAATTATATATCCTTTAACCATATAATCAATAACTTTTAGAAACACTATCATACATAACCTATAATATAATATCTACCCCTTTAACATATAAACTCTATCCTTTAACCATATAATCAATAACTTTTAGAAACACTATCATACATAACCTATAATATAATATCTACATCTTTAACATATAAACTCTTGAAATATATAAGACATGTAACATTTAACCCTTTAACAATTAAACCATTAACATTGATAATCCCTTACCTCTTAACATTATAAACTTAATCACTATAATCACTAATAACATTATACCTTTAACCACTATAATCACTAAAACCTAACTCATAGAGCTCATGCAAACCCTAATCTATAAACCTTATAACCTTTCATAACCTTTAACACTTATAACATATATCAACCTGTAAACACTTATAACCTCTATTATAACCCATATATACACTAATAATCCCTAATGTATAACTTATAAATCTCATCACTACATATTCTTAACCCCAATAATCACACCTAGGCTTGACCCATTACCACTAAACTATATTAAACCCTAATATAACCTTAAATCCTTATAAAGTCTAACCCTTGTGACCATGAATCCATTAACCATAACACTTATAACTTCTGACTTGAACTCTCAATCACTAACACATATAATCTATAATGCCTGATACATAACCTTCACCCATTTATGACCTTTAACTTCTATAATCCCATATTCCATGACACTATAACCCATAATAACTATAACCCTCACAATTAATGCATAATTTGTAATCCATATAACTCTTATCACCCCCAACAAAATAACCCTTAATATAGATAAAAAAACATTATAATATTTAATGTTGATATGTCCTAACCCTTATTAATTATTAACCCTTATCATGACCCCTATAACCTTTAATCCTTATAACCTTTAAGAACCATATCTCTTAACACTTATAAACCCCGATCTATATATGTCATAACACATATAATTTCTAATCCTTGTATCCCTTAGTCCATATAATATCTAAACCATCTAATAAATTTAACCCTTAACCCCTATACCATATAATAATATTATAAATTCTATAACCCCTGTAATATAGTAACTAATTCTTTTTTTTTCAACGAAGGAAATCAAGAATCTCCAACAATATTAAAAAACTTTGAATCAATTTCAAGCTTCGCTTGCATTGTTAACTTTCATAGATCTTAAACCTGTAACAAGCTGCGGAATCACCCACATAATTTGCAAGACAATCTATACTTTAACTTCAAAGAATTGCCTTTAGTCATTGTAAAGCCTTTTCTACTGTAAAACCTCATTGCAGCATAACTGAGACACTCTCTACCTATAGTTCTCAGGAAGTAGTTTAGCCTCTTTCTCAAGAGGTATATAATAACTAATTCTTGTAACCATTATCATCCATAACCTCTAATATAACATTTAACTCTTTAACATCTATAATCCCTTACCCATTAACATTGTAACCCAAGCACTGCAATCACTAATAATATTATAACTCTAAGAACTATAATCACTAACACTTAAATCATATAGCCCATGTAACCCCTAATCTCTAATCCATATAATCTATATCAACCCTATACACATATAACTCCTATCAACTCCTAATACTTATAACACCTAATATGTATAACTCTTAAAACCTACTTCCATTAACACATATGACTCCTAATGACTATAATGTCTAATTTTTATTCCCCCTAAACCTGTAACAAGCTATGGAATCACCCACATAATTTGCAAGACAATCTCTACTTTAACTTCAAAGAATTCCCTTTAGTCATTCTAAAGCCTTTTCTTTTGTAAAACCTCGTTGCAGCATAACTGGGACACACTCTACCTGTAGTGCAGAGGAAGTAGTTTAGCCTCTTGCTCAAGAGGTATATAATAACTAATTCTTGTAACCATTATCATCCATAACCTCTAATATAACATTTAACTCTTTAACATCTATAATCCCTTACCCATTAACATTGTAACCTAAGCACTGCAATCACTAATAATATTATAACTCTAACAACTATAATCACTAACACTTAAATCATATAGCCCATGTAACCCCTAATCTCTAATCCATATAATTTATATCAACCCTATATACTTATAACTCCTATCAACTCCTAATACTTATAACACCTAATATGTATAACCCCTGAAACCTACTTCCATTAACACATATGAATCCTAATGACTATAATGTCTAATTTTTATTCCCCCTAACCCATTTAACCCTCATCTCTAATTATGATAACACATATCACATGTAACCCCTAATATAGCCACTACCTTGTACAACTTGTAAACGATATAATGTCGAACCCAAAACCCCCAATAACCTAACCATAATAACCCCTTATTTATAACCTTTAGCTTCTATAATTCTTAATCTACATAATATATTGTCATTAATACATATAAGATATTGCCCCAAATACATATAAATATATAACTCTAATCTTTAAGCCTTAATAATTCCAATTCCTAACCCTTATAACTATAACCCTTATTCCTCATAACCTTTTATCCTTAAACATTATTACTGCAAACACCTAACCTTTATAGCCATAACCAATATCCCATACAACCATTTTATGTAACTACTAACATCTAGGCAATATAACCCTTATTAAATATATTCTGATACCACTAACCCATTTTTATCCCTAATATAACCTTAAATCCCTATAAAATTTAATCCTCATGACCATGAATCTGTAACCTCTAACACTTATAACTTCTCACATTAACCCTCAATTGCTAAGACTTAATATGTATGTAATATTCGCCTATTTGACATATGATCCTTAACCTTTATAATCCCCTTTTCCATAAAATTACAAACCATAAGCCCTATAATGCCTCACACCTAACCCATAATCTCTAATCCATTTAACTTTTATTACCCCCAACCACAATGACCCTTAATATAAGCAATAAACATTATAACCTCTAGTGCCTATAAGTCTGAACCCTTTTCATCCCTTAAATCCTATCACTAACTTTTATGACCATCATCATCCATAACCTTTAATATAAATCTTGTAATGTCTAATTCTTAATAGGCCCTAATTTATGTCCCCTATAACCCTTAGATCTTGTAATGTCTAATTCTTAGTAGGCCCTAATTTATGTCCCCTATAACCCTTAACACCTAACTATTATAACTTGTATAATGTTGAACCTCTATAAACCTTAATATAACCATAATTTTTATAACCATTATACCTTATAATTCATATCCACTAACCCTTTACCCACAACACTTATCATCCCTAAATCTAAACTCATTTTAACCTACTTACTCTTATAACAAATATTTTTTAAATTCCATAAGCTATCACCTATAACAAATAATACATGAACCTATAAAATCTAAACCATGTAATCATTATAACCCTTAAAACTTATTACCTCTAATATGTATCCCTTCCAATCCATGCATATGATTCTTATAACCCTAATCCTTCTAAATCATAACCCTTAACACTTACAACCCCAACCCTTAAGCCACAACCCCTAACCCCTATAACATCTACAGATACAACCCCATTTTCCTAATCCCTATAACCCCCAATTCTTATAACCATGAATTCATATAACTCCTGACATATATAACTCATTACCCTAACCACTCAACCATATAAACAATTAAATCCATATCACCTAATTGCTAACAACCATAACCCGTATATGCCCCAATACTTATACTCTCTAATTCCTTTAACTAATAGCATCCCTAACCATAACCCATGTAACCCATAAAACTTTAACATATACTATTTATAATCCTCATAACCCATAACACCTCACCTTTATCATTAATTTCAATATTTTTTATAACCCCTTCCTCCCAAATCCCTATAACCTCTATATCCTAAAACCCCTAACACATATAACCCCTAATACTTATCCCTTATAACCCTTAAATACTACTATGTATAATAATTAACCCTTAACACCTATATCCCTAATACATAATTAGCATCTATAACCTATTTCTCTAAATTCAACCCTTGTAACTTTGAACTATTATAAAAAATAACACTTATGACACTTATAACTCATATCTCCTCTATATTTTATATCTTTGAATATAACTCTTATCCCCTACAACCCTTAACCCCTATAATGATTATCACCCTTACCTCCACAACCCTTAAAAACTATAAGTAATATTACCAGTAACACTTATAACCCTTACCACCTATGACTACTATCCCCTATAATCCCCAACACATAACTCATATAACTCTTATTACCCATAATCCCTTTAACTCTAAACCTATATAACCCTTAATTATTTCAACCTCTAATCAATTTAACCTATATATTCCCTAACTCTTAAAACCCATTGCAACTTAACCCTATCCAATATAAACCTTATATTCTCTAAATCATATAACATATATAACCCTTATACCCTTAATCCATAGTACCTAAATTCATTAACCCCTAACCCTTATAACACCTGAACATTGCAAACCCTAATCCATATAACCCCTAACTACTAGCTTATAACCCTTAATCTTGTAACTTCTCACGCTTAAACCTTAACACTAATAACCTCTTACACTTAACCCTTTGTCCCAATAACCCCTAAAACCTATAAATATTAACCCATGTAATTCTTAAACCTATAAACATTAACTCATAATATTATTATTCCTTAGAAATATATAATCACCAACCCCTAAGTTCTATAACATTTATAACTCTTATCGTTTATGACCACTAACCACAAAACCATATAACTCCTCACCCCTAACCTTTAACATAATATCTAACTTAAATAACCTCTATAACCTATAACTCATAATTTTTACCCATTATGTCCCCATAATGAAGCCCCTAAATCTTGTAAATGTTAGAACCCCTAACCCTATACCCATAACCATGTAAATGTTAGAACCCCTAACCCTATA
>ML782082.1:390787-416142 GCA_009831015.1 Picea engelmannii | reverse complement strand
GCTGCCCTGGATTGTTGACTATATAATCCCCTGGACCCCTGGATGCAAAGAAAACAACAAGTGGGAGAATGTTGGGTGTGTGTTATATTCTTTGCATGTGTGTGTGTGTGGGTGCGTTAGATACGACAACTGCGTCTGACGATTTTGCTATTTTTAGCTGATTTGTAAATTAATCCCATATTAAGGGATTAGGGTTTTGGTATCTACGGAATACCTAAAAACATTGTATATATTGTATGGCGAATGGTGAAATTCGATATAATGAAAATAAGAAAGGTTTTCTCGGTTGAGGGTTTCCGGTAAAAATCTCTGTGTATTCTGTGTATGAGCCATTGATTAATTTATGTATTGCTTAAGAATCTATATGCATTGCTTTACTTTGCAGGTTTAAAACTTACACTTATCAACCCTGACTTATGCCATTTTGTAATCCATTATGTAGAAACTAACCCCTATAATCCCTTACCCTTTTAACCAATATCACCCTTAACCTCCTTGACCCTATAAGTATAACTAATGTGACCCCTCACCTTTATAATCCCTATAAGTTTAAAGAATACACACCATAACATCCAATAAGAAACTCAGAATTAGAATCAAGTGATCATCAAGCCAGGAAAAACAACAAAGGGGGTCAAAAAGTGGCAAAAAAGGCCAAAAAAGTCTATAAATAGAAGCTGACAACTCATTTTCACCATTGCAATTTGAAAAATCACCAAAAGGAGAAAAATCCCCTTATCTAAAGAAGTTGACTTGGGGAGATTTAGTGGAAGAAACAAACTTCCGCTTGGACCAAGTAAGTAAAAATGCATCCCTCTTGCATTTCAAATAGTCTTTTATGATTTTATTTTTGTTTTTGAGGGGGCATGCTCTCCTAAAAAGAGGATCCTTGTGTGTACATGGGTTTTCCAAGGAAAACCCGCATATGTACTCAGGAAGAAAACACTCTTCCCACATACATACATGACTAAGGCAAAAACAACCCGCGTACACCCTCAAAATCTTGGAAAAAATTAAAAATCAAGATCTAACTCCCTTTAATTTTCAATTGAACATGATGTATGTCCACAAGAGGGAGAGGAAACATGAGGATATAGACATATTGGTTGAAGAGGACCCATCGCCGCACTCAAATAGTGTGGGATATGGAATTTCTTTGAGTGTCCTTTTATGAGGGCACAACCCAGATTGTTGAATGCCCTTGTTTATTACTGGCACCCGGATGCAGAGGCATTCATGATAGAGGGAAAATCATTGACTCCGATGACTGAGGATATCTACTTCCTGATTGGCCTCTCGAGGAGAGGGAAACAAGTCAATATGCGAACATTTCCCGTTGGGCCTTTTAACATTGAGGATTACATTCAGATGTACTGTGAGGCTGGCACCGAGAAGGTAGGTTCTCAGCTGCCAATTCACAAGATCAAGAGATTGACTCTACGGGTGATCTTACTAATGATTGGGAAGATTACTGGACCCGCGGCCCTAGACTAGGCTTCCTGGGCACACATGCATTGTGCTATTGAGTGGCAGGAGGCACATATATTTGACTGGATTATGAACATGCTCACATGAATGAAGAGACAACTGACAGAGTGTCGGGAATGTAGCAACAAAAACTTTGGGTTTGGTACTATTCTATTCTCATTCTTCTTCTTAGAGAGTACCCAGTCTCAGTCCTAGAGAGACAATGCAGGGGCATGTGGCTTCCTTCCCAGTGATATATAGATGAGCATCATTTCTACCACGACAGGGGGGAGGGAGGACCATATAAGCCTTTGATGAATTTTTTTTTTACTGGTGGGCACGACAGATTCCATTGATTGAGGACTATGCCTACGCCAAAATAAACTTCTCCAGGGATCTAGACATGCCCATTCCTCCTGAAGAGGAGCGAGGAGAGATAGGTAATTTTTTTTTATGTTATTTATTTTTTAATCATTTATATATATATATATATATATATATATATATATCATTTATATGTCTGTATAGAGTATTGACTTTCGTGTATCTACTATGTGTAGATGTGGGACCAATGTACCCAGCAGACTTTGCAAGGACTTGGTGACATCCTCGACCTTAGGTGCGACCAACTATAGTCGGTAGACCAATAGTCACAGGGGAACCTCTCGACGGAGAGGCTGAGAGGGTTTTGAGACGAGTGGAGTGAAACCTCATTGCGGTCACTCACACAATACCCATGGTCGAGATCGATAATTTCCCACATTCCATGCAGCCTTATGTAGTGGGGATGCCACAGACATGGGTCTAGCTTTTTCAGCATTTATCCAACACCGTCGTTCATTATGGTAGGGCCAATAGGCCCCGAGCTTATATAGGCTAGACTTTATATCTGTTGAGGGCACCATTGTACATATATTTTTTGATGGCATAAGCCCAACGATGTATATTGAACCTTATTTTTTAGGCATTCATGCCCACCTATGTACTCGTAACACTTTTGATATATATATATATTTACATCTTATTTGCATTATGGATCAAATTTTTTACAAATGTATGTACATGTGTATGTGTGTGCAACATGCCAATATAATAATTGATTAGCTAGAGTATCTATTATATGATTAAATCTCCTAGGAACATGGATATACGTAATGTAATCAAAGTAACGTTCTAAGAGACATACCATAAGGAAACTTCGGTGAAAAGTAGGATCATAAATGTAGTAAACACCATTTAATTTGGACACAACCATCTAAGCATCTACGTAGACCTAGAGGTGTGAAATTCCATGCGACAAAGCATCATGAAGCAACTCTATCACTACATTGTACTCAACGACATTGTTTGTGGCATCACCTAGACAGATACCTCCAGAAGATAGCAACTGGCCTCCAGGTGTGAAAATCACCCAAGCTATAGAAGAAAGCCTCTGAGCATGTCAGATAGCACCGTCCGCGAACCCAAAATCACCTCTGATTCACTTGAAATATTCCATAGTGAAAAAGAAGACATAAATAACTACACATCCATAAAAAAAACACAAAAAAATGTATAAGAACTATACATATGTACAAGAAGTCACCCACGTGACCAAACTAAGAGTAATACTTCTTGAGGTAGAGCCCATTTCTAGGCTCTGTCAAGGCATTTCCTTAAAATTCAACCAAACAATAAGCGCCCTTCTTCAATACCTCTTTCATAATGAACAGTCCAAACCACATGGGTTTAAACTTGCCTACCCCCAGGGGATATTTGTCTTGATCATAGACCAGGACAAGATCACCTTCGAATACAATACGAGGACAGAAAGATCGATTGTACTGACACTTGACTCATTTCTTATGAGCCTCATTGGTCGAGGTTGCATCACGATGCTGCTCATCGAGCTACTCGAGATATAGTAGGAATTCCTCAAGCGGTGAAGTGTCCAATAGTAATTCCACTGCCAACTTTAAAGATGGGATTTGACACTCAATAGGAAAGAATGCCTCCAACCTGTATATGAGTTGAAAAGGTGAGAAATCAGTGGAAGTATTCATAGATGTTTGGTAGGCCCACAACACTAAGTACAAAATTAAATGCCAATTTGAATTGGCAGAATTGATCGTCTACTGAAGAATATTATTGAGAGACTTATTCACAACTTCAACCTGACCATTTGCTTGTGGGTAATAAGGTGATGAATGTTCTTTCCTCAACCCAATATTTGATGTTAACTCAATCATCATTTTGTTTTGGAAGTGACTTCCATGATTAGTGACAATCTCCTTCGGGATGTCGAACCTTGCTACTATCTAGTTAAAAATGAAACAAGTCGTTGTTTCACCGAAGGTTTTGAAGATATCTATGGGAATATTTCAGTGATAATCACCATATTAACCTCGACATGAACTCTATGCATAGCCATAGGATTAATAGGATAATACCTATCTCCATTCAAAGTTGAAACAAATTCTTCCACCTCTATTGTCCTTAACTCGGGAAGGAAGTAAGATCTATGATGAAGATCATCCCAGGGTCTGTCTGGGCCAGTCAATAGCTCAATAATCACCTCGTCAGAGGGAAAGACTAGGTGTAAAGGATCTGTAGTGGAAAAATAACCTTGAGCCCAAATAGGCTCAAGAATTGGATGTAACTCCTCTGCGGGAGTCGGAACAGGGTCGACCAAATCTTGTTGGACAATGTTGTATGCAACATCAACCGCGGATAAGGGCATGGCCATGCCAAAATTCCCTGTCCCTTCCATCGAAGTCGATGGGGAAGGAAGAGTCCATGGATCATTAAAGTAAGTTGTTTGAAATGAAGACACTTGAAAAATTGTAGCCCTAAGATGATTGAGAACAACCGATATAAGTTTGACATCGCTAGAAGGAGGTGGATAATCAAAAGTTCCCATTAATGACAGAAACAAGCCAACACCTAAGTTGACAGTGTTAGGCTTCAGACTATCAATCATCAAGACCGTGGAAGCCCTCGATGACGGGTTAGGATGGGATAAGGCCAACTGGTCAATGGTCATTATCCGACCCTCATGTGGAAAACATAAGACCCAAAAAACTGTGGCAACCACTGCATGCATTGCATAAGTCCAACTCCTTCCTAACAACAGGTTGTAGTTGAAAGGCACATCGACCACTTAAACTTTGACACACATGGTTTTTCCTCCTAATTGCATAGGGAAATAAGGAATGATTCCATGTGGTCTAAATGACCGACTGCCAAATGTCGTAAGCAACGTAGGCGACAGAGACAAATCGAGTTGTCCAATGGCCTTCCAACACGCCAACGACATCATGCAAGTCGAGGCACCCTTTTCACCCATCGTACGTAAAATATTCCAAGTGAAGGATTTAGTGGTGTAAGTCACTACTATTTGAAGCACAACAAGATAGGGGAGATGGGGTTTCAAGACGGTTGGATCAAGAATGATTTCTCCTGGGTTACAAGTCTCTATTGATCCCAAAGTGGATAACAGATCTTTTCTCTGCAAAGGGAAACTCTGGAGGACTTCCAAAGAAGACATCGCGCAAGGGGTTTGTGCCAAATCTTCCACAATGGAGTAGTTATGGGAAGCCCTTGCATTCAGATTATGAGAAGTCTTTTTAAACACACCTTTTGGGATGTGAATCATCATTTCTCTCGTTGTCTTCTCAATATGGAGAGGAGTCAGTGGGTTCATGGATTCTTTTCCCTTTTCAAGAGATTATGGCATTTCGTAATCTTGGGCCTTGGTCACTATATGAGCCTCGACTTTCATCATGTATACATTTGCGACTGGGTTGTTATTGGTAGACGGGGGGGGTCCCTAACTACCCCCTTCCGCGCTCGAGGATGTTGAATCTTGAGCCATGTTTTTCCCATGTGGAAATGGGTTCGTCAGCACAACAGGTTGTTTTTGCACCAATATATTCTGAGCTTCCACAAGTCGAGGGCATATATGAGTCGGGTGGTCCTCCATGCAAAGGTTACACAGATACTTTGACTTTCTCTTCTTAGTTTTTCCCCCGCCAACAATGTTGGTAGCCTTTTTTCCCCCTTTACCCTTCTTGATCTGTTGTTTCTTATTTCCCTTAGGCTATTGGTTGGCCTCAGGGTTCGTCGACTGCACACTATTTACGTCTGACGTTTGGGTAGGGGGAACAATCAAACCTGGGGTTTGTCTGGCCACCGTTTATTGTATCGACAATTGTTGCAATTTATTTGAAAATAGATCAGTGGAGTTTCCTTATGTTGATTCCACAATACCATCAGCATGGGGTTCAAACTTTTTCTTGGCCTTATTGAAGATAGAATGTGGCGCATCTGGAAAAATCTCATAGAGAATGTCAGACTGAAAGTAGATTAGAGAAAGTTGTTGCACTCTCATTATCGCCTCCTCTTCTGAAAACACTCCATAAGTTGCTATGTCCTTGGAGATGCAAGGCACAAAATACTTCAAGAACCATTCCAGCAAGAAAGCTGGAGGGACCAGGATCTTAATCAAGCTCTTTCAATGCTGCCATTCTTGGATATGATCTGAGATATGGTCGGCCTTGGTTTTCTCAAAGTTGGCTAGCAACTCGGTGTAGACATTATATCTCACAGGTAAATGGAAATGGTTCAAAAATACCATCGCCAAGTCATTGAAGTAAGAATACCTCGAGCAGTCGAGTTCAATATACCATTTCGCAGAACCCCCAAAAAGAGTGTGTTGAAAAAAGTGCAACTGGACAGAGTCGTCTCATAGTGAGTTTAACGAGCACCATAAGTGAAAGTTTGTCATGTGATCACCTAGGTCTTCTCCAAGATTGCCTTTAAATTTCAGAATAACTAAGGGCAACTTAGTCGGCATGGGGGGGCAATGCGAATCGTGAAAGGTTGGGTCATTGAGAAATCTCGACAAGTCTGACAGATGTAGCATTATCAGAAACAGTAGTCTAGGTTGAGTACTATGCATAGGAAAAGAGGGTCCTGGAGTTTGACTGGCACCAGGTTTCCAGGAAAAGTTGGACTATTGGCCAGCATTCTAGTAGAAATTGTGACCTTGACCAGTGTATGAAAACTCCATCTGTTGGGATATCATCAGTTGAATCTTGTAATTGGACGACATAGCTTGCGTGCAGTTTGCTCCCTGTGTTTTGTTGCAAGGATTTTGTAAGGGGATGCCCCTAACCAATCCGATGGGCATAGATACGGAGCCCTACCGGGGGTTCCATTAAGTGTGCAAGGGGTTTCCCCAGACTGACATCCCTTGCAAGGGAACTGATCCCTACCAAGGATTCTAAATCCCCTGAGAGGAGAAAAATCTTGTCGTCACTCCTTGTGAAGGAATAGTACCCTGCAAGAGTTTTTGTTGTCCAAAACTCGGGTTGCCCCCAGCCGATACAGTAGTCGAAGGAAAAGCATTGTTCCCAAACACGCCGAACAAAGAGAACGACATAGATCCCACCGACGTTGTGTAAGATGAAGGTCCTAAACTGCCTGCTCCAAACAAGTTGTAATTAGAATTCAACCTGATTGGTTGCTGGAAAACACCACCAAGAAAGGGGGACGAAGGAAGTATGTGACCCCCACCATAAGGGATAACATTAAAGGGGATTGAAGTTCCCCCAGTTGAACCTTGCATGGGATCATTTGAGATCCCTGCCCCTAGATCCATGGTATTTAAGGTGGAGTAGCTAAGAACCGAGTTCAAACCAAACTTGGGCATTCCATATGAGAATGGAGGGCCCGTCGCACTCTAAGTAAACGGAGTAGTGTTCATTGTCGATGATGGTATCATAGAACTACCCAAGGTAGAGGGATTTGAGACCACTGTGGTCCACACTAGCAAAGGTGGGAGAGGAGGAAAGATTCCCACTGCGATTGTAGCCAAAACGAGAGTATAAGGACTCTCATATGAAGCAACAACATTTTCTTCCATTGTCTCTTGTAAAACTAACTGGCACTCGGAAGGTGTCACCTTAGGTGAGACAAATTGTACTAAGATTGACGTCCACAAGTCAGTAATCGGAGGGTTGGATGGCTTGAGAGATTCTTCCCCAAGGTCAGAAATTGTAGGTTCCTCCGGAGTCGAATAGTCTCCTCGTGGAGTAGGCTCGGGCACAGTTTCCCGCAACCCAGTTGCTTCGAATGATCCTTGATGGTCAAGTCTTCACTGTAATAGTGGCGGAGGTGGATCCAATGTGACCGACGAAGATGTTTATATTCCACCTTGTGAAATGATCAACAGACACAGTAAGGCTTAACTAGCATTTAAACACTAAGCACACACTAAAAATAATTCCTAAAAGACAAATCAAGAAGCCAACTATCTAGTTGGAAGGATAGTTATGTTAGTCAACACTAGAGAAACTAACTGGTGTAAGTGCAACTTGAACACAGAAGCACCCTCTGGGTATACTCTGTGAAGCATGACTCGAAGTCTACCCTAGGTACCACGGTATACCCATGCAGTCACCCATGTAAGTCCATAAAATATGGGCAACTAAGTTTCCATCTTAGAGTCAGTCACCATGTGGGTACAATCGACAGTCAGGCGGATCACAATCAACAGGATAACAAGTCTGAAACCTATCAAGGGTATTGAGAGAAAATGGTCTGGATGAAAATAGAGGATCTCGAATGGATTCGAGGTCCATGAAGATCTATAGGAAAATGAAATCGGTAGTACTCCCCAGACAGATCCCCAATATGCATTCCCCACTACATTCAGTCCGGCTTTGGAGGGGTTATCCTCACTTCCTTTCCTCACACGACCTCGTGTTTATCCCTTGTGTTAGAGGGGAGTCCTGGATAATTTTTAAAACACTGGACTTAACCACTCCTTAACTCAGACTCCAATGTTTGTTTTGATGTTCTTGAAGAGTTTCCTCTCCAACCTAATTCAAGGCCCTAACCTTGCACTAGTTGGTTGACCCTGCAAACATAAAGTGTCTAGTTTATTTTAGATTAAGCATTCTTTTTAATGGCTTGATTTACTCATGGGATATGGTGGTGAAACTAGTGGTATTATAAGAGACGAGAATTAGGAGAAAAATACGAAACTTGAAAGAAAAATTACTTATAATCCAAAGGAAAAGTTTTATAACTAACTCTTTGTAACCAACTTTTATTTAACTAACTTTTTCAAGATCTTGTAAAAAAAACCTAAAACGTACTTTTGTTTGAATACAATCTACTTATGTTTCAAGAAATCAAGAAAGAACTTAAAAAATAGACTCTTTTTCCTTTTTGCAAATAACCAACTCTAACTACTTTACCAAACGGAAACAAAAAAAAAAAAAAAAAATTAATAATAAATAAATAAATTAAATTAAATTAAATTAAAATTGCCTTAAAGAGAAAAACTGAAATAAATCTTTTTATTTTTTCAAAGCAAGTAAAAAAAGGATAAAAAGACTGAAACAAGATTGGAAAAAACACTTAGCCCACTATAGATCGCATGGATTCAATCAAGAAACCAAGAAGGTAGATATATAATTCAACAACTTGCTTAAAACCCTTTTAAAAGTAAACACAAGAAAATCAAGAAGACAAGTAAACTGAATTTAAACCCAGGCTATGGATGTAAAACAGAGACTCTTGACTAATCCAAGAAAACCCTGAGAAGTGTAAACCTCAATCAGGAAAGAGGCAAACTCCCTCTTTTTCAAATATTTTCTTGAAACAAAGACGTGGGTTGTTCCATCAACAACCTGCATATGTACGTGGTTTGTTTACTGAGCATAGCGCGTATGTACATGGGTTGACTCAAGACGGGAGCGTACACCTATGTATCTTTACAAAAAAGAAAATATTAGGCAGTCTTATAGGTCAAGGACAACTAGTATTGCACCTGAAGATGACTAGGATCCCTAAATAGACTCAGAAAAATTGAAAGAAACTTGAAAGAAAAACAAACCAATCAAGTTGTTAGTGCTCTGTAAATTTCCTAGAGGTTGTTCGAAAGAAGAAATCTACAAGAGGTAACTTTATCCAACTACTTTTAAAGCTGGGATCTAGCCCTTCCAACTTCAGAGAGGGATCTCTCTATATGATTTAGATATGTTTCAAATTTTTAAATATTAGGCTAGATAAATAAATAAGTCGGTTTTGGTCGTAGTGTTTGTTGAGTTGGTTGATATAGTTTACACATCCATTGGGCTATGGGGTCTGTGTCTTAAAAATGAAATCCAAAACAGAAAAACAAAGGAAAACTTTCATAGGGAGAGATAATATAATCACTGGATTATTTAGTAGCATAAATGAGGAATAGCAGAAAAGATGAGAAAGACAAATACAACAAAGAAGCAGTTAAGAATTTCTTTATTGTAAAATGAGAAGATAAACACTAAAATCTTTCAAGTCAGAAACAGGGTATATGAGATAAATCCTGTGACGTTCGTTACTTCCAAAGATTAGATTTAGAAAAAATGTGATAACAAAGAGAGAATAACATTCAACTTAGAGAGAAAAACGTCACCAGTGAATACACGCAAGAATCCTGTAAAGTGCCTCTTTATATTAATGGAAGATCTCTTCAAAAATATTACAGTTTGATAACTTGCAGGGCGTGAGGATCAACAACCCTTAATACTTCGAAAGATGAAGTATTTATAACTCAAAATTACAAAACAATCTTGTCATCAAAGATCAGGACGTGGTAAATCTATTTTTAGCCTAACTAACTTAACAAATTTCATAAATCTAGGAACTGCTTGATGATGTGTCACAACTGCATGTTGTTTTCTGGGTGGACCATTGGTGAGGCTTCTACATGACCTCATCTAACTGGACAAATGACTGGGCTGGGACAGCTCATTTGCTACTCGATCAGATCACAGATTTCTTCCCATCGAAGATGAGTGGGCACGTTGACTTTGAGTATCCTTCGATAAACTTCATCCATTTCTGTGTATTTGGCGAAGGTAGGTTTGGTGACGAAGATGTATCGAATATCATGCTGAATATTGATGTCCCACTGAAGCGCATCTAGAAATTCCTTGCCAGTGATGCTGCCTTGAATTCCTGAAAACTTGGAATTGTACTTAGCCACATCGACCAGTCTATTTTCGTAGTCTGGGAGTGTCATCAATTTGTCATTGATTACTTTCAGACTAGGAAGACCTTTATTCTGTAGAGCCTCAATCTTACTAAAAAACCGTTGTACCCCTAGGTCCGTGGCTTGAACCTTTTCTTCTAGTTGAAGCATTAATCCTCTCTTGGTCAAAACTCTTTTGACCTCAAGGATGGTCTCTGTTCTATCTTCAATTTTCAGCTCTTCCAGCTCCTCCTTGGTCTTAGAATTTAGGAACTTGATGATTTCATTAGCCTAGGTGGGAATCTCTCCCAATTCCGATATTATCTTCTCAATGGCCTGTTTGCTTCTCTGCACCAACTCGTTTTTCTCAAACATGATCTGTATCATTGGCCATATCTGGTTCATAGACTTGGTGATGTCTGTCCAAATGCTTTCTTTAACTTCGTCCAGAGTTTTACCTGCCACTGTTTGCTTCCCAAGCTGTTGTAACTCTTGTTTGAGCTAGTCTAACACCTACTTTTCCTTGGAGAGGCTGATCTGATAGGAAGATTTGAGTTTCTGAAAGTTCTTAATCTCCTTTTTGAGCCTACTAATCTCCATTTTCTGCAGGTTCATCTTTTCCATAGATTTAGCCAATTTGGCTGTCTTTTCCAGGGATGTTAGTGGAGTCGCAGATGGGAATTCTGTTACTGATGCTGTGCTCACTCCTAAATGTGGAATTGCACTAAATGGAATGACTTCCATTGGCTTTAGTTGTTCTTTCTCTTTTACTAGCTTCTCCATCTCAGCTTCCATTTCCTTTAGTTGTGCATTCTGCTCCATGAGTAGTTTGAGCATTTCATACTTTTCTCCTTCTGTCTCTGCTATCTCCTTCGCCTATGAATCCTCTATTGGCGGAAGTTTCAGTTGTTTCCTTAAGGAGGCTATGTCATCATTTTTCTTCTTAATTATCTCCTCGGCTGCTTTCATGTTCGAAGGATCGTAACCGATCTTGAGGACTAGTTCCTCCAAAGTCTTGATCATGTTGTCCTTGGCATGGATGATATCTTTTCCAACTTCAACTGTGTTTGGATGTTGTTCAGGGACACTTGCAATTTAGACGCAGTCGTGGAAGCATGCACCAACATATAGAAAACCATCTCTCCTATTTGCTTGTGCAGATCCATCTGATCGGTCGGATGCACATCCTTAGTTTGGAATTCAAAGGTGGCCCTTTTGTAATCAATGATTACCTTCGAATCTGGCACATGTGCTTGGAGGAATGCCATATGCATTCTTCCCTTCTCCATGTCAAATGTCGATAGTAGCCTATTTTGTGCAGTTGACGTCTGCTTCTAGAACTGGGCGCAAGTGCTGCTGGTCAGAGTCTGATTCCTTTTCTTGATCGGATCGTATTTTTCAAAGATGCTCAGCTTCGGTCTGACCTTGCCTGGCTGGGTGGTTAGTGGAGTATCTGTAGATTTATTCAGCAACGCTGAGGTTATGATATGCTGAAGGCTTTCACTGAGGGGCTACCTACCATCCTTCGTCATTGTAGTAAATGGGACTTCCTTTTCCCCAGTCGGGTCAGGAGCTGAACTAGTTCTAGACCTCTTGGTATGCAATTGGAATTCTTCTGACGACACTTCAGTGACAGGTGGAGACAAATCTTGCCTAGGCCTTTTCTCTTTCGGAACTTGTGGGGTGGTTGTTTGTGATATAGTGGCAGGGGGATCCTGTTGTCCTGCTTCGACCAAATTATGTTAGTCAAACAACCTTTTAGGTATCCAAATCATGTAGTAACATTGATCATCAAGCTGGTTTTATTGAAGTAAATACACTAGCCTATATTCTAACCTAGTTTCCTATGACAATTAACCCAGACTAGACTATTGGGTTAAGAATTTACTCTACCCTGGGGATATTTGACCAAGATTAGACAGTCTGGGCAGATTTATTCACTAATCTAACCTAGACACTTTGGCTAAGATTAAACGGTTTAGCCAAACTTATTCACTAACCCTATCAACATCAATTTAAAAAGAACTTGGCCATGCTTGAAAGGTATGGACCAAGTTACTATTATTGCATGGGGCTTTATTAAAATTCTTTTATGACCTCTTTTATTTTTCTTTTCTTTCTTTTCTTTTTTCTTTTTCTTTTTCTTTTCTTTTCTTTTTATTTTTCTTTTCTTTTCTTTTCAAATTATTTGCAGAATGAAAAATCATTTGTCAAAAAAAAACACTCGAGAGAGATAATATTCCAGTCACTAGTTGATCCTATAACTTATAGGGTGATAACAGCGGCTCCAACTGGGGATGGTACTTTCCTTGTGAAGTGCCAGGAATCCTGGTTCCTGACGTTCTAAAAATTTCTGCCTAGTCTCCTTCGTTGATTGATTAGTTTTATTCTAAAAAACTGGAAGAACAATGGTCAGCAGCTTAGGGACTTCTCTTCAGGCTTCAACCAACTGACTAAAGTTATTCACTCAGAAAATGTGCGCGAAAAATAATGATGGTATATACAATGGAGAGTGAAACCTCGAGTCTCTACTGAGGCGGTAAATAATGTTTCAACATTCTTCCATTTATAGTTCCTCCTGGCAGATCTGTCCCATCAGTGTTGTTTAGCAAGAAAGCGTTGTTTCCCCTGAATGCTTGAATCATGTATGGTCCTCTCCACAGACTATCAAATTTTCCATGCTTTCCCTTGTCTTCATTTATGGCATCCCATCTCAGCACCAAATCTCCTAGCTCAAAATCATCTTCCTTGGTTCTTTTGTCAAAAATCTTCTTGATGCTTTCTTGGACTACCTGAGTCTTGTTGAATACTTCTTCCCTAGACTGCTGCAAATGGATCATCTGATTGATCCTTATTTGTGAGTCATTTGGCTCGGCTTGTATGTCTTGAAGCAATTTCATGACAGGGACTCCTAAGGAAGTGGGAAAAACTTCCTCTGTGCCATAGACCAGCTAATACGGTGACATACCGATTGACCTTTTGGTGGTCAGTCTGTCAGCCCATAATGCGAACATCAACTTGTTATGCCACGATTTCTTGTTTTCCTGCAGTGTTTTCTTGATGATGTTTACCAGGGTTTTGTTTGAAGATTCCGCCAGCCCATTCCCCTGAGAGTAGTAAGCTGTGGAATGTCCCAAACCAATGTGATACTGGTTGCAGAAATCTATGAGTTTCTTCGATCGAAAAGAAGTTGCATTATTAGTTATAATATTTCTAGGACATCCAAAGTGAGACAAGATATTATTTTCACGGAATTTGATAATAACAGAATCATTGGTTTGCTTGCTTGGTACTGCTTCGATCCATTTTGTAAAATAATCTGTGGTAGTAAGAATCCACCTGTGTTGGCCTAAAGAAGGGGGGTGTATTTCTCCAATGAAGTCCAATCCCCATTGCTGGAAAGGGGCTTCAACTGAGATCGGTTTCAGGGGGAGAGGAAGGAGTTTCCTTTTGCCTTCAAACAACTGACATTGATGAGATGAAGTCACTGTATGATGTACATCAGCGAATAGGGTGGGCCAATAGAATCCATCTCTGAGGATTTTGTTGGCTGTGACCTTCCAGTTCAGATGTCCACCACATTCTCCTGCATGAAATTCTTGTAACACTTTTTCAGCTTTATGTTTCAATAAACAATTTAACATAATACCTCCAAGATCTTTCCAATACGTATTGACTTCTAGAATGCAAAATTTTAATGCTTTCAACTTCAGAAACCTAGCTTTAGTCTTAGTCAAACCAGGGGGAGCTTGTAAATTATGCAAAATAAATATTAGGTTTGCGTACCATGGACAGTTGAGAAATACCTCTCTCACGCTTGGAGTCGTTGTCTCGCCCTATTCATCTGTTGCAGCTAAGAAATTAATGTCAAGAACATGGAAATTTGATTCAGCCATTAATTTTGCTAGGCCTTGACCTTTAATTAGTTTCGTAGGCTTAATCTCTATGTCATATTCTAAAATGACAGAAATCCATTTTCCTCTTCTTCAATCTGGATTGTCCTGGGTCAAAATTTCTTTTACTACTGCATTCAGAACATATGCAATGGTGTGGGAATGGAGAATGTCGACTCTAAAATCTTTTATGGCTTTTACTAAGGCAAAAGCTTGTTTCTCCATTATCTTGTAATTCAAAGCAGCGTCTCTTAACGCTTTACTGAAAAAAGATATGGGTTGTTCATACCCTTCGTTGTTCTTCTGTAGTAATATCGCTGCAATAGTATGTTCGGAAGCGAAAGAAAAAAGATAGAAATCCTTGGTAAAATCAGGACTGATCAAGACGGGGGCCTGTGTGAGTGCTCGTTTGACTTGCTCGAAAGACTGCCTGGACTAGGTATCCCATTTTATTTTTACATCCTTTTCTAACATATATGTAATGTTTCTGAAGAGCTCAGCCAGATTGGGTATGAATCTTCATAGAAAGTTTATTTTTACGATAAAAGACTGTAATTCTTTGATGTTTCTAGGGTGTTCTAATTTTTGTATGGCCTTGATTCTTCTAGGGTCTATTTTGATTCCGTCCTTAGAGATTATGTTCCCTATCAATTTTCCTTCCTCTAGTCCAAAAAGGCTCTTCTTAGGATTTAAAGAAATCCCAAACCTCCTACATTTCTCGAAAACTTGTCTAAGATGTCGCAGGTGCTCGTCATCAGATTGGGAAAACATAGTTACATCGTCCATATAGATGAAAATAAATTTACCTAATTCTTCCACAAAGGCGATGTCCATCGCTCTGTAGAAAGTGGCTCCAGCGTTCATCAAACCGAAAGGCATTTTCACATACATGAAAGTACCCCATGGTGTAGTGAAAGCAGTTTTGTCTTGGTCATCTGGGTGAACGAGGACCTGATTATAACCCGAGAACCCATCCAGCAAAGAGATTCGACTGGATCCGACTACCCTTTGTAGTATGTGGTCCATTTTTGGCAAGGGAGAATTTTCCTTCAGGGAGACCTTATTCAGATTTCGGAAATCAATGCAAAGCCTGATTTCCCCATATTTCTTACGTGTCGGGACCAAATTGGAGACCCATTTTGAAAAACGTAATGGGACTATGATTTTGGCATCGTACATTTTTTTGATTTCCTTTTCTATCAAGGGGAGTAACTTGGGATTTATTCTCCTAAGTTTCTCTCTGAACGGTTTTTGGTCTTCTTTTATTGGAATCCTATGTTGTATGATGCTGGTATCATAAGCTTTCAAATCCTCATAGCCCCAGGCAAACACATCTGAATATTCCTTGAATAGCTCAATGCATTTGAGTTTTTGCTCAGGGGATAATGACTTGGACAATTTGACCATCTTGGGTTTCTCTTCTGTACCTATATTACAATCTTCTACTTCTTGTCCACTGGCTTCAATTTTTGTTTTTTTGGCTACATCGTTAAAATCAAATAAGTCCTCTAAAGGAACTACACCCCTAGGTAAAACATTACTTTTCAAATGCAAAATATTGGTCTCCATCTCATCATCGCCTAATTCTCCCGAATCTACGCTATTTACACTATCATTTTCAAAATCAGATCTTTTTACATTTTCATCTTTGTTCTCTAAATCTATATTTGTACATTCAAAATCATTTTTACACTGCAGAAAGTCTTCAATTTGATCATCATTACCAAACACTTTCTAGTACCTGATATTGCCGGGAATGGTTGGTCTGCACTTCACCTCTACCATGTATGGGCGAGTCGAGCGAAAAGGAATCTTACATGTTGCTGCTGACATAGCCAAACTGTCTGCCAAAATGTTTTGTCCCCTAGGCATTACCTGCAAATCAACTTGAGTGAAACATCTCAGGGCATCAAGAACAACATTCCTATAAGCTCTAAGATGGGGATGTTTCGCAGCATACTCACCCTTAATTTGCTTGATTATTAACTTAGAAACACCTCTTATGATAATCTATTTGGCACCAACTCTTTTCAAAAATTTCAGACCGAGCATCAAGGCTTCATACTCGGCGATATTGTTAGTGCATTGGAAATTTAATTTGTAAGAATGGTTTTCTGAATACCTGGTTCTGTAATTATGCATCCAAACTCCCGCCCTGGTTCCTTCTTTGCTTATTGCTCCATCAAAATCCATGCTCAAAAAATCTGTCGGTAATTCTTCAGTTGTCACGTTTTTCTTTCATTCTACCTGGATGATTTCTTGGCCTTCATCTGGACCAGATGTATCTTCTCCCAGCTGAGTGTTTTTCTCTCCCTTGTCACCATCGTTATACAAGATAAAAGAATCCAAGTCAGAATGTGCGGAGTAAAGAGGATAGTTATGTGGTTTTTCTTGGCTATTGACCATGTATTTCATCAATGTTTCTCTGTATAGCCTTCTTTGTTGCCCAAAAACTGGGATAGTGGCATACGACATATCCAGCTGCAGGGTACCTCTCAACTTAGCCCCCCAAGACTGAGATAGAAACATTCCATATTTCGGGGGAATGTCCGCAACCACCACATCCATGGCCATGCTCTTTGCAGGAATCTAAACCAGGGTGATACATAGGTCCTTGATCAAACCAATACATCTAACTTTACTAGAGTCAAATGAATGTAAATCCTTGTAAGGTCTGGTGACCTCCAGTCCCAGTTTCTCCATCACTGCTTTAGGTATTAAATTATGGGAAGCACCTAAATCTAGCATAGCATTATGCAAGATCAGGTCATGTATATTTAGACTAACGTAAAAAGGAGAGACAACACCATTATTAGCTTAGCCATCTACTTCAGGTCCGAACAGAAGTTCGGGTTGATCATCTGTAAGGTTCATAGTGTCTGAATGATTTGTTGATCCAACGGTTAAGGCTTTCGTACCTATATTAGGTTCAATGGTCAGTTCTTTAATCACTTGTGAACGATACATGTATTTGTTCATCAACTCGGAAAGTGGAATGGGAATTTTTACTTTGGCTAATTCCCCTTCGAGGATGAAAGGTGTAGGGGCTCTGCTTTGGCTCATCAATTCTTGTTTGTCTACCACATTCTTCTGGCCAGAAGTACTTGGTTGATTAATTGATGAATCTTCAGGCTGCGGCGATCTTTTCAGAATAGCAAGGTTTCTTTTTGTTGGAACTTTGGCATTACTCTTCTCATGAATCTTCTCAACAGATTGTTTTTGGGAAATATACCCTATGGACTAGCAAACTAGGGTCAAACTTGCATGCATATTATGACCGTAAAGAAATCACTTTTAACTTACCACCCAAAACTTAAAACCCCTTTTTCACATACATGCATGGAAAGGAACTACTAACGTTTTTACTGATGTTTGGTGTAGATCCTCCGTTGTGCTTTGTCTGCTTGCTTGCGCTGCTCCTTCCAAAGAAAATCCTACAATCAAAACAAACCACTACGCATGCATGCTAATTTTCTACTTGAGGGTTAGAAATTAAGCATAAATTAAACAAATCATAGAAAATTCATGCATTGGGACGGGAAAAGTATTCTTTTATTATTTTCAAAATGAATCAACTTACAATCAATGTTGAGACCGACCACCATTCCTTGATCCTGATCCTGGGCTCCTCCTCTTCTTTGTCCTCCAATTGCTTTGCATTAATTCTCCTTAGGCTTGAGGAAAGGCTAAAGGGTTGGGACAACTGGATTCGGCAAATGGGCAGAGTTTCTTCGCTATTATTTTCCTCTTCCAAATGGTACCCCTACCCCTTCTTTTATAGGCTAGAAGGAGCTAGGTTTTTGGACGAAATCTCGGCCATGCATGGCTAGGAGTTTCAGTTAACTGACCCATAGCTTTTTGTCCCGTCGGCAACTTTCCTTTTTTTCGTGATTCTGAAGGTAAACGCGGGCTGTAGTGGGACTGCTAGAATTTACTTTTAGATACACGTAGGCTGTAGTGGGCCATCTAGCATTTACTTTTAAAAATGGAGTTTTTAGAAGATTTGTTCAGTAGTTTTTGGCAAAGAAGGGATATGAGTTGGCCTAATGCCAGGTAAGCATGTGTGGTGCAATTTAGGGTTATAAAAGATGCCCCCTAATGTGTGAGGTCATAAGAGAATCTGATGGTCGAAATACATTACCAATCTTTTACCAATCTGTACTGATATACTGAATGAGTGAGCCCAAGAATCAGGAACCAGGAGGTGCCATCTGCAAAACAACAAATGTCTCACCGAGGCGGGCATACCCATGCTCGGGATAAACTAGAACCATGGCTACCAATCAAGTACATTGTAGATCCATTTCAAATAACTATAAAGAGTATCCGCGAATAATACACAGCGGAGCTACATCTCAAAATCAGAAAGATGTACATATAGAGTACCCATCTTCCAGAAGTTGATTCGGCCTGATGGCTATACTTCAGAGCTCGAGAAACAACTTCAAAATATTCTAAAACTTGGGTACGAGTGTAATATGAGTGTACGACTGCACTACCTAGAGGTCTTCGACGGCTCGTCGGTTATGAATTTGATAATCTTGATGATCGGACTGAAGGCTTCAGTGATTTCGAACAAGGACTTGATTGGACGTTCAGGATGGCCGGGTATGTGGACAAGAGACATATTACAGAGGGGTCGACTCAGGCTTAATGAAAAAACTTCCCTTGGACAACAGCATGACAAGTGATAAGACTCAGGTAGCATATATGTTAATCATAAGTCTACAAAGCAGGAGGCAACACAAACTCTCCATATGTTTGGAAGAGTAACCAAATGGTGGAGGACACAACTCTATATAGCGAGAAAAATATTCTTAAGGTCGTACTACATCCCATAGTCTGATGATCAAACAGACAAATGTGCTTCATCCAAGGGCGACTCATTATGCTGCCAATAAAGAAAATACTTTTCCCATCCTCTTTTTGGGGTATATTTGACTTTTTTTGTTCTTTTTGATCATTTTTGAAAAAGAATAAAGGAATATTACGTTACAATGGAGGAACGAGTACTGCAAACATACAAGCTCAAGGCACAAGGACAAGATTGATGTTCTAGGGAAATGATACTCGGGAAAAAATCCTCCAGTGGCCAAAGGTGTTAAGACACAGAAGAAAACTGTTACAAGGCTGATGGGTAAGGTATGCCAATGCGGTTGATAGAACACACAATGGTAACGTCCTTCGATGTAAGTTGAACGAGCCCATAGAAGGTAAGCTCGGTGGTTTTTCATATTTAGAGAGTCTGAAAAATCATAAAAGGAAACTCCATTGGGGTACCTTTTTCGACAATAGTCTAGTCGGTTCGAAAAAGGGATAAACTAGCACCAATTAGACGTCATTTCAAAACCATTTTAACGAGTGTGACAAGGACAAGATCACTCGGCTATTTTTTCACTTTTAAGGAGTCTGAAAAAAGCTTAACTATGGACTCCATCAGGAATGTTCTTCTGGACCATTTTAATGAGTGTCAAATAATAAGGTCACTCGACGATCTTTTCAATTTTAGGGAGTCTGAAAAGAGCTTAACTATGGACTCTGGGGGGGGTGTCTTTTTCGTAAATTTAGTCCCTCAGGCCCGAAAAAGGGATAAAATTATACCTGAGGATACTCTTCTAAAGAATGGGAATTCCACAGAGTATTCCTTTGTTCGTACAGTTGACCGTCCAAACCGAAAAAGGGGTAAACTACCGCCAGACAGACGTGACTTCAAATTTCAATTTAATGATCGTGAAAGGTCACAAGATCGCTCGGCAATATTTTCATGTTTAAAGGGTCTGAAAAGGGTTTAAAAGAAGACCCATTTAAGGAATTTTCTTCTGGACCAATTTAACGAGTGTGAAGAAACAAGGTCACTCGACAATCTTTTTATCTTTAAGGATTCTGAAAAGGGATTAAAGAAGACTTCATAATGGTTACTTTTCTCAGTTAATCTGGACGAGATCGAAAAGAATAAATGCAGTCTCGCCGGATGTTGCTTTCAGATCTCAAAGCAAGCTTGAAAAACAACAAAGTTAGCTCATGATAGACTCTTTGTGGGTCAATGCCTGGCATCTCCTCGGGGGAGCTGTATGCTCCGACGAAAACTTTGTCTAGGACGCCAGGGGTTCTGGAGATATTGATAGGTATAGTTTCAGCGATAGTTTCCATATTTCCCTCAGCATAAATTTCCTACGTAGCTAAGAGATTAATAGGACATGGTTGATCTCCCTTCATGGTGATAGTGAATTCTCCTGCCTCGATTCGGCTTAACTCTGGGAGGAAATATGATCTGTGATGAAGATCCTCCCAAGGTTTGTCCAGACTAGTCATTGCGTCGATTACTACTTCATCAGAAGGAAAGACTAAGTCTAATGAATCGGTGTTGGCGAGAGAACCCTGAGCCCAGATAGGCTGTAGAGGTGGATCCAAATCTTGTGCGGGAGTCAGATCAGGGTTAGATGAAGCTTGCTGAACTAAAGAGTACGCTACTTCAGCGGCCGACAAGGGCATGGACATGCCAAAGTGCCCTGTCTCATCCATCGTGGCTGATGGGGAAGGAAGAATCCATGGATCCTCAAAGTAATTCGTGCGGAACGACGAAACGTGAAAAATCTCAGCCTTGTGGTGACTCGATATAAACTTGACATTGTCATGAGGAGGTGGGTAATCGAAAGTACCCATCAAGGATGGGCACAAACCAAATCCTACGTTAACTACACTGGATTGAGGATTATCAATCATGGGGACCGTGGATGCCCCCAAAGATGGGACAGGTCTAAAGAAGGACAATTGATCGATGGTCACTATCCGGCTTTCATGTGGAAACAACAAGACCCGGAAAACTGTAGCAACCACAGCTTGCATAGCATAAGTCCAACTCTGACCTAACAAGAGGTTATAGTCGAGGGGAGCATCAACTACCTCAACTTCAATGCACACGGTCTTCCCTCATAACTGCACAGGGAAAGAAGGAATGATGCCATGTGGTCGAAAAGAACGATCGTCGAACGCAGTGAGGAGAGTAGGTGATGGAGACAAAGCGGGCTGGCCAATGGCCTTCCAACATGCTAACGACATAACGCAAGTCGAAGCACCCTCGTCGACCACCGTGCAGAAGATATTCCGTGTAAATGTTTTTGTGGGATGAGCCACTACTATCTGAAACGCGACGTGGTAAGGAAGACGAGGTTTTAAGTCGGTTGTATCTAACATGATGGTACCCGGGTTACAAGTCTCAGTAGAGCCTAAAGAAGTCAACAAGGCTTTCCTCTGAGTAGGGCAGCTTTGGAGGACCTCCAAAGTGGACATCGCACAAGGGGTTTGTGATAAATCTTCCACCACATAGTAATTCTGGGTGGCCCTTGCGTTTGGGTTGTGAGAAGCTTTCTTAAATGCACACTTTGGGATGCATGTCATTGTTTCACCCAACGTCTTCTCGATCTGTAGAAGAAGAGAGGGGATCTCATCTTCTTTACCCTTCTCAGAGGCACTTGTTTTACTATATTTGTGCGCTCTAGTCGTTATTAAGGCATCACCCCTAACCCTATATACGTTCGCGGTAGAGGAATTGTTCGGGCAGGTTTCCTGGCTGCCCCCTTCGGAACTTGTAGAGGCTTGAGTTAAATTTTTCCCATGCTGAAAGGGATTAGTCAACATGGCTTGTTGTTGCTGTGTGACAAACTTTTCGGCCTTTGCAAGTCGAGGACAAATATGGGTCGGGTGGTCTTCCGCACACAAGTTGCATGGATACCTCGCCTTCCATTTTTCCGTGGTGCCCTCACTAGCATTATCAGTGGGTTTTTTCTCTCCCATACCCTTCTTTCTTTGTTTTTTCTTCCCTTCAGGTTGTTGGGTGGCCTTTGGGTTAGTCGTCTGTACGGAGTGTACTTCTAACGTTTGGGTAGGAGGAGTAGCCAAAGCAGTAGTATGGTTGGCCGCTGAGTGTTGTATAGATAATTGTTGCAATTGTTTGGACAATTTCTCAGCGGGCTTGGTTTGTGCCGAACCAACGATACCATCGGCATGTGGTCTGGCTCTTTGTCTAGTTTTATCCAGTATTGATCGTGGAGCATCTAGCAGGATGTTGTATAATAAACCAGACTGAGAATAGATAAGCTCAAACTATTGAGCCGTCATGATGGCATCTTCTTCGGAGAAAACTCCTGAAGTCACGACGTCTTTGGATAATTGGGGGACTAAAGACTTAAGGAACCACTCCAGCAGGAATGCTGGTGGGACTAGTACTTTGATTAGACTCTTTCGGCATATCCACTCTTGGATATGATCAGAGATATGGTCCGCTGTCGTTTGTTCAAAATTAGCTAGCAACTTTGTGCCTACGTCGTATCTCACAGGTAACTGGAAATGGTTAAGGAAGGCCATAGCCAGTTCGACAAAATAAGAGTATCTTAAGCGATCAAGCTCGATGTACCATTTCACGACACTCCTGATAAGAGTGCGTTAAAACAATCGCAACTGGACGGAGTCATTTTTCAATGAGTTAGATGAACACCAAAGATGGAAAGTAGTCACGTGATCACCTGGATCTTCGTTAGGCTTGGCCTTGAACTTTGGAATGTCCGAAGGCAACTTCGTTGGCATAGGAGGCCAACGTGGATTGTGACAAATAGGATCATTTAACAACCTTGTCAAATCTGGCAAGTGTAACGTCGCCAGGAAGGGTATTTTGGGTTGTTGTTGATAGCCTGGGAAAAAGGGTCCTGGAGTTTGAATGGCACCAGGTTGCCAGGAAAAGTTTGGCTGCTGACCCAGGTTCTGGTAAAAACCATGGCCCTGACCAGTGTAAGGATTTTGCATCTGTGGAGACATCATTGGCTAATTCCCCATAAAGGACATAGGATGTTGGGTATTCATTGTGTTTGACAGAATTTTGGAAGGATTACCCCATGCCGGTCCTACTGGGAGAGGCATAGAAGTCTGTCTAGGGTTCCATTGACTGTGGAAAGAGTTACCCTAGAATGACATTCCAGAGGAGGGAACAAATCCTTGTCCTGAGTTCCAAGGTCCTGCTATATGTGCCCCCGGTGCAGGAATAGTACCCTGCACCAGAGTAGACTGTCCAAAGATGGGAGTGCCCCCAGATGGGAAAGCAGTGGATGCAAAAGTATTGTTACCAAATGTCTCATTCCAAACAAACGGTGACGAACCTACCGGAAGTGTTTGCGCAGGTGTTCCTTGAATCCCATCTCCAAATAAACTCGTGTGTGCAGGCTTCCCGACGGACTGCTGATGCAGACCACCAAGCGAAGGGGACAAAGGAGGGATATGACCTCCAGCGTAAGGAAAAGCATTAAAAGGGACAAGAATGCCCCTAAGTTGACCTTGCAGAGGAGCGTTAGATCTCCCTACCCCCAGACCCAAAGTCTGTAAAGTGGAGTGAGTGAGTGCAGGACTAGTACACGAACTAGGCATACCATATGAAAAAGGAGAGCCTGTCGCACTAGGTGTGACAGGGTTTGTGGCCGCCACGATAGATGGGGTCGGTCCACTGTGTGACGTAGTTGCGACCGAGACCATGGTGGCCTGGACCGACGATGGAAAGTTAGGAGATGCTTCTCATGTGGTAGCAACGGTGGTGGGAATGGAAGAATTCCCAGAGGAAGTAACAATGTTTGGTTCCATAACTGTGTGAGGCACTGACAGGCATTCGTAAAATTGGATTGGTAAAATGACCGATGGCCAAGTATCAGTGGTTGGGGTTTCAACCGAACCAATATTGGCATTTGATTCCTCCGGGAGTTGTTCAGGCTCAGTGGTTTGTAACCGGGTTGCTTCGAAAGACCCTTGTTGGTCTAGCTTCCGCCTCAATGGTGGTGGGGGTGGCTCCAGTATAACCGGCGGCAGGCCCAGGAGCCTTTGTGACTGACGGAGCTTGGGATCCTCCACTATGTGATAAGATCCAAGAAACACTAAGGTATTCTACACATTCAAACAGTAACACACACTAAAAACGAAGCCCGTAAGAGATAAGTCAAGCAAACACTAAACTAGTTGGAAGAACAGTTACAATAACCAACACTAGAGAAACTTACCGGTGCAAGTGCAACTCGAAAATGGAAGCACCCTCCGGGTATAGTCTGCAAAGCATGGCCCGATGTCTGCCCTAGGTATCGCGGTATACCCCTGCAGTCACCTATGTATGTCCCTAACAAGATTGGCAACTAGTTTTCCAGCACGTGAACAGTCACCAGGCGGGTACAGTCGATAGTTGGGTAGACCACAATGAGCAGGGTATCAAGCCTGAAACTTGTCAAGGGTATTGAGATCAAATGGTTCGGAAGACAATTGAGGACCTTGAATGGATTCGAGACCCACGAAGCCCCGTGGTAAATGAAAACGACGTAATCCCTCAACAAATCCTCAATATGTGTTCTGCACTACGCTTGGTCCGGTTTTGGAGGGGTTATCTCCGCTACCTTTCCTTACGCGACCTCGTGTTTATCCCCTATGTTAGAGGGGGGTCCCGGATAACTTCCACGAAACTGGACTTCTACACTCCCTATCATAGACTCCAATGTTTGAGTTTGAGTGGCCTTGGAGAGTTTCCTCTCCAACCTAATCCAAGGCCCTAGTCCTGAGCTAGTATATGAACCCTACAAACAAAAAGTCTAATAGATTTTAAATTAGCATTTCTTTTATAGGTTTTTTTACGTCATGGGATATGAAGGTGAAACTGATGATGTGTAAAGACTCAAAGAAAAAAAAAAATGAAAAAATGCTGGAAACAAACAACTTTTACTAAATGCAAAAATCAACAACTTTTCACAAAGAAAGACTTCTTTTTTTTTTCAATTTTTCTAAGATTTCATGCAGAAAACATAAAAGAATTTTGCTCGACTACAAGCTACTTATGCTCTGAATGTACTGCAAAAACTTATGAACAAAAATACTTCTCCCTAGCTATTGATGCAGAAACAAAATCTTCAAACACAGAAGAAAATGAAAAAGAGATATATATTTTTTATTTAAAGTGCTAAATGAAGCAACGA
>ML782082.1:353052-390768 GCA_009831015.1 Picea engelmannii | reverse complement strand
GCAAAGAATCAGAGCAAAGACACCCAATGGTAATCAAGAAAGCACCGACTCTTATGCTTGTCTAAAAACCATAAAACAAAATCTTTCTTTTTTATCTTTTCTATTAACTATCAACTAAGAAAAAATAGGCTAAGGGTAAGAGGCCCTAACCTACTGACTGTGCAACCCTAGACTCAAACCCTTGAGAGGAACACTTCTCACCACAAGAGGGGACAACTGCCCCACCCTGATTGAAAATAAACCTGTCAAGCCCACTACTGTCATTGAAACAGCACGCGTGCTGAACTACAACAGAGCGCGGGTACCCGCGGGCTTCACTTACACAGTCCGCGTATATGTATAATCTCCAAGACAAAACTAAACACAGGCAGCCCAGACCTGGAAGAGGCCACTGGTATTGACAACCAGGGTCTCTTGAAGGCTTGTATGCTTCTTCCAACTGAAAAGAAAAATAATTGCAAAGAATAACAAAAAGAAATCAAACAAACTGAGACGAGACTATGAACCAACAAGACTCAGACAAGATTTAGAAAGCCCCCTGAGAATGTATAATTCTGACAGGGAGGAGGGGGACTGCCTCTCAAGCTTTCTGAATCCTACACGCTACTGAAACCCTACATCTAGCGTTCACATGTGGGTTGTAGAAGGTTAGGGAGCGGGTTACATGCGTGCAGGCCTTCTGTCGGCCGCGTGCACCTCCGTGTGTCCCGATAATTATCGTCAAGCAACAGTCAAGAAAAAACTGGTATAAAGAACCAAGTTCCCTGCTAGCTCTGACCTAACAGAAAACAGACAAACAAAGAAACAGAAAATCTAATTCTTTAAACTACCCAAAAACCTCAACTAAATCCGGAAACCCTAAAGAGTATATCCCCAGTATGGTCGCCAATTCTGTTGTTGGGAAATATACCCTACGGACTAGCAAACTAGGGTCAGACTTGCATGCAGATTATGACCGTAAATAAATCACTTTTAACCTACCACCCAAAACTTAAAACCCCTTTTTCACATACATGCATGGAAAGGAACTACTAACCTTTTTATTGATGTTTGGTGTAGATGCTCCGTTGCGCTTTGTCCGCTTGCTTGCGCTGCTCCTTCCAAATACAATCCTGCAATCAAGAGAAACCACTACGCATGCATGCTACTTTTCTACTTGAGGGTTAGAAATTAAGCATAAATTAATCAAATCATAGAAAACTCATGCATTGGGACGGGAAAAATATTCTTTTATTATTTTCAAAATGAATCAACTTACAATCAATGTTGAGACCGACGACCATTCCTTGATCCTGATCCTGGGCTCTTCCTCTTCTTTGTCCTCCAACTGCTTTGTGTTAATTCTCCTTAGGCTTGAGGAAAGGCTAAAGGGTTGGGACAACTGGATTCGACAAATGGGCAGAGTTTCTTCGCTATTATTTTCCTCTTCCAAATGGTACCCCTACCCCTTCTTTTATAGGCTAGAAGGAGCTAGGGTTTTGGACGAACTCTCGGCCATGCATGGCTGGGATTTTCAGTTAACTGACCCATAGCTTTTTGTCCCATCAGAAACTTTCCTTTTTTTCATGATTCTGAAGGTAAACGCGGGCTGTAGTGGGCCTGCTAGCGTTTACTTTTAAATACACGCGGGCTGTAGTGGGCCAGCCAACATTTACTTTTAAAAATGGAGTTTTTAGAAGAGTTGTTCAGTAGTTTTTGGCAAAGAAGGGATATGAGTTGGCCTGATTCTAGGTAAGCATGTGTGGTGCAATTTAGGGTTATAACACAGATGGCTCAGAGGCCTTTTTGGTTTCGAATACTTTCTTTGTTTCAACCATCTTTTTTGGGGAACTTCCTTCAGTCTTTTTACTTCGCAGATTGTATTGCCGGTGTACCTCCAAAATGGCATTTTCGAATGCCTACTGTTCAGCATCTTCAACTTCTTCACTTAATTTCGTTTGATTGAGAAGAAAAAGTTCTTTCCCTTATTGGGTAAGGAAAATAGCTTCGTTATCGTGAATGGCCATGAGATTTATGTGAGTATCCTCTAGTTCCTCAATCACTTCCTCTCCTTCATCAGCATAATTTTCTTGTAGGGGAGGTTTGATCTGTTGATCTAGACCTCTTTGCTCTCTTTGATCCCTAGGATCTCTCTGCCTGATTTGAGGAGGGTTTCTCCTAAAGTTGGGATTCCGAACTTGAGGAGATGATGGGTTTTCTCTCAGAGGATTTCTTTCTGATACCGTAAGTCTTTCCATCATTCTTTCCATTTCTCTAGCCAAGGAATCCGATTTGAAGTCGGAGGTTGACGTGGAAGGTTCCTCTTTAATGGTGATTCTCCTCTCTAACCTCTGTCGTGCCCTTTTTGCCAACAAATTGGCCTCCACACTTATTGCGCTTTTCTGCATGTCTTCCAAGGTGGTAGAATTTCTTTCCCTTAGTTGGTACGACATATCGGTGTCAAAACCATCAGGGAATTTTATCAATTCCAAACCCTGTGGAGGTTTGATTTCGGCTGGGATTGCGTTGTATAGGTTATTGAAACGAGTGCAATAATATTGTACCGTCTTACCTTGATTTCTTCTAATATTTTTGTATTCTGACAAAATTTGGAGAGGGTTTTTCTTCACCTCCCATCTGTCTAGAAAAATCCTTTGGAATGCGGTAAGGTCAAGGACTGATGCAGCACGTAAACATTTATACCATTTCTTAATGTCCCCTATCAAAATTTGGGCAAACAATCCCATTTGAACGTTAGCCTCATCTACTTTGTGCAGGTCAAAATAATGATTCATTTTATCAACGTGTTGTTGGGCGTTCAAAGGTCTTGTTCCATTGAACTGTGGAAGTCTCATTTGACTTGGGGCATAGCATGAAGAGGCGTGACCAACACCAAGGGAGCGTATCTGGCTGTGATGATAGGAGGAGGAGGTGGGATAACAAACTGGATGATAAGCGAGGTAGCGACTGAAGATGAGGACAAGGAGGGACTGGCTAGCATCGAGGGAGTGGTTTGCGTTTTAGCAGTGGGAGATTTTACTTCAGGAGTCCGGGGTTGCAAGACGGTTGGGTCCAAAATTATTTCAGTCAAAAAACTATCGAATCTTTTTCTAACTAGGATTTGTTCGGAAAGGGTGTCAAATTTAGGGTTTTGAAAGGTAACGAGCTCCCCTGAAAAGGAAAAGGACTTATGAAAGGGAGTATGACTTACTGAACCTTCAGCTACGGTCTTTTTCCTGAGCAATTGTTCTGGGTTATCTGTTACTATTGCAGGTTCTGGGTCTGGATGAGATCGAGTATAAACCTTCTTGGGAGCCAGATTTCTTTTTTGATTTTTATATATATCATTTTTAGTTTTACAAGTCTGAAAATGATATGTACAAATTTTAATCAACCTCTAAACATCACTTTCTTCTTAGATTTGCAATATTTCAGGAACAAACTTTTTTTCTAGGGAAAAGAAAACGTGAAGCTATAAATTTTTAGTTCTGTTATGTTCCCCAGTATGGTCCCCACTATGTTAGTGCTCGTAAATTTCCTAGAGTTTGTTCAGAAGAAGAAATCTATGAGAGGTAACTTTATCCAACTGCTTTTGAAGCTGGGATCTGGCCCTTCCAACCTCAGAGAGGGATATCTCTATATGATTTAGATATGTTTCAAAATTTTAAATATTAGGCTAGATAAATAAATAAGTTAGTTTTGTGTCTTAGTGTTTGTTGAGTTGGTTGAGATATTTTACACATCCATTGGGCTATGGCGTTTGTGTCTTAAAAATGAAATCCAAACCAGAAAAACAAAGGAAACCTTTCACAGGGTGAGATAATATAATCACTGGATTATTTAGTAGCATAAATGAGGAATAGCAGAAAAGATGAGAAATACAAATACAACAAAGAAGCAGTTAAGAATTTCTTTATTGTAAAATGAGAAGATAAACACTAAAATATTTCAAGTCAGAAACAGTGTATACAAGATAAATCCTGCAACGTTCGTTACTTCCAAAGATTAGATTTAGAAACAATGTGATAACAAAGAGACAATAACATTCAACTTAGAGAGAAAAACATCACCTGTGAATACACACAAGAATCCTGTAAAGTGCCTCTTTGTATTAATGGAAGATCTCTTCAAAAATATTACAGTCTGATAGCTTGCAGGGCGTGAGGATCAACAACCCTCAATACTTCAAAAGATGAATTATTTATAACTCAAAATTACAGAACCATCATGTCATCAAATATCAAGGCGTGGTAAATCTATTTTTAGCCTAACTAACTTAACAAATTTCAAAAATCTAGGAACTGCTTGATGATGTGTCACAACTGCATGCTGTCTTCTGGGTGGACCATTGGTGAGGCCTCTGCATGACCTCATCTGACTGGACAAACGACTGGGTTGGGACAGCTCATCTGCTACTCGATTAGATCACAGAGTTCTTCACATCGAAGATGACTGGGCACATTGACTTTGAGTAGCCTTCGATAAACTTCATCCATTTCTGTGTATTTGGCGAAGGTAGGTTTGGTGACAAAGATGTATCGAATCTCATGTTGAATACTGATGTCCCATTGAAGCGCATCTAGAAATTCCTTGCCAGTGATGCTGCCTTGAATTCCAGAAAACTTGGAACTGTCCTTAGCCACATCGTCCAGTCTCGTTTTGTAGTCTGGGAGTGTCATCAATTTGTCATTGATTACTTTCATACTAGGAAGACCTTTTTTCTGTAGAGCCTCAATCTTACTAAAAAACCTTTGTACCCCTAGGTTCATGGCCTGAACCTTTTCTTCCAGTTGAAGCATTAATCCTCTCTTGGTAAAATCTTTTGACCTCAAGGATGGTCTCTCTTCTATCTTCAATTTTCATCTCTTCCAGCTCCTCCTTGGTCTTAGAATTTAGGAACTTGATGATTTCATTAGCCTGGGTGGGCATCTCTCCCAATTCTGATATGATCTTCTCAATGGCCTATTTTCTTCTCTGCACCAACTCATTTTTCTCAAACATGATCTGTATCATTGGCCATATCTCATTCACAGGCTTGGTGATGTCTGTCCAAACACTTTCTTTAACTTCAGCCAGGGTTTTACCTGCCACTGTTTGCTTCCCAAGCTGTTGTAACTCTTGTTTGAGTTGGTCTGACACCTTCTTTTCTTTGGAGAGGATGATTTGATAGGAAGTTTTGAGTTCCTGAAAGTTCTCAATCTCCTTTTTGAGCCTGCTAATGTCTGTTTCCTGTAGGTTCATCTTTTCCATAGATTTAGCCAATTCGGTTGTCTTTTCCAGGGATGTCAGTGGAGTCGCAGATGGGACTTCTGTTACTGATGTTGTGCTCACTCCCAAAAGTGGAATTGCACTCAATGGAGTGACTTCCATTGGCTTCAGTTGTTCTTTCTCTTTTACTAGCTTCTCCATCTCAACTTCCACTTCCTTTAGTTGTGCATTCTGCTCCATGAGTAGTTTGAGCATTTCATCTTTTTCTCCTTATGTCTCTTCTATCTCCTTCACCCGTGAATCCTCTGTTCATGGCAATTTCAGTTGTTTCCTTAAGGAGGCTATGTCAGCATTTTTCTTCTTAATCATCTCCTCAGCTGCTTTCACGTTCGAAGGATCGTAACCGATCTTGAGGACTAGTTCCTCCAAAATATTGATCATGTTGTCCCTGGAAAAGGATGATATCTTTTCCAACTTCAACTGTGTTTGGACGTTGTTCAGGGACACTTGCAATTTGGACGTAGTCGTGGAAGCGTGCACCAACATATAGAAAACCATCTCTCATGTTTGCTTGAGAAGATCCATCTGATCGTCCGGATGCACATCCTTAGTTTGGAATTCAAAGGCGACCCTTTTGTAATCAGTGATTACCTTTGGATCTGGCACCTGTGCTTGGAGGAATTCCATATGCATTTTTCCCTTCTTCATGTCAAATGCCGATAGTAGCCTATGTTGTGCAGTTGACGTCTACTTCCAGAACTGGGCGCAAGTGCTGCTGGTCAGAGTCTGATTCGTTTTCTTGATCAGATCGTATTTTTCAAAGATGCTCAGCTTCAGTCCTACCTTGCCTGGTTAGGTGGTTGGTGGAGTATCTTTAGATTTCTTCGGCAATGCTGAGGTTATGATATGCTGGAGGATTTCACTGAGGGGCGGCCTATCAACCTTGGTCATTGTAGTAGATGGGACTTCCTTTTTCCCAGTCGGGTCGGGAGCTAAACTAGTTCTAGACCTCTTGGTATGCAATTGGAATTCTTCTGACGACACTTCAGTGACAGGCGGAGAAAAATCTTTCCTAGGCCTTTTCTCTTTCGGAACCTGTGGGGTGGTTGTTTGTGATACAGTGGTAGGGGGATCTTGGTGTTTTTCTTCGACCAAAGTGTTTGGTTCCCATACTATCTGGTTTGTGAATTTCTCGACTTCAGGCCTAGATTCATGGACATATGGGATATTCTTGTTCTTCACCCTCATCTCGGAGATGATCCCGCACGGATCGTAGTGCCATGTGAAACTCATGAAGAAATTCATTTCCTTCAGCAGCCTGTCTGCTTCTTCTCCAATGCCACGATTGTTGCAAATGAAAGATCCAATCTGCCCTTTGATTATGAGTTGTTGCTTTTTCTTTAGTGACACGAAGTGAATATCATCAGAGTTTATCATCTTCCTTATGTACTCCAGGGAAAAAATTCTGACAGGAAGGTATTTGGGCAGCTTATACGGTGCCAACTCGCACCCATATACTCTGATCTCAATTTGATTTTGGTATAAATACCAATCACTTGTCTTTGTGTGATCCGAGAGATGCAGGATCCTCTGAACTTCATCATTTATCCTAGGCTCGGGCCTGCCGCTAAGCATACTTACCACTGGGTGGTAGAATTGATCGATGAACTCCTTGAAACTAAAATCCATGGAGTTATGGCTGAGCAGGGAGGTCCATGCGGTTACTTCCTGGGGTTTTCCATCTTCGTCCATCTTCTGCATGGAAAAAGTAAATTTGTTCGCTTGAAATAAAATGAACAAGCATGCCAGTATTGCAGAATACCTGAACATGCCTTCTGTGACGAAATTGACAAACTGTTCGTGAATATTATTTTCCATGAACCTACTAAAATCAAACTGGGTAGTGGGCTTCTCATCGGTGGAGAAAATAGATAAAAATCCCAGAATGGGTTCATCTACCCACTGATCTAAGTAATAGCCCAACAAGGTGCATAGGGACGTGATGATGTAGTTTCCTTTGGTCGAAAATATGGAAGAGGGATAAGGGGGATTTGTAGCGGGGAGTTGAGTGGATTGTGGGAGAAAAATCTCAAATATTTGAGCTCTTTGAGGGAAGGTCATATTTTGGTATAATTCAGTGAGGATTTCAAGGTTAAAAAGGTTATGCGGAGTCAGCTCGAGGTATTTGTGTCATTTGGTCGATGGTTTGAGGTGTGATGAGGAAAAGAACTTCTCCAGAGGAGGACACGATGGATCTTTTCTCGGGAATGTAGTGGGCTTGGAATTTGAGGGAAAACTCTAGAAAAGAGTGAATCCGAGGAAAGAGATACAGGGTTAGATTGGACTCCCAGAGTCCAATTTCATCACTCTGGTCCAGGAAAACTTCTTTGAGCCATAACTGGAGATCTATGAAATCGAAATCGCACTTAGTATTTGCGATTAAATAATCTTTGTCAGCCAATGGTATCATGTTGAGGTCAACAGGAGGCAGGAGAAACAGATTCTCCTCTCCTTCTGCTCGTTTTGACTTTGGCGCCATTACTGTAACAGTACCTGCAAAAAAAACAACGTTAGCGGGGACAAATGTAGATGGGGGAAACTGATTGTAACGGAGGAGAAAACGGTGTAAATTTCTCTGGTGTGATGAGTGGGTAAATGGTGAAAGTAGGAAGAGTGAGGGTAGTTTTGAATAAACGGGTGTCCATTGGGCATGAGAGGCAGGTTAGCTAGTTAACGGATAGGTTATCCAGTAATAAATGGCCAATGGATCATTTAGAATGTGAGATGGCAGGTGACAGAAATTGAGGGAATGTGGACAGGTGAAGTGGCGGTTACCGATTGGGGTAAAAATCATGGTGAGGGGGCTTTCCACGAGCGAATGAGGGGGAAAGACTGACATAAATTATGGGATGTGACTCTTTCGGAAAAGGTGGATGATGATATCAGGAGGTGACGAAGGTATGTTAGACGGTAGGATGTGGTGGAATTCGGGACCGGTAGATTAATTCCATGTATAGATAGGGGGCCGCCAGAGGAGAGATTCCATTCTGGACCCCCCCCCCCCATCAGTTAAAAGCAGATCAATTGGGGGGGGTCCGAAAAACACCTTGAGCCATTGATCTATGCGCTTGTTTCTTGGCCGTAGATCTGTGCGTGTTCTTTATCACACATTTCGGACCCCCCCCGCTTCATTAAAGGTAGAACAGACGGGGGGGGCCGAAATCCAATATTGATCATAGATCTGTGCGCTTAAACCTGAGCCATCCAGATGCGTGCGGGTCTTATCAGCAATTCTGGAACCCCCCCCCCCTCCGTTAAAGATAGAACGGTTGTGGGGGGTCCAGAAAGATCTGTTCACCATAAATCTAGGTGCAATCATCCAGACCATTGATATATGAAAGGAGCATAAGTGAGGGTGCGAAAAATACATGCGCCGAGAAATTTAGGATAAGTGCATTTCATGGGTTTTTTCCCAAGGCTTTTCATGTCTACACCAAAAAGGTGTTAGAAAACAACCTTTTAGGTATCCAAATCATGGTGTAACATTGATCATCAAGCTGGTTTTATTGAAGTAAAGACACTAGCCTATATTCTAACCTAGTTTCCTATGACAATTAACCCAGATTAGACTGTTGGGTTAAGAATTTACTCTACCCTGGGGCTATTTGACCAATATTAGACAGTTTTGCCAAATTTATTCACTAATCTAACCTAGACACTTTGGCTAATATTAAACGGTTTAGCCAAACTTATTCACTAACCCTATTAACATCAATTTAAAAATAACTTGGCCATGCTTGAAAGGTATGGACCAAGTTACTATTATTGCATGGGGCTTTATTAAAATTCTTTTATGCCCTCTTTTCTTTTTCTTTTCTTTCTTTTTCTTTCTTTTCTTTTTTCTTTTCTTTTTCTTTTTCTTTTCTTTTCTTTTTCTTTTTCTTTTCTTTTCTTTTTCTTTTTCTTTTCTTTTCTTTTCAAATTATTTGCAGAATGAAAAATCATTTGTCATCAAAAAACACTCGAGAGAGATAATATTCTAGTCACCAGTTGATCCTATAACTTATAGGGTGATAACAATGGTTGCACCTGGGGATGGTACTTTCCCTGTGAAGTGCCAAGAATGTTGGTTCCTGGCGTTCTGGAAATTTCTGCCTAGTGGCCTTCATTGATTGATTGGTTTTATTCTAAAAAACTGGAAGAACAGTGGTCAGCGGCTTAGGGCCTTCTCTTCGGGCTTCAACCAACTGACTAAAGTTATTCACTCAGAAAATGCAGGTGAAAAATAATGATGGTATGTACAATGGAGAGTGAAATCTCGAGTCTCTACTGAGGCGGTAAATAATGTTTCAACATTATGCCATTTACAGGTCCTCCTGGTAGATCTATCCCATCAGCGTTGTTTCCCTTGAATGCTTGAATCATGTATGGTCCTCTCCACAGACTATCAATTTTTCTATGCTTTCCCTTGTATTCATTTCTGGCATCCCATCTCAGCACCAAATCTCCTAGCTCAAAATCATCTTCCTTGGTTCTTTTGTCAAAAATATTCTTGATGCTTTCTTGGACTACCTGAGTCTTGTTGAATACTTCTTCCCTAGAGTGTTGTAAATGGATCATCTGATTGATCCTTCTTTGTGAGTCATTTGGCTCGGCTTGTATGTCTTGAAGCAATTTCATGAAAGGGACTCCTAAGGAAGTGGGAAAAACTACTTATGTGCCATAGAACAGCTGATATGGTGACATACCGATTGACCTTTTGGTGGTCAGTCTGTCAGCCCATAATGCAAACACCAACTTGTTATGCCACGATTTCTTGTTTTCCTGCAGCGTTTTCTTGATGATGTTTACCAGGGTTTTGTTTGAATATTCCGCCAGCCCATTCCCCTGAGGGTAGTAAGTTGTGGAATGTCCCAAACCAATGTTATACTGGTTGCAGAAATCTATGAGTTTCTTCAATCGAAAAGCAACTGCATTATCAGTTGTAATCTTTCTAGGACATCCAAAGTGAGACAAGATATTATTTTCAAGGAATTTGATAATAACATAATCAGTGGCTTGCCTTCTTGGTACTACTTCGATCCATTTTGTAAAATAATCTATGGCAGTAAGAATCCACCTGTATTGGCCTGAAGAAGGGGGGTGTATTTCTCCAATGAAGTCCAATCCCCATTGCTGGAAAGGGGCTTCAACTGAGATCGGTTTCAGGGGGAGAGGAAGGAGTTTCCTTTTGCCTTCAAACAATTGACATTGATGACATGAAGTTACTGTATGATGTACATCAGCGAATAGGGTGGGCCAATAGAATCCATCTCTGAGGATTTTATTGGATGTGACCTTCGAGTTCAGATGGCCACCACATTCTCCTGCATGAAATTCTTGTAACACTTTGTCAGCTTCATCTTTCAATAAACAATTTAACATAATACCTCCAGGATCTTTCCAATACAGATTGCCTTGTAGAATGCAAAATTTTAATGCTTTCAACTTCAGAAACCTAGCTTTAGTCTTAGTCAAACCAGGGGGAGCTTGTAAATTATGCAAAACAAATATTAGGTCTGCGTACCATGGAGAGTTGAGAAATACCTCTCTCATGCTTGGAGTCGTTGTTTCGCCCTGTTCATCTGCTGCAGCAAAGAAATTAATGTCAAGATCATGGAAATTTGATTCAACCATTAATTTTGCTAGGCCTTGACCTTTAATTAGTTTCGTAGGCTTAATCTTTATGTCATATTCTAAAATGATAGCAATCCATTTTCCTCTTCTTCCATCTGGATTGTCTTGGGTCAAATTGTCTTTTACTATCGCATTCGAAACATATGCAATGGTGTGGGAATGGATAATGTAGACTCTAAAATATTTTATGGCTTTTACTAAGGAAAAAGCTTGTTTCTCCATTATCTTGTAATTCAAAGTAGCGTCTCTTAACGATTTACTGAAGAAAGCTATGGGTTGTTCATACCCTTCGTTGTTCTTCTGTAGTAATACCACTGCAATAACATGTTCGGAAGCGAAAGAAAAAAGATAGAAATCCTTGGTAAAATCAGGACTAATCAAGACGGGGGCCTGTGTGAGTGCTCGTTTGACTTGTTCGAAAGATTGCCTGGACTCGGTATCCCATTTTATTTTTACATCCTTTTTTAACATATTTGTAATGTTTCTGAGGAGCTCAGCCAGATTGGGTATGGATCTTCGTAGAAAGTTTATTTTTCCGATAAAAGACTGTAATTCTTTGATGTTTCTTGGGTGTTCTAATTTTTGTATGGCCTCGATTCTACTGAGGTCTATTTTGATTCCATCCTTAGAGATTATGTTCCCTAGCAGTTTTCCTTCCTCTAGTCCGAAAAGGCTCTTCTTAGGATTTAAAGAAATCCCAAACCTCCTGCATTTCTCAAAAACTCGTCTGAGATGTCGCAGGTGCTCGTCATCATATTGGGAAAACACGGTTACATCGTCCATATAGATGACAATAAATTTACCTAATTCTTCCACAAAGGCGATGGCCATCGCTCTCTAGAAAGTGGCTCCAGCGTTCATCAAACCGAAAGGCATTTTCACATACATGAAAGTTCCCCATGGTGTAGTGAAAGCGGTTTTGTCTTGGTCATCTGGGTGAACGAGGACCTGATTATAACCCGAGAACCCATCCAACAAAGATATTTGACTGGATCTGACTACCCTTTGTAGTATGTCGTCCATTTTTGGCAAGGGATAATTGTCCTTCAGGGAGACCTTATTCGAATTTCGGAAATCAATGCAAAGCCTGATTTCCCTAGATTTATTACATGTCGGGACCAAATTGGAGACCCATTTGGAAAAACATAATGGGACTATGATTTTGGCATCGTACATTTTTTTGATTTCCTTTTCTATCAGGGGGAGTAACTTGGGATTTGTTCTCCTAAGTTTCTGTCTGAACGGTTTTTGGTCTTATTTTATTGGAATCCTATGTTGTATGATGCTAGTATCATAAGCTTTCAAATCCTCATAGCCCCAGGCAAACACATCTGAATATTCCTTGAATAGCTCAATGTATTTGAGTTTTTGCTTAGGGGATAATGACTTGGACAATTTGACCATCCTGGGTTTCTCTTCTGTACCTATATTACAATCTTCTACTTCTTGTCCACTGGCTTCAATTTTTGGTTTTTTGGCTACATCGTTAAAATCAAACAAGTCCTCTAAAGGAACTAGACCCCTAGGTAAAACATTACTTTTCAAATGCAAAATATTGGTCTCCATCTCATCATTGCCTAATTCTCCTAAATCTACACTATTTACACTATCATTTTCAAAATCAGATCTTTTTACATTTTCATCTTTGTTCTCTAAATCTATATTTGTACATTCAAAATCATTTTTACACTGCAGAAATTCTTCGATTTGATCATCATTACCAAACACTTTCCAGTACTTGATATTGTCGGGAATGGTTGGTCTGCACTTCACCTCTACCGTGTATGGGCGAGTCAAGCAAAAAGAAATCTTACATGTGGCTGTTGACGTAGCCAATCCGTCTGCCAAAATGTTTTGTCCCCTAGGCATTACCTGCAAATCAACTTGAGTGAAACATCTTAGGGAATCAAGAACAACATTCTTATAAGCTCTAAGACGGGGATGTTTCACAGCATACTCACCTTTAATTTGATTGATTATTAACTCAGAATCACCTCTTACCATAATCTATTTGGCACCAACTCTTTTCAAAAGTTTCAGACCGAGCATCAAGGCTTCATACTCGGCGATATTGTTAGTGCATTGGAAATTTAATTTGTAAGAATGGTTTTCTGAATACCTGGTTCTGTGATTATGCAGCCAAACTCCCACTCCGACTCCTTCTTTGCTTATGCTCCATCAAAATCCATGCTCCAAAAATCTGTCGCTAATTCTTCAGTTATCACGTTTTTCTTTCTTTCTACCTCAATGATTTCTTGGCCTTCATCCAGACCAGATGTATCTTCTCCCAGCGGAGTGTTTTTCTCTCCCATGTCACCATCATTATACAGGATAAAATAATCCAAGTCAGAATGCGTGGAGTAAAGAGGATAGTTGTGTGGTTTTTCTTGGCTATTGACCATATATTTCATCAATGTTACTCTGTATAGCCTTCTTTGTTGCCCAAAAACTGGGATAGTGGCATACGACATATCTAGCTGCAGGGTACCTCTCAACTTAGCCCCCCAAGACCAGGATAGAAACATTCCATATTTCGGGGGAATGTCTACAACCACCACATCCATGGCCATGTTGTTTGCAGGAATCTGAACCAGGGTGATACATAGTTCCTTGATCAAACCAATACATCTAACTTTACTGGAGTCAAATGAGTGTAAATCCTTGTAAGGTCTGGTGACCTCCAGTCCCAGTTTCTCCAACACTGCTTTAGGCATCAGATTATGGGAAGCACCTGAATCTAGAATATCATTATGAAAGATCAGGTCATGTATATTTAGACTGATGTAAAAAGGAGTGACAACACCATTATCATCTTGGCTATCTACTTCAGGTCCGAACAGAAGTTCGGGTTGATCATCTGTAAGGTTCACAATGTCTGAATGATTTTCTGATCCAACGGTTAAGGATTTCGTACCTATATCAGGTTCAATGGTCAGTGCTTTAATCACTTGTGAACGATACATGTCTTTGTTCATCAACTTGGATAGTGGAATGGGAATTTTTACTTTGGCTAATTCCCCTTCGAGGCTGAAAGGTGTAGGGGCTCTGCTTTGGCTCATCAATTCTGGTTTGTCTACCACATTCTTCTGGCCAGAAGTACTTGGTTGATTAATTGATGAATCTTCAGGTTGCGACGATCTTTTCAGAATAGCAAGGTTTCTTTTTGTTGGAACTTCGACATTAGTCTTCTCATAAATCTTCTCAGCAGATGGCTCAGAGGATTTTTTGGTTTCGACTACTTTCTTCGTTTCAACCATCTTTTTTGGGGAACTTCTTTTAGCCTTTTTACCTCGCAGATTGTACTACCGGTTTACCTCCAAAATGGAATTTTTGAATGCCTATTGTTCGACATCTTCAACTTCTTCACTTACTTTCGTTTGATTGAGAAGCAAAAGTTCTTGCTCTTCTTGGGTAAGGAAAATAGCTTCATTATCGTGAATGGCCATGAGATTTATGTGAGTATCCTCTAGTTCCTCAATCACTTCCTCTCAGTCATCAGCATAATTTTCTCGTACGGGAGGTCTGATCTATTGATCGAGACCTCTCTGCTCTCTTAGATCCCTAGGATCTCTCTGTCTGATTTGAGGAGGGTTTCTCCTAAAGTTGGGATTCCGAACTTGAGGTGCTGGTGGGTTTTCTCTCGGAGGATTTCTTTCTGATACCGCAAGTCTTTCCATCATTCTTTCCATTGCGCTGGCTAAGGAATCCAATTTGAAGTCGGAGGTTGATGTGGAAGGTTCGTCTTTAATGGTGACTCTCCTCTCTAACCTCTGTCGTGCCATTTTTGCCAACAAATTGGCCTCCACACTTATTGCGCTTTTCTGCATGTCTTCCAGGGTGGTAGAATTTCTTTCCCTTAGTTGGTACGACATATCGGCATCAAAACCATCAAGGAATTTTATCAATGCCAAACCCTGTGGAGGTTTGATTTCAGCTGAGATTGCGTTGTATAGGTTATTGAAACGAGTGCAGTAATCTTGTACCGTCTCACCTTGATTTCTTCTAATATTTTCTTATTCTGACAAAATTTGGAGAGGGTTTTTCTTCACCTCCCATCTATCTAGAAAAATTATTTGGAATGCGGTAAGGTCAAGGACTGATGCGGCACGTAAACCTTTATACCATTTCTTAACGTCACCTATCAAACTTTGGGAAAACAAACTCATTTGAACGTCGACCTCATCTACTTCGTGCAGGTCAAAATAATGATTCATTTTATCAACGTGTTGTTGGACGTTCAAAGGTCATGTTCCATCAAACCGTGGGAGTCTCGTTTGACTTGGGGCATATCATGAAGAGGCACAACCAACACCAAGGGAGCGTATCTGGCTGCCATGATAGGAGGAGGAGGTGGGATAACAAACTGGATGATAGGCGAGGTAGCGACCGAAGACGAGGACAAGGAGGGACTCGCTAGCACTGATGGAGTGGTTTGTGTTTTAGAAGTGGGAGATAGAACTTCAGGAGTCCGGGGTTGCAAGATGGTTGGGTCCAAAATTATTTCAGTCATAAAACTATTGGATCTTGTTCTAACCAGGCTTTGTTCGGAAAGGGTGTCAAAGTTAGGGTTTTGAAAGGTAACGAGCTCCCCTGAAAAGGAAAAGGACTTATGAAAGGGAGTATGACTTACTGAACCTTCAACTATGGTCTTTTTCCTGAGAAACTGCTCTGGGTTATCTGTTACTATCACAGGTTCTGGGTCTGGATGAGATCGAGTATAAACCTTATTGGGAGCCAGATTTCTTTTTTGATTTTTATATATATCCTTTTTAGTTTTACAAGTATGAAAATAATATGTACAAATTTTAATCAACCTCTGAACATCACTTTCTTCTCAGATTTGCAATATTTTAGGAACAAACTTTTCTTCTAGGGAAAAGAAAATGTGAAGCTATAAATTTTTAGTTCTGTTTTGTTCCCCAGTATGGTCGCCACTATGTTAGCGCTCGTAAATTTCCTAGAGGTTGTTCAGAAGAAGAAATCTACAAGAGGTAACTTTATCCAACCGCTTTTGAAGATGAGATCTATCCCTTCCAACTTAAGAGAGGGATATCTCTATATGATTTAGATATGTTTCAAATTTTTAAATATTAGGCTAGATAAATAAATAAGTCGGTTTTGTGTCGTAGTGTTTGTTGAGTTGGTTGAGATAGTTTACACATCCATTGGGCTATGGGGTCTGTGTCTTAAAAATGAAATCCAAAGAAGAAAAATAAAGGAAACCTTTCTCAGGGCGAGATAATATAATCATTATATTCTTTAGTAGCATAAATGAGGAATAGCAAAAAAGATGAGAAAGACAAATACAACAAAGAAGCAGTTAAGAATTTCTTTATTGTAAAATGAGAAGATAAACACTAAAATCTTTCAATTCAGAAACAAGGTATACGAGATAAATCCTGCAAGGTTCGTTACTTCCAAAGATTATATTTAGAAACAATGTGATAACAAATCGAGAATAACATTCAACTTAGAGAGAAAAACATCACCAGTGAATACGCGCAAGAATCCTGTAAAGTGCCTCTTTGTATTAATGGAAGATCTCTTCAAAAATATTACAGTCTGATAGCTTGCAGGGCGTGAGGATCAACAACCCTCAATACTTCTAAATATGAAGTATTTATAACTCAAAATTACAAAACAATCTGTTCATCAAAGATCAGGACGTGGTAAATCTATTTTTAGCCTAACTAACTTAACAAATTTCAGAAATCTAGGAACTGCTTGATCATGTGTCACAACTGCATGCTATTTTTTGGGTGGACCATTGGTGAGGCCTCTGTATGACCTCATCTGACTGGACAAATGATTGGGTTTGGACAGCTCATCTTCTACTTGATCAGATCACAGAGTTCTTCCCATCAAAGATGACTGGGCACGTTGACTTTGAGTAGCCTTCGATAAACTTCATCCATTTCTATGTATTTGGCAAAGGTAGGTTTGGTGAAAAATATGTATCGAATCTCATGTTGAATACTGATGTCCCACTGAAGCACATCTAGAAATTCCTTGCCAGTGATGCTGCCTTGAATTCCAGAAAACTTGGAACTATCCTTAGCCACATCGGCCAATCTCTTTTTATAGTCTGGGAGTGTCATCAATTTGTCATTGATTACTTTCAGACCAAGAAGACCTTTCTTCTGTAGAGCCTCAATCTTACTAAAAAAACTTTGTACCCCTAGGTCCATGGCCTGAACCTTTTCTTCTAGTTGAAGCATTAATCCTCTCTTGGCCAAAACTCTTTTGACCTCAAGGATGGTCTCTATTCTATTTTCAATTTTCAGCTCTTCCAGCTACTCCCTGGTCTTTGAATTTAGGAACTTGATGATTTCATTAGCCTGGGGGGGAATCTCTCCCAATTCTGATCTGATATTCTCAATGGCCTATTTGCTTCTCTACACCAACTCATTTTTCTCAAACATGATCTGTATCATTGGCCATATCTCGTTCATAGACTTGGTGATGTCTGTCCAAACGCTTTCTTTAACTTCAGCCATAGTTTTACCTGCCACTGTTTGATTCCGGAGCTGTTGTAACTCTTGTTTGATATGGTTTGACACCTGCTTTTCCTTCGAGAGGCTGATCTGATAGGAAGATTTGAGTTCTTGAAAGTTCTCAATCTCCTTTTTGACCCTGCTAATATCGGTTTCCTGCAGTTTCATCTTTTCCATAGATTTAGCCAATTTGGTTGTCTTTTCCAGGGATGTCAGTGGAGTCGTGGATGGGACTTTTGTTACTGACACTGTGCTCAATCTCGAAAGTGGAATTGCACTCAATGGAATGACTTCCATTGGCTTCAGTTGTTCTTTCTCTTTTACTAGCTTCTCCATCTCAACTTCAATTTCCTTTAGTTGTGCATTCTGCTCCATGAGTAGTTTGAGCATTTCATATTTTTCTCCTTCTTTCTCTCCTATCTCCTTCACCTGTGAATCATTTGTTGGCGACAGTTTTAGTTGTTTCCTTAAGGAGGCTATGTCAGTATTTTTCTTCTTAATCATCTCCTCGGCTTCTTTCATGTTCGAAGGATCGTAACTGATCTTGAGGACCAGTTCCTCCAAAGTCTTGATCATGTTGTCCTTGCGAAAGGATGATATATTTTCCAACTTCAACTGTGTTTGGACGTTGTTCAGGGACACTTGAAATTTGGACACAGTCGTGGAATCATGCACCAACATATAGAAAACCATCTCTCATGTTTGCTTGAGCAGATTCATCTGATCGGCCAAATGCACATCCTTAGTTTGGAATTCAAAGGTGCCCCTTTTGTAATCAGTGATTACCTTTGGATCTGGAACCTGTGCTTGGAGGAATTCCATATGCATTCTTCCCTTCTCTGTGTCAAATGCTGATAGTAGCCTATGTTGTGCAGTTGACGTCTGCTTCCATAACTGGGCGCAAGTGTTGTTGATCAGAGTTTGATTCCTTTTCTTGATCAGATCGTATTTTTCAAAGATGCTCAGCTTCGGTCCTACCTTGCCTGGCTGGGTGGTTGGTGGAGTATCTGTAGATTTCTTTGGCAATGCTGAGGTTATGATATGTTTGAGGCTTGCACTGAGGGGCGGCCTATCAACCTTGGTCATTATAGTAGATGGGACTTCCTTTTTCCTAGTCGGGTTAGGAGATGAACTAGTTCTAGACCTCTTGGTATGCAATTGGAATTCTTCTGATGACACTTTAGTGACAGGCGGAGACAAATCTTGCCTATGCCTTTTCTCTTTTGGAACTTGTGGGGTGGTTGTTTGTGATATAGTGGCAAGGGGATCCTGTTGTTCTGCTTCGACCAAAGTGTTTGGTTCCCATACTGTCTGGTTTGTGAATTTCTAGACTTCAAGCCTAGATTCATGGACATATGGGATATTCTTGTTCTTCACCCTCATCTTGGAGATGATTCCGCACGGATCGTAGTGCCATGTGAAACTCATGAAGAAATTCATTTCCTTCAGCAACCTGTCTTCTTCTTCTCCAATGCCACGATTGTTGCTAATGAAAGAGCCAATCTTCCCTTTGATTCTGAGCTATTGCTTTTTCTTTAGTGACACAAAGTGAATATCATCAGAGTTTATCATCTGCCTTATGTAATCCAGGCAAAAAATTCTGACAGGCAGGTATTTGGGCAGCTTATAAGGTGCCAACTCGCACCTATATACTCTGATCTCAGTGTGATTTTGGTATAAATACCAATCACCTATCTTTGTGTGATCCGAGAGATGCAGGATCCTCTGAACTTCATCATTTATCCTAGGCTCGGGCCTACTGCTAAGCATACTTACCACTGGGTGGTAGAATTGATCGATGAACTCCTTGAAAATGAACTCCATGGAGTTATGGCTGAGCAGGGAGGTCCATGCGGTTACTGCCTGGGGTTTTCCATCTCCATCCATCTTCTGCATGGAAAAAGTAAATTTGTCCGCTTGAAAGAAAACAAACAAGTATGCCAGTATTGCAGAATACCTAAGCATGCCTTCTGTGACGAAATTGACAAACTGTTCGTGAATATTATTTTCCAGGAATGTGCTGAAGTGGAACTGGGTAGTGGGCTTCTCATCAGTGGAGAAAATAGATAAAAATCCCAGAATGGGTTCATCTACCCACTGATCTTAGGAATAACCCAACAAGGCGCATAGGGACGTGATGATCTAGTTTCCTTTGGTCGAAAATATGGAAGAGGGATAAGGGGGATTTGTAGTGGGGAGTTGAGCGGATTGTGGGAGGAAAAGCTCAAATATTTGAGCTCTTTGAGGGAGGTTCATCTTCTGGTATAATTCGGTGAGGATTTCAAGGTTAAAAGGTGATGCGGAGTCAGCTCAAGGTATTTTTGTCATTTGTTCGATGGTTTGAGGTGTGATGAGGAAAATAACTTCTCTAGAGGAGGACATGATGGCTCTTTGCTCGGGAATGTAGTGGGCTTGGTATTTGAGGGAAAACTCTAGAAAAGAGTGAATCTGAGGAAAGAGATACAAGGTTAGATTGGACTCCCAGAGTCCAATTTCATCACTCTGGTCTAGGAAAACTTCTTTGAGCCATGATTGGAGATTTGCAAAATCAAAATTGCACTTAGTATCTGCGATTAAATAATCTTTGTCAGCCAGTGGTATCCTGTCGAGGTCGATAGGAGGTGGGAGAAAAAAATTATCCTCTCCTTTTGCTCATTTTGACTTTGGCGCCATTACTGTAACATGACCTGCAAAAAAAACAACGTTAGCGGGGACGACTGTAGATTGGGGAAACTGACTGTAACGGAGGAGAAAATGGTGTAAATTTCTCTGGTGCAATGATTGGGTAAATGGTGAAAGTAGGAAGAGTGAGGGTAGTTTTGAGTAAACGAGTGTCCCTTGGGCGTGGGAGACAGGTCAGTTGGTTAACGGATAGGTTATCTAGTAATAAATGTCCAACAGATAATTTAGAATGTGAGATGGTAGGTGACGGGAACTGAGGGAATATAGACAGGTGAAGTGGCGGTTTTCGATTGGGGTAAAAATCATGGTGAGGGGACTTTCCACGAGCGAATGAGGGGGAAAGACTGACATAAATTATGGGACATGACTCTTTCAGAAAAGGTGGATGATGACATCAGGAGGTGACGAAGGTATGTCAGACGGTAGGAGGTGGTGGAATTCGGGACCGGTAGATTAATGACACTTATAGATAGGGGCCCGCTAGAGGAAAGATTCCATTCTGGACCCCCCCCCCCCCATCAGTTNACACCTTGAGCCATTGATCTGTGCGCTTGTTTCTTGGTTGCAGATCTGTGTGTGTTCTTTATCACACATTTTAGACCCCCCCCCCTCCAGTAAAGGCAGAACAGACCGGGGGGTTCGAAATCCAATATTGATTGTAGATCTGTGCGCTTAAACCTAAGCCGTCCAGATGCACGTAGGTCTTATCAGCAATTCTGGACCCCCCCCCCCCTCCGTTAAAGATAGAACGGTCGGGGGGGTCCAGAAAGATATGTTCACCGTAGATCTGGGTGCAATCATCCAGACCATTGATATATGAACGGAGCATAAGTGAGGGCGCGGAAAATACATGCGTCAAGAAACTTAGGATAAGTGCATTTCACGGGTTTTTTCCCAAGGCTTTTCATGTCTACACCACAAAGGGGTTAGTCAAACAACCTTTTAGGTATCCAAATCATGGTGTAACATTGATCATCAAGTTGGTTTTATTGAAGTAAAGACACTAGCCTATATTCTAACCTAATTTCCTATGATAATTAACCCAGATTAGACTATTGGGTTAAGAATTTACTCTACCCTGGGGCTATCTGACCAATATTAGACAGTCTGGCCAGATTTATTCACTAATCTAACCTAGACACTTTGGCTAAGATTAAATGGTTTAGCCAAACTTATTCAGTAACCCTATCAACAACAATTTAAAAAGAACTTGGCCATGCTTGAAAGGTATGGACCAAGTTACTATTATTGCATGGGGGTTTATTAAAATTCTTTTATGCCCTCTTTTCTTTTTCTTTTATTTCTTTTTCTTTCTTTTTTCTTTTCTTTCTTTTCTTTTTCTTTTTCTTTTCTTTTCTTTTTCTTTTTCTTTTCTTTTCTTTTCAAATTATTTGCAGAATGAAAAATCATTTGTCAACAAAAAACACTTTAGAGAGATAATATTCCAGTCACCAGTTCATCCTATAACTTATAGGGTGATAACACAAACAACCCAAAATCCCCTAAAAACTCCTAGAGGCTTCCCCATTATGGTCACCAGTTCTGCTAACGGGAAAACCCCCCCTTTAACTACATTAGGGTTCAAGATGTAGACAGAGAGAATAACCATCTAAATGCTAATCAATTCTCTATACTACCCCAAACATAGCAAAACTAATCTAAAGAAAGCAAAGAGAGAATATATCGGGTAACTATACCTCTGATCCCACATCTGGTGATGATCTCCTCACGCTTGGAAGTTCCACTGATTGCACGTATCCTCCCAAGGTTGCCCTGCATCCAAAGATAGGAAAACAAAGAACTACAAGCATGTTATTCCATATATAAGTTAGGGTTAGATGTTAGAATTTCAATTATAAATCAATAAAATTACTCAATACACCATCATTTGGGCCAAGAAAATGTGATTCTTTTATTCATAATACAAATATGATACCTTACAATCTGAGTCGACCACCGTTCCGCGAACTTGGTCCAAGATCCTCTTTACCATGCTCCAAGTTCACCTTGTATGAAATTCTTCTCTCATCCTTATGATCACTTATGTGGAAGGGAATGGGTTAAATGGAGGAAGAGGGGTTGATGAGGGAATGTTGAGGCAATTTCTCACAAAAGGAAACAATATCTTGGGAAAGGAGGGGAAGTGAAATCGGGAAAAGTTTCATTGTTCTTATGCTTAGATATGAAATGAGATCCCAACACCTCCTTTTATATGACAAAAGGATGGTTATTCGGTTGGGTGACGGGCTATAGTAGGTGGATTAGTTGGGAAACATCCAATAGCCCATAAATTCAACGAATTGCTTGTAATTTTTTATTTTTTCAACTTTTGAAAGTATACGTGGGTTTTAATGGTGTAGCATCCATATGTACATGCGCTGTAGTGGTGCAGGAAGAGTATGTACATGGCCAGTAATTGTGCAGTGTGTGTACATCTTTAAAAAATGTTTTTTTAAGAAGAGCTACTCAACAGTGCTTTGGAAAAATCTTCAAGTAAGAGGGCCAAGGCCATGTATGCACAAATAGGGAAATTTAGGGCTATAACAGATAATCCATATAATGCCTCACATGTAACCCATAATCTCTAATTCATTTAACTTTTATTACCCCCAACCACAATGACCCTTAATATAAGAAATAAACATTATAACCCCTAGTGCATATAAGTCCTAATGTTTGTCATCCCATAAATCCTATCACTAAATTTTATGACCACCATCATCCATAACCTTTAATATAAATATTATAACGTCTAATTCTTAATAGGACCCAATTTCTAGCCCCTATAACCCTTAGCACCTAACTATTATAACTTGTATAATGTTAAACCTCTATAAACCCTAATATAACTATAATTGTTATAACCTTTATACCTTATAATTCATAACCACTAACCCCTTACCCCCAATACTTATCATCCCTAAATCTTAACTCATTTAACACATACAATCTATTTACTCTTATAACACATATTTTTTAAACTCCATAAGCTATCACCTATAACCAATAATACATGAACCTATAAAATCTAAACCATGAAATCATTATAACCCTTAAACCTTATTATATATAATATTTATTCCTTCCAATCGATGCTTATGACTCTTATAACCCAAATTATTCTAAATCATAAACCTTAACACTTACAACCCTAACCCTTAAGCCACAACCCCTGACCCCTATAACATCTACAGATATCACCCCATTCTCCTAATCCCTATAACCCCCAACCCTTATAACCCTAAACTCATATAACTCCTGAAATATATAACTTATTATTCTAACCACTCAACCATATAGGACATTACATCCATATCACCTAATTGTTAACAACCATAGCCTCTATACATCCCAATACTTATACACTCTAATTCCTTTAACTAATAACATCCCTAACCATAACCGATATAACACATAAAACTTTAACATATACTATTTATAATACTCATAACCCATAACACCTCACCTTTATCATTAATTTCAATATTTTTTATAACCCCTTCCTCCCAAATCCCTATAACATCTATATCATAAAACCCCTAACACATATAACCCCTAATACTTATCCCTTATAACCCTTAAATACTACTATGTATAATAATCAACCCTTAACACCTATATCCCTAATCCATAATTAGCATCTATAACCACTTTCTCTAAAGTCAACCCTTGTAACTTTGAACTATTATAAAACATAACACTTATAACTCATATCTCCCCTATATTTTATATCTTTGAATATAACTCTTATCCCCTACAACCCTTAACCCCTATAATGATTATCACCCTTACCTCCACAACCCTTAAACACTATAAGAAATATTACCAATAACACTTATAAACCTTACCACTTATAACTATTATCCCCTATAACCCATAATCCCTTTAATTCTAAATCTTTATAACCCTTAATTCTTGTAACCTCCAATCAATTTAACCTATATATTCCCTAACTCTTAAAACTCATTGGATCTTAACCATATCCAATATAAACCTTATATTCTCTAAATCCTATAACATATATAACCCGTATACCCTTAATCCATGGTACCTAAATTCATTAACCCCTAACCCTTATAACACCTAAACATTGCAAACCCTAATCCATATAACCCCTAACTACTATCTTTTAACCCTTCATCTTATAACTTCTTGTTCTTAAACCTTAAAACTAATAACCTCTTACACCTAACCCTTTGTGCCAATAACCCCTAAAACCTATAAGTATTAATCCATGTAATTCTTAAACCTATAGACATTAACTCATGATATTATTATTCCTTAGAAATATATAATCACCAACACCTAACTTCTATAACATCTATAGATGTTACCAGTTATGACCACTAACCAAAAAACCATATAACTCCTCTCACCCCTAACCTTTCACATAATATCTTACTTAAATAACTTCTATAACCTATAACTCATCATTTTTACCCATTATGTCCCCATACTGAAGACCCTAAATCTTGTAAATGTTATAGCCCCTAACCCTATACCCCTAACCATGTAAATGTTAGAACCCCTAAACCTATAGCCCCTAATATTAAACCTAAAACACATATAGTTCATAATCTCTAAGCCTAATAACCCTTAAATTCTAACTCTTATAACACCTAACTCTAAATCCCTATAACTTTTGACTCACAAATTAAAATAAGTATCTATAATATTAATCTATACAGTGTGTAACTACTAACCCTTAAACACCATTACCACTAACCATCACAATATCTATAATGTATATAAGTCATTTCATCCTATAGTGTATCACACTTAAAATATTGTGAAGCTAAAAATTCTAAACTCTAATTCTAATGATCCTATAACACCTAAACCTTATACTTACCTCTATAACTTTACATACTTAACCCTTATAACCTATAACCAATAAACCTTATAATCTACAATATAACCCTAAAACCTTATAACCCTTAACCCATAACACCTATAACCCTTATAATATGTAAGACTTAAATCCCTTAAACCTTACCCCTACAACCTTTAATCACTACTACCCTAACCTTATACCCTAAATTTTTATAAGCACAAACCCTTATAACCCTAATCCCCTAGCACTTATAACTTCTAATTTTAAACCATATAACCCCTTACCCCTATATATATTGACTCCTAACTGTTATAGCCCTTGTCACTCTTAACTTATTCCTTTTTGTAATCCATTATGTAGCAACTAACCCATATAAAACCTTACCTTTTTAACCATTATCACCCTGAACCTCCTTGACCCTATAGATATAACTAATGTAACCCCTTGCCTTTATAATACCTATAAGTTTAAAAAATGCAATCCTTATAATAATTACCCTTTAACATTTATAATCAATATAACCCATAATCCCTATAAATTTGTAATCCTAAATCCTATAACCTCTATAAACCTTAACCCTTATAACTACATAAACAACAAATCTTATAACCATTTCCCCCAACATATATGAACCTAACACATAATATAGATGAACACCTACATGTAGCCCCTATAACCCCACACCCTTAACACCCTTCATACAAGCCTTAAGTCATATATCCCGTGAATTTCATAAACCATAAACATAACACATAATGTTGATGAACACTTACATGTAGCCCATATAACCCCATACCTTTAACACCCTTGATATAATCCTTAAGTCATATACCCCATGAATTTCATAAACTATACATTAGAACATATACTCTTTAACATAAATATATTTAACAATAATAACCCAATAACCCTTAGTTCCTGTAAAAATTATATTTGCAAATTGTTGTAAAAAATATCACTCTTGACCCTATGTAACCTGTAATTTAACCCATATCCCCTACAACTTATAACCTCTATTAGTATCACCCCTAACCTCATAACTCCTAACTATTATAACCATAATCATCCCAAACCCCTAAATTCATAACATGCTTAACTGGTAACCATTGTAAATGGTAGAAACTAACCTTTAAAACTTGTATAAATCCTATAACATGTAACTCCTTTTACTCCAAATCTCTATAAGCGAATAAATTCTAACTTCTATACCATTTATAATTTCCAATCATTATAAAACTCATACCTTCTAAGCCTTATAATAGATATTATCCTTATTACTGAAAACCTTGATAACCCCTATCAATTATATCCCTTAACCATGGGAACCATTAACATCTATAAACCTAAATTTTGTAACCGCTAGTCCTCATCTTGTAAACTTTTGAAGAACATTGGTCTATTGCAAAAAGGGTTTTAAAATATTTGAAAGGAACTCAAGATTTCAGACTGAAGTACTCTAAGGTGAATGACTTCAACCTGATTGGATATTTTGATTCATAATTTTTTGGGGATAGGGACAATGGAGTGTCAACTTCAAACTATCTCATGAATCTTGGATCAATAGTTGTCTCCCGAAGATCACACAAAGAGTAAGTTCCAACAGATTCCACAATAGAGGAAGAATATGTGGCAGTTATAGAAGCAACAAAGGAGATTGTGTGGCTAAGGAAAATACCTGAAGATTTGCAGGAGAAACAAGTTGGCCAAGAATCCTAGATTCCATAATCGAATTAAGCACATAAACATAATCCATCACTTGATTTGATATCATGTAGAGGCCAAGACTATTCACTTGTGACATTGTTCCACAAATGAGCAAATTGCAGACATCTTCACCAAAGTATTTGGAAGAGAAAAAATAAGAAAATTTAGAATAATGCTTGAACTCACAAACACCCCTTTGTATTAAGGGGGGAATTTTGGACATGTAATCCTTGTGACTGTATGTCTTATCTAAATATCATTGTATTTATAACTATTTCAGGTTAATGTGCAAACATCAAGTGTGGAGTTATATTTATTCCGATACTTGACCTGTCAAGGACGACAATCACAAACTAATAACTTTTACATGTTACATTTATGTGTTTGAATTATATTATAGAAGCCATTTTTGTTCAGTTAATTTATTTTTTTGTAAATTGTGTGTTTGACTTTAAACATTATAAGTCATTTTTGTTCACTAATGTAGATGATTGGAATAGAAAAATATGTTAGAGTTATTTTTGTGTTAGAGTTATTTGAGTTGTTTTTGTTTTTGATTTATGTGGGAGTATGAGATAAATAATTTATTTACATTTATAATATAATGACGAGATATAAGTTTGAAATATTGATAAATGAATAAAAAATTGAAAGTAGTTAAGTTTAAAATTATAAAAATACAAATTGCAATCAATACTCTAGATAATTCACTCATGTAGATAAAAGGTGTCTTGAGGTTAAGAGTTCTATAAGAGATGTCTTGAGGTTAAGAGTTCTATAAGAAGTATTTAAAATAAGAAGATCCAATTTTTTTTTTTGTAATTTAGTAAATAAATTAGAGCCTTCTTGAAAAAGTTACAAACTGGTTGTCTTGTGTGTCAACAGTGCTTAACTGGGAAACCACTGTTGGCACTAGTCCTAAAAAGAGTGACACTTTGTTTGTCATGAAAAAGATACAGTTCCACATAGGGTGATGGATTGTCTGTATGCTAATCTATACAGGAACAAAACTACAGTGCCTCGCAGGGCGACGGGTGTCTGTAAACTGAACTGAACTAGACAAAGATAGATTTAATAACAAGAACTTAAAAAAACTTAAACATAAGAGCTCTAGAAACCTGGACCAACTTTTGGGCTTGCAAAGGCCTAGGTTTTCTTCATCTTTCCCTTGTCGCGTTCTGCAATTGCCTGCCGGAGATCCTGGAGAAAGGACACCAATTTGTCCACCCTGCTCCAACGCTCTACATCCATCTTCTGCAAATCCCGGAGGGTTGATTTGATGTCCTACTATCCCTTGGTCAATTCACACAGGGAGGTTGTGATTTTCCCCCAGTCCACGCATTTGTCACAAGTGAAATGAGGTCGGGAGTTGGGTGGGGTGGAGGGAAGTGGTGAGGGAGAGAAGGTGGCTTCATTGGGGTGGTGATGGGGGGAAGCNGGGGGGGGGAGGTACATAGCCCAGAGAATTTCCCATGGATTCAAACCATTCTACCCGGTAGACATAAGGATTTGAAGTGGTGATAGGTCCTGGGTGGATTCAAGAATTGGATCTGTAGGAGTAGGTGCTATGATGGGAGCCAAGACAGGGAGGTCCGCTTCACGAATAGGCTCTATAGGAGCAGGAGCGATGAAGGGTGTAGGAGATGTGGAAGGATTCATAGCAAGGAGAGCATTGAAAACCAAAGTGTGGTTGGAATGGGGAATTTCCTTGCCCCTGACATCATACCAGGCGGCTCCTCACCTTGGTTTACCTTATAGACGGGGCATGGTGAGGGGGGAGGATGTCTTAGGGAAGAGGATGCAAAGTCTAATAACCAGAAAGATCTAGAGAGGGAGAGGGAGATTTCTAGAGATCGAGAGAGGGAGAATGCTCCTGTACTTGGAGGTTGGGCCACCAAAATGAGGGAGAGGAGATGGCATGTGACATGACATGCAGGTCATCGAGAGCATGAGAGAGATGTCCATATTGAGTTCTCTGAAGGGTGGCAGCATATGAGATTAAATTCTAAGGCGATGCGTTGGGGGGAGGGGTTCTATCATATGCCAACTTGTTGGCAGTCTATCCAGGTGGCTTCCCCCTGGCCTATCCACTCATATTTCCAAGAAACACTCCATCCGGGGGCTAATATTTGGTGTTATCTATTTATATGCAAGCTATCACAAAGGGATGAGAGGAGGTGGAGGAGGGGGAGCATGAAAATTCCCCTTCCTTCAGATCAACACCATGATTTTCCAGTAGGTCGGCCACTTGGTTGGCTGATATTCTAACGTGGGAAGGTAAGATTACCCAATTAGGATGAAGAATGGATTCGATTCTGAGGATTCCATTCATAAGTCTCCAGCTGGGGGAGATTTTTTCTAGGTCTGCCCCATGTAGGAGATGATCGAGGAAATGGATGACAATTTGCGAATATCCTTGCATTCCTGTTGCATTTTTGGTATTGTGCCCTAGGTTTCCCACTATAATGTGGATGATTTCTCCTTTGGTGTTGCGGATGACTACTCCATAACCTGTTGGTCTTGGATTTCCTTTGGAGGTTCCATCGAAATTCAGTTTATGGTACCCTATTTTTGGCGTCTCCCATTTTGTGGGGCTAGGCTTGTGGTCTGCTTTGCTATCTGGGCAGGTGGGAAATGAGTGGAAATGGAGTTTCCAGTAATCAAGGAAGATGTGATCATTCACTGGGAAGTTCCAGTCCTGGTTAGTCCAGGGTTAGAGAAAGAGTGTTTCTTTGATATTGGAGTGAATAGTGGCCCAAATCTCCTGCCAGTTTTTAGTGGCAGATTTGAAGATAATTTGATTCCTTTCATTCAAGATTTTCTAGAGGATGAAGCCTGGTAAGAGTTTCCATATTTTATTTAGGATAGGGGATTGAAAAATTGAGTCGCACCATCCTGTTAAAGTTTCCCGTATGCCTACACAATTCCTGTCTGTGGTTCTCATGAGGCTAGCACTATGATCCCAAATATTCAAACTGTACGAACAATGATTTAGGAGATGATTTTGTGTTTCTTCCTATGAACCACATATCTGACACCAAGAAGGGCCAATGAATCCCCTTTTCCTTAAGTTATCCCATGTGAGAATGTTGTTGTGCGTAGTTAACCAGAGGAAAGTGTTGATTTTTGGCCATGATTTTGTTTCCCAAATCTTGCTCCAGACTTCTTATGTTGGTAGTGAACCATGTCCCTCTTTGAGTCAGTAGGCCTCCTGAATATTGAAAGTTCCTGTGGAGGTATGTCTCGATCTGAGGATGTCGTTCCCCTGTTGGATTAGAATTTTCCTTACATCCAGATGAGTCAACAATGGTTGAATGTTTGTTTTGTTGGGGATGTTCAAGGCCTCGTGGGTGCTTTTCCAGGTGAGCTAGATATCACAATTTCGTGCTAGGTTCCAATAATTTGCTACTTTAATAAGGCCTACTTCCATCATGTGGGAGATGAGGGTGCTCATACTCGGATCTGTTTGTAGGGTTGGGAGTTGTTGCCAAGAGTCACTCCAGAAGAGGGATGATGTTCATCTTTACAGTTCCTAGAAAGAGTGGTCTGTAACGAGTCCCCTATTGTTTCTGGATGCATTCCAGATGAGCGAGATAGGGCATTGACTATTCCATCTTATGATCTCTTTTTCCGGGGTTGTGGGGGTGTATTTTTTCCTCCATAGGTCTTGGGGTTGCTTTAACCATCTCCACCAAATTTTCTCACTGGGGACCTTGTTGAAAAGGGTGGGGTCTCTAAGTCCCAATGCCCCTTCTTTCTTTGGTTTGTAGAATTTTTTCCAGCTTACAAGAGTCATTTTGCATCCTTCTTTAGTGCCCCGCCAAATAAATTTCCTTTGGATGTTTCTCAAGGTATTGAGGATGAAGTTCGGAGCTGCCAGGGATGAGAAGACATAGACCGATAGAGCTTGAAGTACAGACTTTAGGAGGATGAGGAGGCCAGGAAGATTGAGGGAGAAGAAATTCCACAACAAGAGTCATTTGCAAAATTTGGGGAGAAGGGATTCCCAAGATAGATTTCTTAGTGGATTTCTATGAGGGGGATTCCTAGATAGGTGGAAGGGAGGGTAATACGAGTGAAACCCAATAGAAGCATGAGATGGTTTTGGATCTCCAGAGGCGCATTGAAAAATAAGACTTGTGATTTGGATAGGTTCACCTCCATGCCCGAGGCTTCACAAAAGACGATGATGATGGATTCGATGTGGATGGCTTCTCGCGATGTGGGAACTCCCATTAAGAGTAGGTCATCTATGAACTAACTGTGTGAAATGGGGGGTGAGAAACCATCGAGGGTGAGACCGAACAGGGATTGATCTGATATGGTTTCTTTGATGGTGCGGCTTAGTCCTTCCACCATGATTATTAAGAGGAAGAGGGAGAGTGGGTCCCCTTGTATTATGCCTCTGATAGGCGAGAAAGGTCTTGAGGGAACCCCATTGATCAAGATGGAAAGCAGGGCTGAAGATGTGAGGTTGATTATCCAGGAGATCCAATTGGGTTCAAAACCAAAGGCAAGGAGAGTAGATTTTAAGTAACTCCATCTTAATTTATCAAAGGCTTTTTAGAGATCCAATTTTAGGAGCATACCAAGGGATTTTTTCAAGTGGACCGAGTGGATTACTTCGTGTGCCATGATGACACTATCCAAAATTTTCTTGCCTTCCACATAACCGAATTGTTCCTACGAAACTATGAATGGTAAAATGGGTTTGAGATGAGAAGCGATGATCTTGGTGAGGAGTTTGTAGATGACGTTGAGAGGGAAATGCGTCGAAAGTGCAAGGGGGATGTGGTGTGGTTTTCCTTTGGAATGAGTGTGAGGAAGGTGGCATTGAGGGCTAGGAGGAATTGTCCTCATCTTCTTGAGTCCTCGATTATTTCCCATACATCTGTTCGTATGATGCTCCAGCAATGGTGGAAGAAATCTGGAGTGAACCCGTCTGACCCCAGAGATTTACCTATAGGGGTGTCCCTTAGGGCTTGATCCACCTCCTCCTGAGTTATTGGTCTCATTAGGGCCTCATTCTACTCTTTTTTTACCTCCTTGGGGATGTTCTTGAGGATGGTCTCGATTGCACGGGACCAATCTACAGGGGGTTCTGAGAGAAGGTTTTTGTAGTAGGAGAGCATTTCCTTTTCAATGTCAACGTGCTATTGAATTTTCGTTCCTTGATCTGAGACTAGGTGATTAATGCGATTTGATAGGTGCCTTTGGATCATGGATCTGTGGAAGAATTTGGTATTTCTTTCACCCTCAAATTAAAGGATTTCTTTGGACTTGGATGCGATATTTGTGTCCCCAAATGATTTCTTCATGCACCCTTCTTTCAACTAGCTAGTTATTCACATGGGTCTCCTGGTTCTTGAGGGAGTCTATGAGGCCATGTTGTCTTATTTGTTGTTGGAGGATTTGAATTTGCTAGTTGAGGTTATCATGTGCTTGAAATATGTTGCTGAAGGTAGATTTCATCCAATCTTTTAGATGTTGTCTTATATTTTTAAGTCTCTGTTGGAATCTGTACATGGGAGTCCCTATATGTATAGCTGCTTCTTTCCACCACAAATTGATATTAGCTTGGAAGTGTGGGTGTGTTAGCTAGAATTTCTCAAAGAGAAATGGATTTCTGTTGGGAGTGCCACTTATGTTGATATTGAGGAGGATCAACTAGTGATCTGAGCCTAGAGAGTCAACGATCGTGGCGTTCTAGGCTACTCCATCCAGCATTACGGCTTCTGAGATGATGAAGTGATCAAGTATGAAGGAGAAATTTTGATCCCCCAAGCGCCTATTGGACCATGTAAAAGGATTGTTATTTGTACTTCCATCGATAAGATTTTGGGATCCTATGAAGTGATTGAATTCCTCGCTATCATTTCCCAGAGTGCATGTGCCCTCCTTTTTTTCCTCCAGGCTTGTTATTATGTTGAAGTCTCCCCTGAGAATCCATCTGTGGCCATTGATGTGATTGGCTAACCAATCCAACTGATTGAGGAAGGATTCCTTGTCACCTGGTTTAGTGGGGCCGTATACATTTGTAATGTAACCAAGTTTGTTTGAGCCAATGAGCCGAAAAGAAGCAGTGATGGTCCATTTGGAGGTGAAGAATGCATCCAACAGAAATGTAGATGGATTCCAAAGCATCGCTAGACGGCCAACAATGCCCTTAGCATCGATTTCCACGTGATAGGCTTGCTTCCAACATTTTTGAAGCATAGAAGAGGCCTCCTCTCCCACACATTTTGTTTCCTGTAGTAGGAGAATATCCAACTGATCTTTCTTGATCCTCTCTCGGAGCATAACTTGTTTGTTTTTTTCATTCAAGCCCCTTATATTCTAGGATATCATCTTCATGAGGATGATAGGGGTTGGAGAGAGGGGAATATGTCTGAGATTAGCTGTATCTGACCCGAGTTGATGGGGAAGTTCCTGACATCTTGAATTAGTTGATGTTTTGGTTTTTGGCCTCTTTTTTTCACATCTTTTGTAGGTTTTCGTGGATCCTTTGTTGTTCCCTTTTGAATTCCAAGGTTCGTGCTGGCTCTCGCTGATCCCCCTGCCGAGGAATTAAGAAAGACTTTATGCACCTTACGCAATTGGTCCGATGGTATGGTGTATAATTACTTCTTACGATAAGTTTTCTCCAAGTGTGCCATATCAATTCCTGCTAGCTCCTAATCTTCCAGGTTTGTTTCTGGATCTCCTATTTCTAGAACAAGTGTGGCAGGAAGGGAAGCGTTAGAGGGTGGTTGAGAGGGATCTAGGCCTAAATGATCGAGATTCATTTTTCTTTTGCATTTAGCAAGGTCAGTCTGTGGTGCCATTAAGGAGGAGGGTATGTTTGTTGGGGTTTGTATGACCTCAAAGGAGTTCTTGATTGGGGGTCCATGGGGGCCTAGGGGGGTGCCTTTTTTACTTGATTTCTATGCTTCCCCATGACAGGGATGAAACTGTCCTTGGATTTATCGAGGTCTTATGTAGAGGGTTCAGTGGGATTATTTAAAGGGAATTCATAGAAGAGGTGTCCGTGCTCATGTCATTTTCTACAGCAAAAGGGGATGTGATTATAGTCAAGTTTCTCAGACCACTCATCATCCTGGTAATCCAGAGTAATGGCCCCTGGGAGGGATTTGAATATATTCAAGTAAAAACATATACGAGCGTAGGCTATGTGCCTTCTTTGTTTTGTTTCTTCTGAAGATTTGATGTAGATGCCTATGGTGTTGTCTATTCCCACAAGGATCTCTTCCAGCCAAAATTCCTATGGGAGCGAGTAGAGTCTCAACCATACTGGTACATTTGTGAAGTATTCCTTTTCTAGGCTAAATCGTTCCATCCAAAAACAAAGGAAGAGGCTAAACGAGTTGTAAAAATAAGGTCCTCCTTCAAAGATCATATTTTTGTCTTCCAGATTATGCAAGATGATGGTAAAACATATTTTTAATCCAAGTTGGAGGTCATAGTGGCCTTTGGGATTCCACTAGTGCTGGATCCATTTGACCAGATCCTTTTCCGAGGGCCATAGCCCTAAAAAATTTCCTATCATAGCGAAATCCCTCAGGTATTGTTTTTGGTCCTCTATTATTGGAGAGTTGATAATGTATTTTGGAGCGATCAGGACTTCTGGAATACATTTTTCTGGTTCCCAGGTGCGATTGGTTTTGGTGTGGTTGGTGGCTAGACCAATGTCCATTGGATTTTCCTTCGGCATCTCTTCCTCCGAGAGAATCTTTTGCATGCCTTCCGGGAGTTCAAAGGTCGGTCTTTTCATGTGGCAGGAGTTGTGCTCCTTAGCGGTGACTGTAATATTCCAAAGGACAAGCCCTGTTGTAATCATGTTTTGTAAATCATTATGTGTAGGATGGTGAGTCGATTATTGATAAGTTGATAGGCTTATGTGTTTATTAGGCCGGAGATCCTAAGTGTTAAAGGCCAGGAGCCTGATTTTGTACATGTAATTATGCACATTATTAATAACATATTTGCGTGTGGACTGACCATAATGAATGAGTGATGGGGGAATAAGCTTCCACAAAGCTTGGGTAAGGGAGAGGGGGTTGAAAATTAAGAAAGAGGGGATAATATTGGGGGCTTAAGCCCTTGAGAATAATAATTTATTATTATTCCAAAGTACTATGTAAATGTATATGTTTTGTCCTAAGTTCCTGGAGAGGAACGCATGTTGATGGAGTGCATGAAACTTCATGGGAGACATGTGTCGACCCATCCACATGCAGTTAAAACCATAGGAATAAGCCGTGTTGGGGGTTAAACATTTCTCTGGCCATCACCTGAGTCTAGGGGTTGGACCTTCCAATTCGCCATCCTCCGTCTAAACTCGTGACTATCCATGATCAACCTATGTCTGGTGTTGTTTTTAGATCCCTTACCTGGAAAGTTCAAGCCTGTGCGTGAGATCTATGTGAATCCTTTCGCAATTGTGAAACCATAACCGTGACTTCATTCCATGTTGAATGATTAATAAACCTGAATTTGTCTAGGTCGTGTTGTGCTATCCTAGAGGGTCGTTGTGGCAACGTATTTCCTGACCATGTGAGGTTGCTGCCATTGACTGTGCATTGTTGATCCTCGTTGTTGCATCCTCACTGTGTTAGAATTGGTCACAAGAATAGGTTTCCAAACCTGTGATAAAATATCTCTAGGTGAGAGATTGTGCTGAGGAAGTAAGAACTCCTGGAAGGGGTCCTGTAGCTGCTACAGAACTCTGATACTTCTGGTCCGGTATGTTGTTGAAGCCCAAGGCAAGGGAGGTTAGCAACCGAAGGATTGTCTTGGTGATAATGAAGATGTATACTCTTGGGGTGGGATAGGCATGTGGGGAATGAGAGTCTGGGAGCAGTGGGCATAAGTGACTCTTGGGAGAAAATCCTTCCTCTGTAACTAGGTGTCTTCCCATTGACCTTGCCTAGCCTAGGATTCTCTGCTTGGTGGAGCTTAGTCCCACGTCAAGGGTGACCTACTGCTGAGAGTGATGAGTAACGCGGTATAAGGTTGGGAGGTTCATGGAAGGTCTGCACGCAGTTGGTGACTTACATCTAGTTTCAAAGATAAGTATATTCATGTGTTTATATTCAACTTTTAAATGCATGTCTGTGATGCTTGCAATATTATCATGTATTCCATTGCGATGATGTTTACTGTTGTGCATATGAATTATTTTTAATGCCATGGATTATGTATGCTAGCAGTAATTATGTGCTTACTCTGTGTTAATGTATCAAATTTATTTAAATGGATGTCATATAAGTTTTATTTTGCAGTAGCATTACTCCTGACATGGGTTGACAGCCTGGAGGATGTTACAGTATGGTATCAGATCTTTAAAGGGATAAATTCATAAGTGTTGGTAGCATTTCCCTGCCTTTGGAGGGCCGAGGATATTACACTTTGGTATCAGAGCCAAGGTTTTCAACGCTGAGCTTGGATGGGCTAGATAAGGGGCCATTGGACCCGAGGTTTCAGGTAGAAATTATGTTTGGAGGGACTAATTTCGAACCTTAGATTATTTCTGAGTGCCAAGGGGTTCCTTGGTCATGTTAAAAAACTGCAATCGGTGTGGTATTTGGCCACAGAGAGAGAGAGAGCACAACGCATGAAGTTTTGGAGCTGTCATATCTGGTCGTGAGGAAAGGAGATCCCTCATGACTGTCAGATCTGGAGAAGGTGCAGGAGAGTTATCCTGGAAACCTTTCGAGGATTCGACTATCAGGAAAATCAATATGTGATGATGCATGAACTACCGATTCCCAAAACTACGAAGTCCCAAAAATATTTACACCGTATATCACGAGGAAAGAGCTTGACCGTAGGATCAAGTGAAGGAGAAGATCGCGATTTTGGCTATCAGTAAAACCAAGATGTGTTGATTCATGAACTCCCGATGCATGAAACTCCAAAGTCCCGAAACAATCTACACCGTAGATCAGAGGAATAAAACTTGACCATTGGATCAAGCGGAAAGTAAATCGCAATTTCGTGATTTTGGCTATCGGAAAAAGAGAGATGTGCAGACGCACAAACTCCTGAAAAGAAAAAGTGAACGTGGTAGGACCCGATGACGTCGCTGAAGGTGATGTGGACCCTCCTAAGCGTGCCATGTTCCACTGTGGTTGTTGGAAACAACTGTGTGACATGGGCCCAGAGGGGATAAAGTAAGGAATTTTAGATGTTGGAATATTTGGAGGAAACAAGTGTGGGAACCTCCGAGAAAACAAGTATGGGAACCTCCAAAGTCCCGAAACCCCAAAGTCTCGAAGTCTCAAAACTTCGATGATGAAAGGACCACAGTGGGTTCCAACCGTTGGATGTTGTGTACACGTGGACCATTGATCCACCTGATATCGCAAGTTCGGTAACCAAAACTCGATAGATAGTGGTCTATCACTTGGTCAGAGCCCTTGATTGCATGGGTTGGGGACTAAGAAAGGGGGGGATATCACCCAAAATTTGTAGAGATGAGAAGAGCTCAAATGATTCATGAAGTCAAAATTTTTTCCTAGAATGGGGTTGGTTTTGAATGTGTGGAATTTGTTAAGGAAAGATGGCCTGACAAATTATGGTTGTTTGCACGTTGTGATTGTAGAAGTTGACGAGGGCCAGAATTGGTCAGAGTTGCCTCCGAGTGCAAATAAGTGGAAGAGGTGCAAATTGCCTCTAGTTCAGAGAACGAAAGAAAAGGAATGGATGTCAACTTGGGAGTCAAAGGATCGAACTCCAATGGGCATGGAAAGGATATGGATAAGGAAGGGCATATGATGAAAATCATTGAAAGATTGCAGAAAGATTCCCAGGCTCGCCAAGATGATAGTAGAAGGCTCAAGAAAACTCGAGATAAATAGGGTGAATTCAACTTGAAGTTTTTGCGGAGCCTGGATAGGATCGAAAAGAAATTGGAAAAAGAGAGCGACACAAGCAAAACAGGGAGTCACAGAACCCTTGAGAGGAAAAGAAGATTGAGGAGTGTTATCAGACATCGTCATCGCCATAGATGATTTTAGGGGCGAAATTTCGCCCATGGGCGAAATTTAGGGGCTTCCAATTTTTTATTGGGCGAATTTTTTGTATTAAAGTGATTTTTTAAAACTTATATCATTAGCCCGTAATTTATTTTAGGGGCAA
>ML782082.1:333157-346370 GCA_009831015.1 Picea engelmannii | reverse complement strand
ATAAAGAATGAAATATTTTAACATATTTTATAATATTAATATATTATAAAATATTTTAATACATTAAAAAATATATGTATTTTTTGAATTTTAATTTTTCCATTCAATTAAGGAAAATGTCTTAACCAGCATAGATCCATCTTAACATTAATATTAAAGTATTAAAAATTATTAATGTTATAAATATATTAATATATGAAATAATATTAATATAGTTTTAATGTATTAATATATTTAATAATAATCACTACATTATTGTAGTGATTTATGGGGAACAAATTCAAACCAATACATTTTTTAATATATATTAAAACATTTCATTTTTTTAATATATCATGGTAGATCCATCTTAACCATTGATCTATCAAATCTCTAGAGGTATAAACATTTAACCTTTCATTAAGTTTTGTACTCTAAAAAAGGTTTTGAAATAGAAATATTTGAACCCTCTCAACCCTTGATAGATTAGAGGTTAAAATAAATCTATGCTAATAATATTAAGAAATATGATTTTTATTTGATCATTTTTCTATTAAAAAACTCCCTTGTTGAAAGGAATTTGGTTGTTGGTTTTTTTTATGGTGTTTCACAAAATGGTGGTATAGAGGATTACTTAAAACTATGGATGAAAACTTCCAATTTTTAAAAATACAACATATTTACAGGGAATTTAATAGGAAAGTTGATCAGCTTTCAAAACAGGCTTTGTTTATTCTTTTCCAAAAAAATGAAAAATCAAATTGAAGCTTTCAAAAGAATGTCTGAATTATAATTTCAGATTTCCTAATTTTAAATGATGATAACAATAAAGTTTTTAGTTTATGTTTTTTAAGAAAGTTTTTTGGTAAGATACTGATGATGGGGCAATCAGTTTTGTAAAAGAACAACAGGTGTTTTCTCTTTCTCGAAAGATATTTTTCTATTTAAAAAAAATGTTGTTTTCATTACAAATCATCTATACCAATATGGTTGTTTGCTTTTAATTTTAATTTTGTGATTTGATTTTCATTCTGCAAGATATCATCTACATGGTATCTTAAAAAAAAGTTTTGGGACGAGCCGGAATGGGGTGGGCGAGTTGGCTTTGATGGAAGCCAATTGAAATTTTGAATTGGATACTTAACTTTATGCCTTTTTCTGCACAGGCTTCAAGAAAGTAATTTAACCGTTTGTTTTTTTGAAACAAAGTAATTTAACTGTTTGCATTTTTGAATCGGACCGTTGGGATTTCTTAGTAGGATTTTCTGTCATTCTTGGCAACGTCTCTCTGTACAAAGCCATGTGAATGGATATGTGATGGCCTCTCAAAGATTCCTAACAACTCGAAAAAAAGAGTTGTTAGTTCAAGGAACCTGGAAAAAGCAATTTCACTTTCAAAGATTTCCAACAACTCGAAAAAAAGGTTGTTAGTTTAAGGAAACTGAAAAAAAAGCAATTTCACTTTTTTAAGAGAGAGGTAGCCAAGGTATTCTGTCTCATCTGATTAGGTTTGGGTTGCAGAGAGAGATGCATCACTCGCCTACCCTATACTATAGCCGTGGAAGGAAGCAGTAGGAAAAGTAACATGTTTCTATATATGTATTAAATCTTTCATACCTTCAAGCCATTTTCCTCCTCCTTTATCTTTTGTTTATGGTGTGTTGTGAAGTGCTTTCGGGTCTGCGTGTCTGTCTACTTGTGTATCTGGATCTGAGTCTTGAGTCTTGTTTTTTGTTTGTTTGTTTGGGCGTATAAGTCACGAGTCGTGTGTCTCTCTGTGTGGGTCTGAGTCTTCAGTCTTGTTTCTTTGTTTGCTTGGGCGTATAAGTCATGAGTCGTGTGTCTCTCTGTGTGATAGAGGAGGAGGATGGATTGTATCTGTATCATCATCTGCAGCATACAACTCCCAAGAATGATGCGGTTGAGTTTCTCAAGGGTTGTTTCTCTCATGAATAACAATACTCTATCAAATGGTATGTATTTTTATGCTTCTTTATAGCTCTGCCCTGGGTTATTATTATAGATCTCTGTTCTTCCTTGCCCTCGTCAAGCTAGTTCCCTTTCTTCTGTAATTTCATTTTAGGATTCTCAAATGAATATGAAATCTCATTCATGGCCTTCTTTATGTTTTTTCTGCAGCATTGCCTTTTCCTTTGCCTTGACGGTTGAGATTTGACTTGAAGGGCTTAGATGAAAGGAATGAAGTGAAGCAGAGTGGGTAATCATCGTCATTCCATGAACAGATCTGCAAATTGTCACTCAAACCCTCTTCCTTCCTTGAACATATATGCAAATCGCTACTCCAACTTCAGGTATGTATCTCAATCTCAAATCCTGCCCCCACCTCTGCATTATTTGATAAACCCACATGTGTTGTTTTGATAAATCTTTTTCTGTGTTGGTTGGTTGCCGCCAGTTTTAGGAGTTAACTTAAAATTAATATGAGTGTCCAAATATGGAATGTCGGATGTTTTAGGCGTTAACTCAAATTTAATTTGGATTTGACATTTTTAATAGTTCTCCATTTATTTTTTAATCTAACACTGTTTATGAATATCTGTGAAAATTAATTTGGATTGGCCATTTTTAATATTCTTTCAATTTTTTTTACTAAATATCTGTGAATCATGTTGTTGGTTTTCACTGAACACATTTTTCTCAAATAAAATGCACTGAAAAGTAACCTAACCTATTTGCTATCATACTTAAAACACTTAACTTCAACTTCACTCTCCTCCTACAAAAATGCGAAAGCAAGGCTCATATAAACAATACCAAGACCATACGAGAATTTTACTTTTGATGATCTGGTGATTGTGACAGAGATATGTCATTGTGACAGATTTTATTGACCCAAAGTCCAAACCAGAGCCTACTCTTGTTATTATTATTTTCACATTTAAATGGCTTTTAAATATATATTTTGATCGCTCACAGTTACTAATAGACATGCTTGCATTAGATGGTACACAAATAAATGAATGTGAGGATCTATGATTCATAAAGTTGATAAAAGAATTTCCAGACCCCATGTTGATTCATAAAGAATTTAAAGTTGATACATAAAGTTGATTAATATTAAGAAAACTTATTCACAAAGACCTCAATGAGATTGTACCATTATTAGTGTACCATGATAATTTTGTTCAAGGGATTGAAATTGTGAACAGTGGTAGAGTCTGAGTGGAGTTTTTTTTGTTAATATGTTTTATTTGTAAGTTATGATTATTCTATTTTCATATTATATATTAATAGTTGGTTGGTTTTATTATACAAAATTTGCACAATCAATATATTGATAAAATACAATTATTTGTATTGTGTTTTGTTATTTGTTTGATAATTATTTAGACACTGTTATTAGAATTGGGGTGCAACAAACTGCAGGTACATTATGTTAATTATATGGCAGAGGAAAAAGTAGAAGATGAGGTTCATGCAACTATTTCTAATTACTGGTATCCAAGCCTCAACCCCTTCCAGGTTAGCATCCACATTCTCCAATTTTTTATTTTTACAAATATAATATTATATCATAGAAGAGTTAATATAAATTATATTTAAAATTGTTTTTGAGTTGTCTTGTTTTAGTTTATTGTTACTGTTTTTGTTTTTTCTACATATCATTTGCATCTTGGATGTAGGCCTTAAATCATAACAGAGAGCTGATATTCTAATCATAACAAACAATTGATGTATAAGGAGACTCTAAGACTATTTATAAAAAAATAAATTATAAATAAAATAAAATAAAATCATTATTACAATCTTGGGTGTTTATATTATATTGAAAAATTTTAAAATTTCAATTTTTTTAGTATGTTTGTCATAGATGATGCTAATCATCATATTTTAAATCTGTATAGTTTGTATAGCTAAATTTCTATTACCTAACTCCCATAAATTAGATCATATAATATAATATAAGTTATAATAAGACTGTTATAGAGAACTTCATATTACACAAAATTTCAATGAATACTTTGATTTTAGTGTTAAATAATGTAAAGTAAAAAAAATTGTATATTATATTTACATAAATTTTATGTTTTATTATAATTTAAAAAATATTTTAATTTATTTATTATTTTATTAAATTAGTTTTATAAAAAAACATATAGTTAAATTAATTAAGATAATTTATTTTTAATTATATAAAATATAATTTATTTTTTCCTTCCAGCAATTCTTTGGGGACCTCAAGAGAGCAGTCCCTGTTGAAGGAAGGCCAGGAATTGGATCTTCACGTGTGACCGGAACTAATCCTGTCTTTCTCGCTGTGGGTTACGTCCAAAAGAAAAGAAAGGGTATCCTTTACTCGACTTACCCGTAGAAAATTGCATAATACATTAAAAACTTTGATTTATTTGCATTGTTTTTTTAAAAAAAAAAAAAAAACTAATATAGCAATTAGAATCGATTACCAAAAATTCCCTAGCCCTAAAAATCCCAGGGACTAATAAAAGAGTGCCGCTAGCCGTACGATTCTATTAGCTCTCGCAAAAACGAATTATTACGATTATTTATTTTATATTCTAAAAACAAAGATTAAATATGTGGATAGTAATTAAAAAATAAAATCATTTTAGTTAAATATTTTAGTTAATATTATTTTATAAGTAATTATATTAAGAATAAAAAATTATAAAACAGAATTTAAAAAATTATATTATATTTTTTATAATAAAAAATAAATTATATTAATTTATTTAATTATATGTTTTTATATTAAATTAATATAATAAAATAATGAATAAATCTTGATATTTTTTAAATTATAATCAAATATAGTGTTACTCCTACTATCTATCATCTTAATACTTACTTCATTAACACATGTACCCATAATATGAACCATATAATTCTTAATTTCTAATTGTGATAACATATATCATTTATAATCTCTAATATAAGCACTAAATTCTAAAACTTGTGATACCTATAACTTCTAACCACTAAAATCTTTTATAACTACAAGAACCCCTTATTCCTAACCTATATAACTGCTTTACTCCTATACCATGTCATTTGAAATCCATATGATACACTAACCCTAACACGTGAAAATCTATAACTCTAATCCTTAAAATATAACTACTATTCCTTATAACCACTTACCACCAACCCATATTAACCCCTAATATAACCTTAAATCTATATAAGCTCTAACTATTATCAACATGAATCCATAACCCCTAACATCTATAACTTGACTTTAACCCTTAACTGATAACATTTATACCTCGAATTTTATCGTTAAGTGCTAACACTTTTAATCCCCAACACTTAATACACATATAACTTGTGACCCTTAACATCTATAATCACTTATTCCATAATACTATAATCCATAACCACTACAATCTCTCACACCTAACCCCCAATACATTTAACTTTTATCACTCCCAAAGCACTATGACACCTAATATAAGTAATAACTATTACCTTATGTCTATAACTCCTAACCCTTGTCATCCCTTAAAAAATATGGACTTTATAACCTTTAATCCCTTAGTTCATATAACACCTAACTCCTTTAATCCATTGAACCAACGACCTCTATAACATCTAATACTTAAACTTTAAATTTTATAGCCTTTAACCACATAATCACTAACTCTTAGAACCACTATCATACATATCCTCTAATACAATATCTACTCATTTAAAATATAAACCCTTTACATCTATAACACATGTAACATTTACCCCTTTAACATGTCAACCATTAACATCAATAATCCTTTACCCCTTAAAATTATAAACTTAATCACTATAATCACAGATAACATTATAAATCTAACCACTATAATCACTAAAATCTAACTCATACAACCCATGTAACCTCTATTCTCTAAACCATGTAACCCTTAATAGCCTCTAACACTTATACCATCTATCAACCCACAAAACTTATAACCTCTAATATAACTCATATATACACTTATAATCCATAATGTATAACTTATAAATGCTATCAGTAATTATCCCTAACCCTTATAACCATAACCAATATCCATCATAATCCTTAACACATATGACTCCTATCACCTCTCATCTTCAATCCTTACTTCCCCTAACCCATGTATCCATATAATCAATATTATCCATAACACATGTACCCCTAATATAAACCATATAACCCCTAATCTCTAATTGTGATAACACATATCACTTATAATCCCTATTATAACAATTAAACCATAAACCCGGTTATCCCTATAACTTGTAACTACTACAACCTTTATAACCTAACTAAAATAACCCATCATTCCTAAGCTATGTAGCCACTTTACTCCTATAACATGTGATTTGAAGTCCATATGATATATTAACCTTAACACATGAAAACCCATAGCTCTAATCCTCAAACCTTATTACTCACATTGCCTAATGCTTATAACTATAAACAATATCCCTCATAAGCCTTTATCCTTAAATCATATTATTCTGAATAGTTAACCATTGTAATAATAACAACTATAACTCATAACCTTTTATGGAACTGAGAACACCTAAGCCATATAACCCTTATCCCCTATAGTCACTTACCACTAACCCATATTAACTCCTAATATAACCTTAAATCTATATAAGATCTAGCTCTTAGGTCCGTGAATCCATAACCCCCAAACCTATAACTTGACTTTCACCATTAATTACTAACACTTATAACTTAACTTTAACCCTTAACTACTAACAATTAAAACCCCTAAAACCTAATATGTATATAACCTTCACCCATCTAACATATGACCTATAACCTCTATAATACCTTATTACATAACCCATAACTAGTATAATCCGTCACACCTAACCCCAATCCATTTAACTTTTATCACCCCCAAACCATTGTGACCCCTAATATAAGCAATAAATATTACCTTAATGTATGTAAGTCATAACCCTTATCATGCCTTAAACTATATGACATCTATAACATTTAATCCCTATAAACCCTAAGACCCATAACCATTAACTCTTATAACCCCCAATCTATATAATCCATAACACATATAATTGCTAACCTCTTTATCCCTTAGTTTATATAACACCTAACTCTCATTTAACCCATGACCTCTATAACATCTAATACCTAAACTCTAAATTATATATCCTTTAACCATATAATCGCTAACTTTTAGAAACACTATTATACATAACATATAATATAATATCTACCCCTTTAACATATAAACTCTTGATATATATAAGACATGTAACATTTAACCCTTTAACAGTTAAACCATTAACATTGATAATCCCTTACCCCTTAACATTATAAACTTAATCACTATAATTACTAATAACATTATAACTTTAACCACTATAATCACTAAAACCTAACTCATAGAGCTCATGCAAACCCTAATCTATAAACCTTATAACCTTTCATAACCTTTAACACTTATAACATATATCAACATGTAAACACTTATAATGTGTATTATAACCCATATATACACTAATAATCCCAAATGTATAACTTATAAATCTCATCACTACATATTCTTAACCCTTATAACAATAATCACACCTAGGCTTGAGCCATTAGCACTAAACTATATTAAACCCTAATATAATCTTAAATCCTTATAAAGTCTAACCCTTGTGACCATGAATCCATTAAAAATAACACTTATAACTTCTAACTTGAACTCTCAATCACTAACACATATAATCTATAACGCATGTTACATAACCTTCACCCATTTAACATATGACCTTTAAATTCTATAATCCCATATTCCATGACACTATAACCCATAATAACTATAACCCCTCACAATTAATGCATAATTTGTAATCGATTTAACTCTTATCAGCCAACAAAATAACCCTTAATGTAGATTAAAAAACATTATAATCTTTAATGTTGATAAGTCCTAACCCTTATTAATTATTAACCCTTATCATGACCCCTATAACCTTTAATCCTTATAACCTTTAAGAACCATATCTCTTAACACTTATAAACCCCAATCTATATATGTCATAACACATATAATTTCTAATACTTGTATCCCTTAGTCCATATAATATCTAAACCATCTAATAAATTTAACCCTTAACCCCTATAGCATATAATAATATTATAAATTCTATAACCCTTGTAATATAATAACTAATTTATTTTTTTCAACGAAGGAAACCAAGAATCTCCAACAATATTAAAAAACTTTGAATCAATTTCAAGCTTCGCTTGCATTGTTAACTTTCACACATCTTAAACCTGTAACAAGCTGTGGAATCACCCACATAATTTGCAAGATAATCTCTACTTTAACTTCAAAGAAATTCCTTTAGTCATTGTAAATCCTTTTCTCCTATAAAACCTCATTACAGCGTAGCTGGGACACTCTCTACCTGTAGTGCTCAGGAAGTAGTTTAGCCTCTTTCTCAAGAGGTATATAATAACTAATTCTTGTAACCATTATCATCCATAACCTCTAATATAACATTTAACTCTTTAACATCTATAATCCCTTATCCATTAACATTGTAACCTAAGCATTGCAATCACTAATAATATTATAACTCTAACAACTATAATCACTAATACTTAAATCATATAGCCCATGTAACCCCTAATCTCTAATCCATATAATTTATATCAACCCTATACACTTATAACTCCTATTATCTCCTAATACTTATAACACCTAATATGTATAACTCCTAAAACCTACTTCCATTAACACATATGACTCCTAATGACTATAATGTCTAATTTTTATTCCCCCTAAACCTATAAGAAGTTGTGGAATCACCCACATAATTTGCAAGACAATCTCTACTTTAACTTCAAAGAATTGCCTTTAGTCATTGTAAAGCCTTTTCTGCTGTAAAACCTCATTGCAGCATAACTGGGACACTTTCTACCTGTAGTGCTCAGGAAGTAGTTTAGCCTCTTTCTCAAGAGGTATATAATAACTAATTCTTGTAACCATTATCATCCATAACCTCTAATATAACATTTAACTCATTAACATCTATAATCCCTTACCCATTAACATTGTAACCTAAGCACTGCAATCACTAATAATATTATAACTCTAACAACTATAATCACTAACACTTAAATCATATAGCCCATGTAACCCCTAATCTCTAATCCATATAATTTATATCAACCCTATACACTTATAACTCTTGTCAACTCCTAATACTTATAACACCTAATATGTATAACTCGTAAAACCTACTTCCATTAACACATATGACTCCTAATGACTATAATGTCTAATTTTTATTCCCCCTAACCCATTTAACCCTCATCTCTAATTATGATAACACAAATCACCTATAACCCCTAATATAGCCACTACCTTGTACAACTTGTAAACCATATAATGTCGAACCCAAAACCCCCGATAACCTAACCATAATAACCCCTTATTTATAACCTTGAACTTCTATCATTCTTAATCTACATAATATATTATCATTAATACATATAAGATATTACCCCAAATACATATAAATATATAACTCTAATCTTTAAGCCTTAATAATTCCAATTCCTAACCCTTATAACTATAACCATTATTCTTCATAACCTTTTATCCTTAAACATTATTACTGCCAACACCTAACCTTTATAGCCATAACCAATATCCCATACAACCATTTTATGTAACTACTAACACCTAGGCAATATAACCCTTATTAAATATATTTTGATACCACTAACCCATTTTTATCCCTAATATAGACTTAAATACCTATAAAATTTAACCCTCATGACCATGAATCTGTAACCTCTAACACTTATAACTTCTCACATTAACCCTCAATTGCTAACACTTAATATGTATGTAATATTCAACTATTTGACATATGACCCTCAACCTTTATAATCCCCTTTTCCATAAAATTACAAACCATAAGCCCTATAATGCCTCACACCTAAACCATAATCTCTAATCCATTTAACTTTTATTACCCCCAACCACAATGACCCTTAATATAAGCAATAAACATTGTAACCTCTAGTGCCTATAAGTCTGAACCCTTTTCATCCCTTAGATCCTATCACTAACTTTTATGACCACCATCATCCATAACCTTTAATATAAATCTCGTAATGTCTAATTCTTAACAGGCCCTAATTTATGTCCCCTATAACCCTTAGCACCTAACTATTATAACTTGTATAATGTTGAACCTCTATAAACCCTAATATAACCATAATTGTTATAACCGTTATACCTTATAATTCGTAACCACTAACCCTTTATGCCCAACACTTATCATCTCTAAATCTAAACTCATTTTAACCTACTTACTCTTATAACACATATTTTTTAAATTCCATAAGCTATCACCTATAACAAATAATACATGAACCTATAAAATCTAAACCATTTAATCATTATAACCCTAATCCTTCTAAATCATAACCCTTAACACTTAAAACCCCAACCCTTAAGCCACAACCCCTAACCCCTATAACATCTACAGATATAACCCCATTCTCCTAATCCCTAAAACCCCCAACCCTTATAACCATGAATTCATATAACTCCTGACATATATAACTCATTACCCTAACCACTCAACCATATAAACAATTAAATCCATATCACCTAATTGTTTAATTGTTAACAACCATAACCCCTATATGGCCCAATACTTATACTCTCTAATTCCTTTAACTAATAGCATCCCTAACCATAACCCATGTAACTCATAAAAATTTAACATATACTATTTATAATCCTCATAACCCATAACACCTCACCTTTATCATTAATTTCAATATTTTTTATAACCCCTTCCTCCCAAATCCCTATAACCTCTATATCCTAAAACCTCTAACACATATAACCCCTAATACTTATCCCTTATAACCCTTAAATATTACTATGTATAATAATTAACCCTTAACACCTATATCCCTAATGCATAATTAGCATCTATAACCTCTTTCTCTAAATTCAACCCTTGTAACTTTGAACTATTATAAAAAATAACACTTATGACACTTATAATTCATATCTCCTCTATATTTTATATCTTTGAATATAACTCTTATCCCCTACAACCCTTAACCCCTATAATGATTATCACCCTTACCTCCACAACCCTTAAAAACTATAAGTAATATTACCAGTAACACTTATAACCCTTATCACCTATAACTACTATCCCCTATAATCCCTAACACATAACTCATATAACTCTTATTACCCATAATCCCTTTAACTCTAAACCTGTATAACCCTTAATTATTTCAACCTCTAATCAATTTAACCTATATATTCCCTAACACTTAGAACTCATTGCAACTTAACCCTATCCAATATAAGCCTTATATTCTCTAAATCATATAACATATATAACCCTTATACCCTTAATCCATGGTACCTAAATTCTGTTGATACTGAGAGGGGGTGTGAATCAATATCAAGTACAATTTAAAACCTTTTTCAACTCATACTTAAACCATTGAACTATATCCAATGAGCAATGAACAATAGTATAAGAGTTACACCAATACACCACAATACACCATGCACAATATATGAGAAATAATCAATAGTTATTGTTCAAGGGAAGTAATGACTTCCAAAGGTAGCTACAGCTTCCAAATGTAAAGGGAGGGATAAACCTCCAAGAGGAAGATAAAATCCTCCAATATCAAGAGAGATATGAACTCTCCATCCTTGCCCCTTCCTTCCACCCAAGAGTATATGAGAGATAATAAAACTTTACATTAAATCATCACCCTCAACCAATCATCACATAGAACCTGATAATGCTTCCTGAGACTTCTTCAATTTCTGAAATTCTTCAATTCTTGGAGTACTCTAATATTTTATATAATATTACTCAATGTATTCTCTGAAACTCCTCCAAGTTTCACTCCTTGAATCCTCCCCAAAAAAATGTTATAGAAAGAATGGTAGACTTTATTCAATTCTGGTCTATTCAGGAGACTGAACTTGTATAGAATGCCCCGTGCTCAATATTTAACATCTGATTCGGAAACTTGCACACAAGAAACTACAGTTTGTTCTCTTTCCAATGAAATTTGTCCCATGTCATTTGGATTATATATGAAGAAGTTATGACTATTTTACACGGAACACCTGTTTATTGACTAGCTTAAGGACTAGTCACAAACCCTATCTTCCATAAAGTGTATCTCCATAAATATAGCGAATCAAGAGCTGAAATTTTTACCAGAGGTACCTTGATATGTCTTCTCAATACCATAGCGATTTCACCATCTGAATAATTCTAGAAAAAAGGTTAGAGAAAAAATGGTAAGATGACCTGAAAATAACATACCTTAGAACACATCACCAAAAGACTTCATCCTCCCTTGAAATCCAACCTTCTTTACTTCTTATTTACTCTAAAATTTGACTTGTATCAAAATGAATGTATAATGAGGTTTATTTATACCATTTATGTCACTTCATTTTAACATTAGGGCCGACCTGATGCTTTCTTATTTTCTAATTCTTTTCTTTAATTATCTTCAGGGCCTACATGTACTTCCTTCTTCAATTCACTTTGTCGTCTTCAAAAGTTCATTTCTCTTCAACCATGATGATACACGTGACGTGCCACATACCACCGGAAAAAACATGATGTATGCTATCCATTCATGGGTGTTGTATATGCATGTGCATTATCCTTCATGTCCAAATACCTTTATCAATCTTGTGGTCCAAAACCCATGACTAGGGTTGACATCAATGACAACAACCAATCTTCCAACAATCTCCCCCTTTGTCATTGATGGAAACACTCATGCTCCCCCTATCATCATGATCCCAATTTCTCTCCCCCTTTGACATCAATGGAAAAGGTCAGGGCCGCTCCCCCTGAGTTTAATGGAAAAATGTAACTCTCTTCTTTGGGGCTGCTCCCCCTGAATATGTGGCACTCAATAATACTTCATCCTTATTTTTGGTCTTTGGGAATTTTTCTTTCTTAGAATCGTTTTGTGTGGCTTCTGTCTTCTCTTTCTTCTTCATGTCTAGGATGTATATTTTTTTCGGTCTTCTTGTTGCAGTTGCAACCAATCTTCCTGAGTTATTTTCTCTGATTTTACATTTTCAGGAATCAAACGTAATAGTGTATCCTTGATCACACATTTTACTAACACTGAGTAGATTATGATTCAAGTCTTCAACCAATAGAACATTCTTTGCTTTTACATTTTTTATTCCAAGCTCTACTACACCTTCTCCAAGTATTTTGGCAGATGAGTCATCTC
>ML782082.1:308413-331004 GCA_009831015.1 Picea engelmannii | reverse complement strand
CTATGAACCGTTAATCTGGATAAATCTAAATTACTGATGTTGCTGTAACGAAAATCAATAGTATGCTATGAAGTTAATGATTTCAGTTATTCAATAAATTGTTTATGGAAATAAATACTGTTTAGAATTATTTGGTTGTTACACCTGCCACTTTCTTATTTTGTAATTCTTTTCTTTAATTATCTTTAGGGCCTACATGTACTTCCTTCTTCAATTCACTTTGTCATCTTCAAAAATTCATTTCTCCTTAACCATGAGGATCCACGTGACGTGACACATACCATCGGAAACAACATGATGTATATTATCCATTCATGGGTGTTGTATATGCATGTGCATTGTCCTTCATGTCCAAATACCTTTATCAATCTCGCGGTCCAAAACCCATGACTAGGGTTGACATCAATGACAACAACCAATCTTCCAACAAATTCATTAACCCCTAACCCTTATAACACCTAAACATGGCAAACCCTAATCCATATAACCCCTAACTACTATCTTATAACCCTTAATCTTGTAACTTCTCACGCTTAAACCTTAACACTAATAACCTCTTACACCTAACCCTTTGTCCCAATAACCCCTAAAACCTATAAATATTAACCCATGTAATTCTGAAACCTATAGACATTAACTCGTAATATTATTATTCCTTAGAAATATATAATCACCAACCCCTAAGTTCTATAACATTTATAACTCTTATCGGTTATGACCACTAACCACAAAACCATATAACTCCTCTCACCCCTAACCTTTAACATAATATTTAACTTAAATAACCTCTATAACCTATAACTCATAATTTTTACCCATTATGTCCCCATAATGAAGCCCCTAAATCTTGTAAATGTTAGAACCCCTAACCCTATACCCATAACCATGTAAATGTTATAACCCCTAACCCTATAGCCCCTAATATTCAACTAAAAACACATATAATTCATAATCTCTAAGCCCAATAACCCTTAAATTCTAACTCTTATAACACATAACTCCAAATCCCTATAACTTCTGACTCGCAAATGAAAATAAGTATCTACATTATTAATCATATAGCATGTAAATACTAACCCTTAAACACCATTACCACTAACCATCACAATAACTATAATGTATATAAACCATTTCATCATATAGTGTGTCACCCTTAAAATATTGTGAAGTTGAAAATTCTAAACTCTAGATATGACGATCCTATAACACCTAAATCTTATACTTACCTCTATAACTTTAAATACTTAACCCTTATAACCTATAACCAATAAACCTTATAATCTACAATACAACCCTAAAACCTTATAACCCTTAACCCATAACACCTATAATATGTAAGACTTATATCCCTTAAATCCCTTAAAGCTTACCCCTACAACCTCTAATCACTACTACCCTAACCTTATATCCTAAATTTTTATAAGCGCTAACCCTTATAACCCTAAGCCCCTAGCACTTGTAACTTCTAATTTTAAACCCTATAACCCATTACCCCTATAAATATCTTGACTCTTAATTGTTATATCCCTTATCAACCCTGACTTATGCCTTCTTGTAATCCATTATGTAGAAACTAACCCCTATAATCCCTTACCCTTTTAACCATTATCACCCTTAACCTCCTTGACCCTATAAGTATAGCTAATGTGACCCCTCACCTTTATAATCCCTATAAATTTAAAGAATACAGACCTTATAATAATTACCCTTTAACATTTATTATCAATATAGCCCATAATCCCTATAAATTTGTAATCCTAAATCCTTTAACCTCTATAAACCTTAACCCTTATAACTACATAAGCGACAAACCTTAGAACCATTTCCCCTAACATATATGATCCTAACACATAATATTAATTAACACTTTCATGTATCCCATATAACCCTAAACCCTTAACACCCTTCATATAAGAATTAATTCATATATCCCATGAATTTCATAAACCATACATGAGAACATATATTCTTTAACGACAATCTATTTAACAATAATAACCCTAAATCCCTGTAAAAATTGTGTTTTCAAATTGTTTTAAAAATTATCACTCTTGACCCTATATAACATGTAATTTAACCCATATCCCCTACAACTTATAACATCTATTAGTATCACCCCTAACCTCATAATTCCTAACTATTATAACCATTATCATCCCAACCCCTTTAATTCCTAACATGTTTAACCGGTAACCATTATAAATGATAGAAACTAACCTTTAAAACTCGTATAAGTCCTATAACATGTAACTCCTTTTACTCTAAATCTCTATAAGCGAATAAATTTTAGCTTTTATACCATTTATAATTTCCAATCATTATAAAACCCATACCTTCTAACCCTATACTAGATATTACCCGTATTGCCTCAAACCTTGACAACCCCTATCACCGATATCCCTTAACCATGGGAACCATTAACATCTATAACACCTAAACTATATAACCCCTAATCCTCATCTCATAACTTATATAACCTATAATCCTAATAAAATTTAACCACTACCATTTATAACCCTTAAATATTAACCTCTATAACTCTAATCACCTTAATTATCAGATAATCAGTACCACATTCAATTATCTCTATATCCCAATGTAATAAATATAAACCTTATAACCTATAACCATTAACACATAATCCCAATAAAATTTGATTCCTAACCCCTATAATATGTAATAATTGGCACTTAACCCATATAACCAATAACACTTAACCTACATAATTGTTAATCCTTAAATCTTAACTCCTAACCCTTATAATTTCTAACCCATGTAACCCTTGATTTTTATAACCTCTAATATTTAACTTGTAATTGTTACTACCCCATAATACTAATAATCCATACCAATTAACCCATTACACCTATTTTTCATAACCCATACACTAATCCATATAATCATTAACTTCTATGACTATTAATAGATATAACCTTTAATCCTTATATCACATATAGATACTTAACCCTTCAATTATATATCCCCTAACACTTATTACCCTATCTACCACCTCAATTACCATTATAACTCATATAAACATGTAATTCTTGATACTTATAACCATTGACACATACCCCACTGAACATTATTCTCTAATCCTTATAAACCATAACACCTAACACCTAAGTCACATAACCCCTAACACTTTACCTATATGATTCCTAACTTGTGACCCTTAACTCATAACACTTATATCCTCAATATCCTAACCCTCACATAGCTACTTTAGCACAAATCCATTATAACCTCTAGTATTTGAACCTTGATACATATATCTTAGTAACTCTTAACTATCAATATTAATAATTTTTATAGTTGCATATATATTAATATCTATAGCTATTTTAATCCCTAAAGGATATAATCATTAACACATATAACCTATAAATAAAACATATAATCCCCAAAACAAGATTTTTATAAACATTACAAATATTATCCCCTATGACCCATAACTACTAAACCATATAAATCCTCTTAACATCACCCCTAATTTATACTTCATGTAATTGTCAATCCCTAATATAACCCTCATCACCCCTATATCCCAGATCAAGCTTTAACAACTATAATTCATTGTCCATTAACACTATAACCCTAACCATTGTATTCATTAATAAAATTATATCTCTAGCCATTATAATCCTTAACACCCAACTCATATAGTGCATGTCATCAACCCCTAACACTTATAACCTCTAATATAATCCATACAATCCATAACACTTATAACCCCTGTCAACCACTAACACTTATAACCTATAATATAATCCATAATATTTATAAATCCTAGCAACCCCTAGAACTTATAGCCTCTAATATAATCCATAACACTTGTAAACCCTATCAACCCCTAACACTTATTACCCCTATCAACCCCTATAATTTACAACTTCTAATATAATCTCTAACAGTTATAACCCCTATCAACTTTTAAAGCTTATAAAAACTCTAATATAACCTTATAAATAGTTAAAACCCTTCATGCATATAACTTCTTGGTGCAGACCCCCTTCTCTCTTAAGGGTTATGTGACCTCCCGGTTAGGATCTTCAATTTTGGAGTCGAACGACTCTCTGAAACCTTGTTGGTCTTGTTTTGTATTAAACACAGGTCCTCTTGGCTCCCTCTGCAGGCTTCATGATACCCACGGCCTTCCCTTTCGTGTTATGTGAAATATCAGAGTTGGTGTTACCTCCTTTTCTCTTGGCCCCTCCTCAGATGTGACCTTGGGTGATGACCTCATGCCTACATGTAATTACGTCCACACTCAAGAGTGGTTTGGGGTCGAACTGATTTTCACCCCATAATTCACCCTAAGCCTCCATGTGTCTTTTCTCTGAAACCGTGGTCTCAATTGCGCCCCTCCCTCAATCTCATAAATATCAAGAACTTTCTATCCCTGAAATGTGAGATTACTATCGATCTCATGATCTTGATGGTGTTGACTAAACTGATGGTTCAGATTGGACCTTTCCCAATCCACGGACCAGATCTGCCTCTCCTAAATCAATGGATGTGATCTATTCGCAATTTCGGACTTCGTGGTTTTGAAATCTCAAACCCTGCTTTCTCCCGTACTTCAATCTTCCGGATCTGATGATCTATAGACACTTGTCCTGCTAAATCAACAGTCTTGCTTCCACTTTGGGTGTTTGACCTTTCAAATCACATCAACAGTCCTGTGACCTTATTCTCAATCAACGGTCAAGATCTCCTCCAATCTTTAGACTTATGAGATCTCAAATATCAAACTTTGCCCTTTTCCAAATGGATTTTATCTGAAGGATGTCATCCACTGGCGCATTTCCTCCTGATCTAACAATTGAGGATTACTTTGGGTCTTTACCATAAGTACATGGATTTATGCCACATCTCTCTTAGATCCGACAACTATGAATCACTTCAGGACTTTGCCCAGAGTCCACGGATTCATGCCACGTCTCCTCTATATCTGTCGGTCCAGATTCACTTTGGGTCTTTAGGTCTTCGGGATTTGATAATCTCAGTTCTCAAACTAAAACCCCACTACTGTTTTCCTAGGCCTTGCGATCTGCTGACAAGTGTCCACTTACAGATCGACGAATCTCGGCTCTTCGTCTCTTTGGGCTTTGGGTGTTTCAACGCTTCACATTTTTCCTTCCTCTAGATCTCACAACCCGCTGACACATACCCTTCTCGATCTAACGGTCTAGATTTTCTTCGGCTCTCCAACTCTTCACGCTTCGGGAATGTCAAGTTTCAAACTTTCTTCCTCTTGAGCTCATGATATCTAACAACTTAGATTCACTTAATCAATCTGATGCCTGAGGTTCACTTTGACTGATCTTACGGATCAGGTTTTCTTAGGATGATCGAACAAATGAGATTTCACTTCAGCTTTTCAGCTCTTCGGGCTTCAGGAATCTCAAGTCTCAAACCTTGATGAGTTCTCTCTCCTTTGTTTTTGAAGCATTAAATCTCATGCACCTTGTTCTGATCATACGGTTGTTGATCCTTTGCATTGTGATCCAATGGTCACTATCGCTCCTCCTCCTGAGCTTTTGATTTCTTACAACTTAGAAGATTTTCTAGGTCTTCAAAGGACTTTAACTTTGAACCTCCTATGAGTCCGTCTCTCAGACCTAGACTACACTTCTTGTTGGCACAGGGGCAAACCCAAGGTTTAGCTCCAAGAGCGCACCAACAAGCCCTAGCTACTGGCCTTTTCAGCAACACCTGCGAATCATATGCAGTCTCACCTAAAGCAGCTATGAGGGGGTTGCAAGACAAAGATGTCTACAACGAAGGGAATATCAAGTGGTTCTTATTACAACAACAACATAACATGCATCTATCATTAAACTAGCTAGATCTATCCTTCACAGCTATAGATATGATCTAATACAATAATGCATATAACAATATAACAACATCAAATCTCAAAGCATCAATCACACACACAACAACAGAGGTACATGGTTCACCCTCTCTCTAGGGATACGCCCACATAACTGTGCTTATGATATATTAAGATAAAGCTTACAGTTCTGATTTGTGCTCTTAGCCAGCAGATCCTCTCTCTTTGTCTCTCTTTCTTTCTCCCTTCCTTCCCTCCCAGCTGTAGGACTTGATCTTCACACCCAGCTGAAGATCTTACAATACCAGAAGGCTCTCTCTCTCAGCACTTCTCTCACCCTTAATACAGTATTATCCTAATGGAAAATACTCGACAATAAGGCTCAACCATAGTACTGACCCAACCTAGGTCCTCTTGACCTATATTTATACATTACAATCCCTCACCAACAGCCTTAGGTTGAAACCTAGGTGTCAAAACCCTAATTACCAAAATCCTAGGTGTCTACAACCCTAGGTCAACTTGACCCATTCTTTCCGGGCTTCACCAACCTATCTTTCCTTCTCCATCTCGCGGTGCTCCAAGGCATCTAGTGCTGGATTTTTCTACTTCCTGAGTCATCCTTGGTCCATCCTCCTTACTGATCTGTCATCCTTGATCTCCTCATCCAATGGATTTCTTTTCTGCACTTAGCTCAATATTCTATATTCTTTTGCTCACTTCGACCCAGTGACAACCACTGTGTCTCCCGTGCAACTTGCTTTTTACCTTTGCTTCCTCGTTCTTCGCTTCCTTGCATAACCCATGGCCAACACTTATGAAATGTGATATCCCTCCCGAGCTTGGCCTTTGTGAAAGTTACGACCTCCCACACACTCCTTGCGTTTTAGGGATTTTCGATAACTCGAATCCCAAGGATTTATTGAAAAGAAATTATTCTCACCCTCCTGGTGTTGTCCTTTTTCTCGATGCACACCTTGCAACTGATTCTTACCCAAGGTTTGAGTTCTTGCGGATGACTATGTATGCCTTGCAGTAGTCACTTTGCACTCCTTGCAAAGGGGAAGTTTCGTGCTATCTCTTCTGAGCTTTGAAACCAAAACAGATCCTGTCAACGCACTCCTTGTGTTTTGTGTGCACACCTTGCACTGGTTCGACAGAAGAGAAACAATTGAAACTTATAGTAACATTCACATTTCTATCTACTCGTAACAAAATTCATTCATTCATGAAAACACAATAACATGGAATTACAAACAATATCCACACCATGGATTGGGTCAATTTTCCTCTGTTATCTTCATTCAAAAGTAAAACTAGCTACAACTATAATCAAAACAACAACTAAAATTCAAAAATCTCCTACTAACTTGTAACAACCTCATTTGGGCATACAAAACCTCTATTTATCTCAGAGGGTCCTTAGGGTTCCCCCCGACTACTTGTCTACTCAAAAACCTAACCTAATGACTATCTTAGTTCAGTCACATTCCGTATTAGGAGTGGTAACTCCCACTTCATTTGCGATAATTCAAGCGTTCTACAAAATATCTTCCGGTGCTAAGTTCAGGAGTGCTTCAAAATATCCTCCGTAACTTCCAGTGTTGAGATTCCGAAAATATTCCCAAGCATTGAGTGGTATTGCTCTGCATGCTCGCTAACGATGCTCCTACATCATACTCCCCTTGAATAAAATTCATGGACTCTTTTCCATGAGCTCCTGCACCAACTTTCCATGCTTCTAGATATCATATTCATTTTCCCAACTAGAATCTTCTATTGGGTGTCCCTTCCACTTGACCAGATATTCAAAATAGGTCTTCCTCCTGGTCTTTTTGTCAATCCTCTGATCAACAATATTGTCCATTTGTGGTTTCTCTATTATAGGCATTTGTTTCTCCCACTGAATCTTCTCTTGATATTCTAATCCCTCTGTGTCATATTTCCTGTAAGGATATAGGTCTGAAACATTGAATATGGGTGATATGCCCACATCATCTGGCATTTCAATCTCATAGGCATTTGAATCAAACTTCCTCAAGATATTACATGATCTTATCTTCTTCATCTTTAACTTGTTATATGTTCCAATAGGGAGCCTTTATTTCCTGAGATGTGCCAGAACTTGATCTCATACTTCAAATTGAAGTTCCCTGCAATGTTGATCATCTCTGTGCTTGTACTCTTGGTTAGAACTCTGCAACTGTCCTTTGATCTGGATGTGGAGCTTCTGCATTTCTGTAGCAAAATATTCTTTTCCAGTGCTCCTAATCTCACTCTATTCCAAGTCTCTCAACTAAGATACTCCCCTCGGTTTCATTCCATACAATATTTGGAATGGTCTCTTTCTAGTGCTCCTGTTTGGTGAGTCATTGCATGAAAATTCTTCTTGTGGAAGAATCTGATCCCACTGATTATGATGCTCAGTGACCAGACTCCTCAATAAGTTTCCCAAAATTTTGTTTACCACTTTAGTCTGCCCATATGTGTGAGGGTAATAAGCTGAGCTGAAGGAAAAATCTGTCCTCAATTTCTTCCACAACGTTCTCCAAAAGTGACCGACAAATTTAGTGTCCCTTTCCGAGACAATTCTTCTCGGTAGTCCATGAAGTCTCACAACTTCCTTGAAAAATAGATTTGCAACATGTGTTGCATCACTTGTCTTTTGGCATGGGATAAAGTGTGCCATCTTTGAAAATCTATCCACCACCACAAATATGGAATCAAATCCTCTTTGCGTTCTTGGTAGTCCCAAAACAAAATCCATGCTTATTGCATCCCAAGGCCTCTCTAGTATTGGCAATGGTGGATAGAATCCATTGTTCTATCTTTTTCCTTTAGCATGTTGGCAGATTCTACATTTTTTCACAAACTTTATCACTTATGTTATCATACCTGGCCAATAGTATGAACTGCTCAACTATGCAAATGTTTTATCATGGCCCAAATTTCCAACCAATCCTCCACTATGATTTTCCTTCAAAAGGTTGTCCCTCATTGAGCATTTTGGTATGCACAACTAATTTCCTTTGAAAAACAATCCTTCTTGAATCATATACTCTGTCCATTGTCTTCTTTCTCCTAGAACAGGATTTGCACATGCTTCGCATGCTTCCTTGAAATCTGGATCATCACAATACATATCCTTAAGGTGTTCAAACCCCAAGGCCTTCACCTAAAATTCCTGCACAATCAAACATCTACTACTTAATGCATCAACAAATTTGTTAGCATTCCCAACAATATGTTTTATGACAAAAGTAAAATTTTGCATAAAATCAACCCATTTTGCATGCCTCTAATTCAATTTTTCTTGTCTGGTTATGAATTGTAAAGCCTGTTTATCGCTATACAAGAAACATTTATGTGGGACAAGGTAATGTCTCCATTTATTCAAGGCTTGGACTATGGCATAAAACTCCTTATCATATGTGGAGTATTTTTTCTTAGTCTCATTCAGCTTCTCATTGAAATAGGCAACATGTCTATTATCCTAGCTCAAAACTGCTCCAATTGCAACTCCACTTGCATCACATCTCACTTGAAATGTCTTTTCAAAATTTGGCAAGACCAAAATTGGTTGTTCTGTTATTTTCTCCTTCAGTATATTGAAGCTCCTCTCAGCCTCCTCTGTCCATTTAAAAGACTTCTACCTCTTCTTCACCGTATCCATCATTGGTGCACAAATTCTACTGAAGTCCTTGATGAACTTCCTATAGAATCTTGTTCATCCATGGAAGCTCCTTACCTCAAACATACTCTTTGGTGACAACCATTCTTTGATTTCTTTCACCTTCTTTGGATCCATCTTCAGATCATTTGATGAGATCACAAAACCCAAGTAAATGAGTTACGTCTTCATAAAAGAGGACTTCTTTAGATTTATCAACAACTTCTCTTGTTGTAGTCTCCTCATTACTGGTGTTAGGTGTCTTAAATTCTCCTCTTTAGTCCTGTTAAAGATCAGTATACCATCCAGATATACAACCACAAAATTACCAATGAAATCTTTCAATATTTCATTCATCAACCTCATAAAAGTACCCGGGGCATTTATTAATCCAAATGGCATAACAAGCCACTCATACAAACCTTCATTTGTCTTAAAGGATGTCTTCCACTCATCACCTTCTCTCATTCTAATCTGGTGATATCCACTTTTCAAATCTATTTTAGAAAATAAATTTGCTCCACTTAAACAGTCCATTAAATCATCCATTCTTGGTAAAGGAAATTTATATGGGATGGTGATTTTGTTAATGGCTCTTGAGTCTGTAAACAGTCTCCATCCGCCATCCTTATTTGGACTCAACAAAGTTTGTACTACACATGGACTAAAGCTCTCTCTGAACAAACCCTTGTCTAACAATTCCTGGACTTGGTTCTTCAGTTCCTCATTCTCTCGAGGTGTCAATATGTATGCTTCGTTGTTTGGTAGACTTTCTCCTGGTATCAAGTCAATATTGTGGCTAATACTTCTGATGGGTGGCAATGAGTTAGGCAGCTCATCCACCACTATGTCAGCAAAATTATCCAACAATTCATAAACGTCTTTAGGAAAATCATCCATCAAAGTACTTGTAAGGATAACTTTGGGTTTCCTCACCACAACGAACTGCATCTCCTATTCTTTCTTGACTTCTTTCAGGATTTCCTTCCCGCTCATGAAAAGTATGCTTGTACTAACTTCCTCTTTCACTTTCTTCTCCTCTATTGGCAGCAACATGTGTGTTCTACCTTTCTTCTCCAAGGTGTATGTATTCTTCCTCCCATCATGCATGACATTCCTTTCAAACTGCCATGGTCTTCCCAACAAAATATGGCATACATCCATGGGAATTACATCACATAGAATTTCATCTCTATATCTTCCTATATTAAATTCAACCAAGCATTGTTTAGTAACCATTACCTGGTGTCCTTTTTGTAACCATGAGAATTTTTATGGATTTAGATGTGTAGTTGTCTCCAACTCCAATTTCTCAACCATCTCTGTGGATACTAAGTTAACAGTGCTCCCACTGTCAATTATCACCATGCATACTCTGTCTTTAGACTTGCAAGTTGTCCTGAAGAGATTGTTCCTCTGCACTGGCCTTTCAATGTCTGCCTCTGGTTTTAAGAGAACCTTTATCAACATCAGGGATGTTCCATCCTCTGCTCCTTTCGCTTCAACATTCCTTCTCTGTTCTTCTGAAATGTGAGTTTCACCCCCTCCTTGTTTATTTTTCTCAGGACATTCCCAAGACATGTGCCATGTCTTTCCATAGGTATAACATCTTACTTCTTGTCCTCTGCTTCTTCCTCTTCCTCTAGAAGAACTTCTTCCACCACCCTATCTTCCTCCAGAAATTCCTCTCTTTCCAAGTGACTATGTGGTTTCCCACTCTCATCCTTAGACTTATGTGCCTTGTCATGGGTAACTCCCTTGCCTTTGTTTGGGGATGGGATTTTACCTCTTCCTCACTGGCTTTGTTTTCTGGCCAAGTTCTCCTCTACCTTCAGTGAAAACTGATAAGAATCCTCCACTGTCCTTACTGACATCATGTTGATCACGTCATGGATTTCATACCTCAGGCCATTTATATACCTGGCAAATTTTTCTTCATCTTTCTCTCTTTTTCCAGTTCTGATGTTCATCTTGTAGAACTCCTCTATGTAATCCTTAACTTTCATACCCTTTTATCTCAGGTTCTGCAACTTCCTGAACAAATTGATCTAATAATATTTGGGCATGAACTTAGTCTTCAGTTTGGCTACCATTCTGTCCCAATTATTTATCTTATGTTTTCCTTTGCTTCTCCTCTCAGCCTACAGTTCATCCCACCATAGTGTTGCATGTCCTTTTATCTTGGTGACAACATGTTTCACCCTTTTCTCTTCATAGTCGAAATGTTTGTCCATGGATCTTATCCAATCCAGTAGCTCTTCAACATCTAAATTGACTTCATACATTGGGACCTATATCTTGTCTCTCGCTCCCAATGTAACAACTGCTCTCAACAAGTGTTCTTTGGCAACATCCTCTCCTGCAACTTCTTTGACTTCTACAACTTCACTCTCTACATCGTTGATGTCTCTAGCATTAGGTGCTCTTATCTGCACTGCCTCCATCTCCTCTAATATTGCACGAAGTTCTCGCATCTCCCTTTCTACATACTGATTGGCTAAATGTGGCTCCACTTGTCTCCTCAGTGGAATTTTGTTGACTATCTATCATGCATAGAGTACAACTGTGAGCTCTTTTGTCTCTTCTCCTTTACTTGTTGTCTACAAGAAAAACTTCAGCTTTGATACCACTTGGTGCAGACCCCGTTCTCTCTTAAGGGTTGCGTGACCTCCTGGTTAGGATCTTCGATTCTGGAGTCGAACAACTCTCTAAAACTTTGTTGGTCTCATTTTGTATTAAACACAGGTCCTCTCGACTCCCTACATAGGATTCACGATACTCGCGACCTTCCCTTTTATGTTCGACAAAATCTCAGAGTTGGCGTTAGCACCTTTTCTATCGGCCCCTCCTTAGATATGACCTTGGGCGATGACCTCATGCATATGCATGATTATGGACGCACTCAAGAGTGGTTTGGGGTCAAACTACTTTTCTCCCCACAATTCACCCTAAGCCGCCACATGTCTTTTATCTAAAACCGTGGTCTTGATTGTTTCCCGCCCTCAATCTCGTAAACATAGAGCTCTTTCTATCCTCTAAATGCGATATGACTGTCAATCTCATGATCTTGACGGTGTTAACTTAACTGAAATTTCAGATCATCCCTTTCCTAGTCCACCAGATCTACCCCTCCTAAATCAACGAATGTGATCTATTCGTGATTTCAGACTTCGGGTTTTTGAAATCTCAAACCCTCCTTTCTCCCATACTTCAATCTTTCGGAGATGACGATCTTCAGACACCTATCTTGCTCAATCAATTGTCCTGATTCCACTTTGGGTGTTTAACCTTTCAACTCAAATCAACGGTCCTATGACCTTCTTCTTGATCAATGGTTGAGATCTTGTCCGGTCTTCGAACTTCTGAGATCTCAAATCTCAAACTTTGCCCTTTTCCAAATGGATTTTATCTAAAGGCTTTGATCCACTAATGTGTTTCCTCCTGATCTGACGATAAAGGATTACTTCAGTTCTTTACCCGGAGTACATGGATTTATGCCACATCTCTCTTAGATTCGACAGCTACGAATCACTTCAGGACTTTTCTTGGAGTCTACAGATTCACGCCACATTGCCTTTACATTTGTTGGTCTAGATTCACTTCGGATATTCGAGATTAGGCAATATCAGTTCTCAAACTGAAACCCCACTACAATTTTCCCGTAACTCGCGATCTACTGACAAGTGTCCACATACAGGTTGATGACTCTCGACTCTTCGTCTCTTCGGGATTCGTGTGTTTCAATGCTTCACCTTTTTCCTTCCTCTAGATCTCATGACCCACCGACACGTACCCTTCTAGATCTAATGATCCATATTCACTTCATCTCTCTGACTCTTCACACTTTGAGAATCTCAGGTTTAAAACTTGCTTCCTCCTGAGCTCACGATATCTGACAGCTCAAATTCACTTGATCAATCCAACACCTAAGGTTCACTTCGGACAATATGACGGCTCGGGTCTACTTCAAATGATCAAATGACTGATATTTCACTTCGGATTTCTAGCTCTTTGGGCTTTCCAAATCTCAAGTCTCAAACCTTGATGAGTTCTCTCTCGTGTGTGTGTGAAGCATTAAAGCTCATGCACCTTGTTCTAATCAGAAGGATGTTGATCCTTTACACTGTGATCTAATGGCCATTGTCGCTCCTCCTCCTGAGCTTTTGATTTCTTCCGACTTAGAATATTTTCTAAGTCTTCAAAGGTATTTACCTTTGAACCTTTTTCAGGTCCATCTCTCGGACCTCGAATACACTTCTAAAAGGTACTATCCCTCCTGAGCTTGGCCTTCATGAAGTTTTCAACTTCCCGTCCACTCCTTGCATTTCATGGATTTTCGATAACTCAGAACCAAAGGACTTATTGAAAATAAATTCTTCTCACCCTCCTGGCGTTCTCCTTTTGCTCGATGCACACCTTGTAACTGATTCTTATGCAAGGTTTGAGTTCTTGCGGACAACTGTGCATGCCTTGCAACAATCACTTTTTGCTCCTTGCAAAGGGGAAGTTTTGTGCTATCTCTTCTGAGCTTCGGAACCGAAACAAATCATGTCAACGCACTCCTTACGTTCTATGTGCACACCTTGCACCGATTCAATAGAAGAGAAACAATTGAAACTTATACTAGCATTCACAGTTCCATCTAGTCATAATGAAACTCATTCATTCATGAAAACATAATAACAGGTAATTGCAAACAATGTCCACACCATGCATTGGGTCAATTTTCCTTTTCTATCTTCATTAAAAATTAAAAGTGGCTACATCTATAATCAAAACAATAACTAAAATTTAGAAATATCCTACTAACTTGTAGCAACCTCACTTGGGCATACAAAACCTCTATTTATCTCAGAGGGTCCTTAGGGTTCCCCCGGACTACTTGTCTACTCCAAAACCTAACCTAATGACTATCTTAGTTCAGTCACATTCCAGAGAAGGAGTGGAAACTCCCACTTCATTCACGATCATTAAAGCATGCTTCAAAATATTTTATGTCGCTGAGTTTAGGTGTGCTTCAAAATATTCATCGTAACTTCTAGCATTGATATTATGAAAAAATTCTCAGGTGTTGAGTGGTCCTACTCTGCGTGCTCACTAATCATGCTCCTACATCACTTATAAACTTTATCACATATTCCTAACCCTTAAATAGTCTATCACTTAACACATAACCCTTGTAAACTCTAATACATGACCATCATAAGCTCCTAAACCCTACAACCTTTAAAATATATGACTACTAACACCTATGATCTCTAACCCCTATTTCTTATAACCCATTAACAATATCATTTCTAACTCTCATAACCAATATCACACATAACCCATGTAACCCTAATAAAAACCATACAAACCCTAATCTCTAATTAAGGTAATACATTGCTGGACACACCTACCACACTTAGAGGGGGGTTGAATGAGTGTGGGGCTCTTTTTCCCAAAACTTCCCTCTTTCACAAAACTCATTAACATTCAACATTTATTCATTACCCATTGCTGTCATTTATAACCAGTTAGATGTGAGCACATATTAGCAACATATATCAACAATATATCATAAACAAGTCATTATCATAATGAACACAAAGAACACAACATGTATGTAAAATTTTCTTTTTATTACGGACCACAATCCTTGGGGTATATCAGCAACAACTGAATAGAGTACAACTCTACAAGAGCACTAGCTCTATATGCAAGACTCATCTTACATTCTCAGCACCAACTGAGATGAGGCAACAATCCTCAACATATATCAATCTGTCAACAAATACACAACCTGTTAGTAGTGCAACCCGCATGTGCATGCACTCTGACTCACTACAACCAGCATGTGAATGTGGCCAGTGTATGATGTAACAAGAGTATGCTTTTGAGCAACTAGGGTTTTGATTTGATTGACATGCTCAGATCCTCTACAACCTGCAATCACTTTCTCTTCTGTCTTCCACTGTCCAAACTGATCCACAGCTAGTCACAACACATCCAAGATCTCCAATAGCTTGCTCATGCTCCACAATAAATCAATATGAATGCTATCTCAATCATGTATAAATAACTATTATACCATAGCAATCATGTCACTACTGAATCACAAGAGTGTTGCTCACTCCATCCACCAAATCAACCAAGTTGAGCCACATCATAGAATCCATACCAAAAATTCCCTAAGCATTCACAACATATCAAACAATAGCATCTATCAAGACAATAATGAAACCATACCAGTGTCTTAGTGATAGATCTGAGGCCATAGAATGTAGATCTGGAACTTCCCTCATCATTCAAGAGCTTGGCACCAGCTCAAACATAAATCTCCATGAGGTTATTCAGTCCACACTCCCTTTACAAAGTCAGCCTGCATGTACACTCACCCTATACACATCTAGCCCACGTGTACATGCACTCTATACACAGACAACCCACGTGGGCATCAGAAAATAGGGTTTTCTATGAATCCGAGACTTTTGTCATCAAGATCTCTGACATTGTAGAAAATTTGATGCATCCATGAGATCTTCCTCTCGCTCTCTTCCTCAGAATAGATCTTCAATCATGATCAAGAGATCCATACCAATAAGATTCTCTCACAAGAAGATCTCCATCAATACTCCAAAAGATATTACCGAGAAGCTCTCCATCGATCCAAAAAAAGGATTCTAAAAAATGTGCATTTTACAAGAGATCCTAGCTTCTTATTTATACTTTCATCTTTTAGGTCACTTAACCCATTTTTAGGTTACTTAACCCGTTTTCCTTATTTTAGGGTTAACCACCTTCCATGAATAGAAATTTCTCCAATACTTTATCATTTAAATATTCCTTCTTGATTTTGTCACTTTACTTTATCATTTAAATAATCCATCTTGATTTTGTCACTTTACTTTATCATTTAAATAATTATTTCTTCTTTTCAAGCACTTTTACTTCTTTGACCTTTTGGGGCTTCAAGCCTTCATATGGGGGTCCTCCAACTTCATAAGGCCATAACTCTCAAACTGTGAGGAGTTATGTGACATTCCACATACCACCGAAAATGGCATGTCAAGCACTATCCATCTAGGATAGTTTCACCAACAACTTCATTGATCTTCATCTCATTATTCTACATACAAGCATGGGTCCTCCAACTGTTCTCCCAGGATAAATCAATCTTTAAAGCGTCTTCCCGTGAGGGCTTTCACCATAAGGGGACCACTTTGGAGTTCATCCATTTGTGTACCTTATCAACCATGATAAGAAAATAATGATTCATCTTTATCAATTGGTTCCCACTTGGACATATATCATTCTCATCAAGGGCATCATATCAATGATCCATCTTTATCAATATATCACTCTCATCAAGGGCATTATATCAATCAATTACTCGACATCAATCAATGGCATCAATCAAACCAAACCATTTGCATCAATGACATATGATCCAACAATCTCCCAAATAATCAAACCATTGGCATCAATGACAACATGATCCAACATACATATCACCTATGACCCCTAATATAACCATTAACTCATACAACCTGTAAACCCTATAATTTTTAACACTAATAAACTAACTACAATAACCCTCATTCCTAACCTCATACTTATATATTCTAAGTCCAAATCCATATATCCACTTTAATACTATAACACATTATTCTTAATCCATATATGATATTACCCTTGACACATATTAATCTATAACTATAACCCTTAAACCTTATTAAACCCAATGCATAACCCTTATAACCATAACCATTATCATGCATAATCCTTTCTCCTTAATTATTATTACTCCCAAAACCTAACACTTATCACCATAACCACTATCTATGATATATTTTTATATAAATTCTAGCACATCATCGATATAACCCCTATCACCTATATAATATCCTTACCACTAACCCATATCAAACCCTAATATAACTTTAAATCTCTATAGATTCTAATCCTTGTGACCATGAATCCATAAACCCTAAAACTTATAGGTATTGACTTTAACCCTTAATCTCTAACGCTTATAACACTTATTTAAATATTTATTTCATAACATTGTATCCCATAATAACTATAATCCTCACATCTAACCCATAATTTCTACTCCATTTATCTTTTATCATCGTTAAACACTATAACCCTTAATACATGTAATGAAATTATAACCCTTAATTTTGATAAGTCCCAACCCTTGTCATCCCTTAATCCCTATGGCCTCTTTAACCATTAATCCATATAACCTTTAAGACCCATGAACATTAAGACTTATAACCCCCGATCTATGTATACCATATCACCTATAATTACTAAGCATGTAGCCCTATTCCATACAAAACTAAAATCATTTAATTCATTTAACCCTTAACACCCATAACATCTAATCCCTGACATCTAAATTCTATAATCCCTATTTCATAATTACTAACTCTTATAACCACTATTATCCATAGCCTATAATATAAAAATTACCTCTTTAACATATCAACCCTTAACATGTATAATACCTTACACCCGTGTACACTATAACCCTAACCACTATAATCACTAATAAAATTATGACTATAATTATTATAATCACTAACACCTAACTCATATAAACCATGTACCCTTAATATCTAATCCATGTAACCCCTATGAACCCCAGACACTTATAACATGTAATATAACCCTGATAAACCCTTAATACTTATAACCTCTAATATAACCCCTATAAACATTTTTAACCCCTAATATGTATAAAGTATAAATTGTATCACTCTTTAACCCTAACTCTAAAATCCTATAACCCTTCACACATAATATGTAAAAAATATAACACATAACCCCTATACACTTTAACCATTAACCCGTATTATAACTCCTAAAACCTACAACTATTCACACATATGACTCCCAGCAACTATAATATCTAAGCCATGTTTCTCCTAACCCATTTAACCTTACAATTTCTAACTCCTATAACCACCATCACCCTTAAACCATGTAGCCCTAATATAAACCATATAATCTCTATTCTCTAATTATGACACATATCACATACAACCCCTAATATAACTACTAACTCCTACAACCTATGAACCCCATAATGATTAACCATATAACCCATATAACCTAGCCACAACAACTTATTATTCCTAACCCAAAATTATATCCTCTATGTCCAAACACATATAACCACTTTACTCTTATAACATGTTATTGTTAATACATATAAGATATTACCTCTAACACATATGAATTTTAACTCTAACCCTTGATCCGTATTACTCCTAATAACTAACCATTGTAACCCTTATAACCATCTAACCCTTATAACCATAACCATAATCCCTCATAACCCTTTATGTAACAACTAACACCTAATCCATATAACCACTATTACTTATAGCCCCATACCACTAACCCATATTAAAATCTAATAATATTAAAGAACCATAAATGATTACCCTTATGATCATTAATCCATAACATTTAATGCCTACAACTTCTAACTTGAACCCTTCACTGACACTTATAACCCCTAACACCTAATACATACATAACCTTCACCCATTTGATGTATGAACCTTAACCTCTATAATCCCTTATTCCATAACATTGTAACCCAAAAGCCCTATAATCCCTCATAATTATGCCTTAATATATTATTCCCAACCCATAACTCTTACAAACCCTAATCCATATAACCCTTAACTACTAGTGTATAAACCATAATCTTGTAACTCATTACTCTTAAAAGATAACACTAATGAATTATTACACCTAACCCACATTGCCAATAATCCCTAACACCCATAAATCTCAAACCATCTAATTCTTAAACACTATAAATATTAACTCATATGATCCATGATCCTTAGAACATATATGATCACTAACTTCTAAGTTCTATAACATATATAAACTATCAACTATGAACCCCATATAAATTCACTCACCCCCAATATTCAATATAATATCTAACTTAAATAATCCCTAGAACCCCTCAATAATAATCCTTACCTATTATGTCACGATAATATAACCCTGAAACCTTGTAAATCATAGAACTCATAACCTATATAAACCGTACTATTCAACCACAAACTCATATAACCCATAATATCTAACCTAATAACCCTTGGTTGCTAACTCTTATAACACATAACTCCCAATCCTTATAGCTCCCAACCCACAAATGAATACATATTTATATTCGTAATCCAGATAATACGTAACCAATAATCCCTATAACTTATACTAACCCTTAGATACAATGATTGATAATCATGATTCATAGTATATATATTGTATATAATCCCTTCCATCCTACAACATATCGCCCTTAATCTCAAGAAGTTAAAACTCTTAAACTCTAACAGTAATGAACCTATAACACTGAACCTTCTAACCACTATAACCTTTCATACTTAACCATTATAACCCATAACCAACAAGCCTTATAACCTACTATATAACTACAAATTTTTATAACCCTCAACTCTTAAAACCTAGAACCCTAGTCAGTAAGACTTAAAACCATCAACTCCTCTAAACCTTACCACTATAACCTCTAATCCACATTACCCTAACCCTTATAACCTAAATATATTTAACCATTAAATATTATGACGCTCAACACCTAGTACTTATAATTATAACTTTAATCCCTATAACCCTTCTCCCCTATTACATTCTATGTCAATATCCCTTTATATATAATCCATATATCCCTTATCACATCTAACTCATGGCCTTTATAACCTACAATGTAGCATCTAACCCATATAACCCTTTACCCTTTTAATGATTATTAACCTTGACATCCTTGACCCTATAAATATAATTTATGTAACCCCTCATCCTTATAGTAGCTATAAATTCAAGACATATATCCCTATAATCATTACCCTTTAACATTTATAATCAACACAATCCCTAACCCTTATAAAATTGTAATCATAAATCCTTATAACCTTTCTAACCCTTAATCCTTATAACACTTTAATGATAAACCTTATAACTACTAGCCTCTAACATATAGAACCCTAACACATAATCCTTATCAACACTTACATGTAAACTATACCACTCATCACCCTTAAAACCCTTAATACAAACCTTAATTCATATATCCCATGATACTTAGAAACCATAGCACTAGCACATATATTATTTAATGTTAATATGTTTAATCATTATAAGCACTAATCCATAGAAAAATTATCACCCCTAAACCTATATAACCTCTAATCTAACCCATATCCACTACAACATATAGTCTATATTAGTATCACCCCTGTCTCCATAACACATTACTATTATAACCATCATCACCCCTAACCCTTTTAACTCATATAACTCCTATAACCACTAGCTCCTTTTATTAAAAATATATATTGACCTATAAATTTTAACTTCCATAACATTTATAACCCCTAACCACTACAAAATCCATATCATCCATATTACCTCAAACCCTAAGAATGCCTATCACCAGTGTCCCCTAACCATGGGAAGCCTTAACCTCCATAACCCTAACCCTTACAAACCCTAGATCCATCCCTTAACTTATATAACCTATAATCCTAATAAATTATAACTAGTGACCTTGATAACCCTTAAATGCTAACCCCTATAGATTTAACTACCCCATATGTCACCTAAATTAACCTTATAGCCACTATCAATTATGTTATCTCTATAGCTCAATAATCACTATAAACCTTATAACCTGTAAAATTTGTAACCCATAACACAACCCCAATAAACTTTAATTTCTAACCCCTATAATCTATAATAATTATCACTTAATAACCTATATAACCAATAAAACTTATATCCCCAAAATCCTATCTGTTATAATTCCTGACCCATGTAACCCTTTATTTTTATAACTCGTAACCTTTAACCTCTAAATCCTAAAACTAAAAACTCTTAACCAATAATACTAATAATTTCTACCATTCAATCATTTGCACCTATTTTTCATAACCCATATATTAATCTCTATGACTACTAATACCTATAACCTTTAATCATTATACACATATTGATCACTAACCCTTAAATTCTATATCCACTAACACTTATTACCCTATTTACCGCCTCAATTAGTGTTAGGAACCATATAAACTTATGAACCTTGATCCTTATAACCTTTGACACCTAATCCACTAAACATTAATTTTTAACCCTTATAAATCATAACACCTGACACCTAAGTCATACGACCTCTAACACCTAACTTGTATAATCCATAAGATATGAAACTTAACTCATAACATGTATAACCCCAACCTCCTCACCCGTATTAAACCTAACTCCTTTAACACAAAATCCTTATAACCCATAATCATTAAACTTTAATAGATATATCCCTTAAGCCTTAACCATTAATATTAAAAACCCTTACCACTACACAAATCCTCACACTATAGCTCTTTTAATCCTTAAATATTATAACCACATATGAATATAAACTATAATCCTTAAAACACATAGAATCTCAAGTACATTATTGTTATAACCCCTATAATCAGTTTCCCTTATAACCCATAACTACAAAACCATATAATTCCTCTCACGTATAATCCCTAATATAATTCATGTTATCACCAATACTTAATATAACCTTGATAACCCACAACCTTTAATATTTAACCATTGTGTCCATTAAGGTAACCTCTAACCTCTATTCCATATCCAATAATATTTATAACATCACTGGTGGACTCTTGGTGAGAAAACGTGCAAAAATGACGGTCAAATCATGAAATTTTGACACTGCTCATCCCAGGCCCTCCTAGGCTCCTCATCTGGGTTTGCATGCCACCAACCTGCAATGATTACTCCTATACCTACATTCTAAATCATGCCCATTGTAATGTTGGGTGTAGACCCAGAGCTCTATAAAAAGGATAGATATAAATTGAATTACTTGGGAGGAAATTACAACGTGGGTTGTTAACCCAGTTGGTTGGCAATGGATTAAATTTAGAGTTAGGTTTGGGAGGTCCCAGGGTCAAGCCTATGGGCCTCCCCTTTTGGCACCCATTATAACATATGATAAATATGGTTGAAAACCATATTCAACCATCTGCATATATATA
>ML782082.1:266352-308313 GCA_009831015.1 Picea engelmannii | reverse complement strand
GGAACATACCACCAACCTATTAATAGGTGGTTCCACCAAACCAATCGCCAATCTTAACCTTGACACCCATACTTTTGACATGATGTGCGCATGGATACTATGGGATACGATGAGGGTTGGATTTGGTGGTACATCCACCGAGATATGGAAATATTTTGTGGGCCACTGGATTATGTGTATTCCACTAGAATACAGGCCACCAATTGGTCCAGTTTTCGAATTCAACGTTGGGCAGCCCGATGGCTAGTGATATATATTTTTTAAAGTTTTGGTCACCAACCCTCATTGGGATTTTCGGGGATGCCACGTGTTACCCTGTGATTGGACAACATGGTGCCCTACCACTCCCTAGATTCATCTAATCAATTTTATAGTAATCACTTCCACATGTCTCTTTGTTAGACTATCATGTGGAAGCCCTAGGTGATGCCATGTGGCATCACCTGGGGGTGACATGTGTCACTCGTCAATTGGTCCAAGTGGCCACCAAATATGCCAAATCATCCTGCCACATGGAAACTTGTTGTGTTTCCACATTTCATGTTGATGTCACTTTGTACAAACAATGATGACGTCAACTATATGGATGATGACATCATCATTGACTTTTAACTAGGTTTATCACAACTTTGACTAGCCATAACTTCTTCATTCAGACTCTGTTTGAGGTGCCATCTATGCCATTGGAAAACTTGTGACAAGCACTTTAATTTGGCACTATTTTTTCTAATATTTGAGGATTTTGAATTTTTTTCCTTATAGATCCTCCTAGATCATTCCTCCCCACTAAGAAGCTTTTTGGCCTCCAAAATCCTCATTAGTCAATAGCCAGGTGAGGGAATTGCTCCCTCACTTTCTCTTTCTAGATCCATCGTGATTTACTTGGATGTGTGTGCTTCAGGCCCACTTAAAGATATTCTACACCACCCCTACATGAATTCCTCATCCTTCTATCCAAGATGATATCTTCCTTCAACTCATTCATGTAATCAGGAGAAAAATCGTCCACTGAAGGTACTGAAACACTCTCTTGTTTATCCATGATCATTGGAGGATCATAAATTTTCATGTTTACAACTGAGTATATTTGCATATTAGGTGTTATATATTGAAATGCATTGGTGCCAATTCTCTCTAAGATGGTGAAGAATGAATGTTGCATACACTGTATCTAATCATCCCACAACTTGGTATATTTTGTTTGGTAACCTTGAAGAAAATGAACCATTGTTCTTCTTTCAACCTCTATCTAATCATTGGTCTCTGGATGGAAATCAAACCTCTTGTTTAGCTTGGTTTCCATCATTCCCCACATAAACTTCCCAAGGAATTGAATGCCTCGATCTGAAATAATGGTTGTGGGTAGTCTAGTATGGACCCATACATGATGAAAGAAAAGGTGAGTATCTCGCTCAGTAGTGATCTCCTTGTTACATAGCATAAAGACACATGTGTCGCTAAGCCTATCCACTACTACATGAAAGTATTCATGACCCATTTTCGACATAGGAAATCCCCCTATAAACTCTAAGCATATACTCTTCCATGGATAAGAAGGAACAGGGAGTGGTGTGTACAACCCAAAATTTCCATTAGTGGGCTTAAAAATGCACAGCACACACCCCTTTAAAATCATGGTTATAACTACATTTATTCAAGGAAAGCATAACCTCAGTAAATACATTACAATCCTCTCTACCCCAAAATTCCCAAATACAAGAGAAGTGTAAGCTTGTCCAGTTACATGCATTTTCACATTGATAGGAATACAAGGTTTACCCAAGTGGTAGAGAGGTTTTTCCTGCAACCAAAATCTTTTCACTTGCAAGCCATGGATTAGCCTCTCACATATATCTTTGAAGACTTCATCAATACTATATTTTCCAACATAGCTAACATGAATATTCTTCAAAACAATAGATACAAAACTAGGAGGTCTAAAAAGTATATATGTTCTCATGGAATCTCCACTGGTATTGGTTGCAACCTTGAATGGTTGTTGAATTTATGGTAGAGCTATTATTGGTGCAGGGTTGATATTTTCTTCCAAATTTTTGAAGGCCCTCTTGTGTTCTCCTCCCCACTAAAATACCTATCTCATCTCAATAATTTCATTTTTATGCAAAGGATTAAGAGAATCGAAATTATTAGACTTATCATGCTCTTCGGTTTTTACAATTGTAAGCATAAGGTTCTTACAAGTATATATAGATCTCTTCATTTGACCTGCACTGATAAGTGATGGGTTAGATTCCATACCGTGATCTCTAACAATATACTCCACTCCATATTTTGTGAGATGGTGTTTTTTCTCTTTCTGGGAGAAGATTGATTTTATGTCATAAATATAAGGACTCCCTAATATAAGACCACAAATATCCAAAGGAACTACATCAAAAACAACTTCATCTACCAACTTAGAAGCAATAGCAAACTTCGATCTACACTAACTAGTAATCTGAAGTTTTGCATTATTATGCATGCAACCAAGAGGGTAAGGTTTCTAATGAGGTGTTGTGGTTAATTCCAATTTCTTTATAATCCCTTCAAATATCAAATTAACATGTGATCCCAGATCAAACAAATTTTCCACTTTTGTGTACTTTGTCACTATTCTTATGTGGAATAATTCACTTCTTCTTTCATCATTTTCAAGAGATGGAATTTTAGAAATTGAACTAGCATGCAAGGAAACTTTACCTTGTAATCCAACTATTGTGATCTTTTCCTCATCTCTTGAGTCTGAACCTAGGTCTTGTTGCACAATAGAAACAATTTTATGCTTCCTTTGGCCACCAAATCACTTCGGTCTTAACTATGGATGTAGCTTCTAACGATGCTCATCATCATTCCCATCTTTTTGCCAATGAGTGCAATATTATTTTTATCCCTCTTTCTTTGTTGTAGTTGTCCTCTTATTCTTTCCTTTGCCTTTCCTTTTCAAATGGTCTTATGAATGCTTATGATCTTCATGTACATTCTTCCCCATGATTTCAATTTTATTTTATTGCACACACACACCTCATCTAAGTTTGTGGGATTAAACAATAATAATGTATGTCGAATGTAACTCTAAATTGCACCAATATAATTCATCAAAGTTTCATGATAATCTAAAGGAATATTTAATGTAAGTGCTTGTTTCCTAAATTATTCTATGAAACTATGAACACTCTAACCTTTACGATGTCTTAGATTTTTCCATTCCATCATGGATTTTTGAAAATAAACCAGTGGATAAAATTTCTTTTTCAACATAGATTTAAATTCAGACCATGAAGAAAGGAGTTTACCATTATGTTTTCTACCTTTCTGAAGTTTTTTCTCCCACCCATCAAGGGTTGTTCCTTCCATCTAAAGAGAATCCAACTAGATATTTTCCTCTTCCTCCTAGATCTTCTAGACATGATAGTAAAATTTGATTTGTATGATCCAATTATTAAGCTTATATGCATTAGCTTCTCCATTAAACATGGGAAAATTAAATTTCACATCTAGTTTCAACAATGGATTTTTAGAAGTACTTGGATGAAAAATACAAGGATGAGAATGATGGGAATCAAAGGAAGAGGAAGAAGAGTTTGAACTTGAATATGGTGATGGAGGCTTGGGAGGATCTCCTCCACTCCCATGGTTCAAGAAACCATTATCCTCTTCTTTAGCTTTCTTCTTCTTCTCCTTCTTTGCAAATCTCTTCTCGTAATCTACAAACAATTTTTCCACCATGCCCGAATTCTAGTAGAAATCTATGTGGAAATACTTCTCATTGTCTACATGAAGTTCTTCATCCTCCATTTTCTCTCCTCGAGTTTCACATCCACTCTATGGGTTGAAATTATTTAGTTTTCCTTCACCTTCTTTGATCTTGGCCCTAGTAAGCATTCACACTCACAATTCAATTCAAAGAAGACTGATCTGATACCAACATGATCTAGGATCTTTCCATCGATGGCATTAAACAAATTGTATTAAGAGTACAAATCAAAGATTATGTACAACATTAATTAAAGAAGGAATAAATATGGAGAAAAGAAGAGAAATGGGATAATAACACAATAACTTGATAACGGAGCTCATCCAACATGGAATATGTCTCCAGGACGTGCTTCAAACTGGAGAGGTTTTATTTTATTCACAACAAACAAATTATCATAAATACATAATTATACCTCAAGTCTGAAATTGACCTTCTTATATGTTTCCCAGATGCAAAAATGGACATCACCAGTGGACTCATGGCAAGAAAACATGTAGAAATGATTGTCAAATCATGAAATCATGGCATTGCTCATCCTAGACCCTCCTGATCTCTTCACCTCAGTTTACATGCCACCTGTCAAATGTATTTGCTTGACAGTATTGTCTTGAAAGTATTGGTTTCACATGATTCATTGATATGAAGAAACCACGCATGAGGCCATGCAATACCACTGACGGTATTTCATACAACCATGCATAATGAGCATGACTTGGTGTTGACACAGAGATGTGGTGGACATATCACGAGAAACCATATTTCCACCTAGGAATGACATGACCTAATATCCTATGAATGCTCGTTGCATAGTCAAATGGAGTGAAGAAATCACTTTTATGAGGTTATCGATGAAAGGAGTTTACATGGACCAATCATAAGAGGAGTGGACCTTTCAACCATGCCACCAAGGCATCCACCTAGACCAATGAAATACTACCATCTATATGTCATACATTGATGATGTCATACATGAATTCATCCAAATTTTCACATGAATTTTAAAATAATGAAAAGCATCCAATATCAAAACACCACATGTCCACTGGATCATGTAAAAATGAATTAAAACATGATTTTTACATATTTTTCCACATGATAGAGACCGTGGAAATATCAGGAGAATCTTGTAGCACAATTGATTAGTCTCATTTGAGTTAAATCAATGATAATTATTGCCATTTTATATATGGATTCCAAGGGTTTAAACAATTGGCCCTCTCTCGCGCACCTCCAGATATGATCTCAAGGACCAGGCTCATATCTGATTAATCATCACCTTTGTCAGATTCAATGCTTACCAACACAGTGCAATTCTATAAGAATGGGGTCTTGACAGGATCCAATCATCAATGAGAATCTTTTTTGTATTTGGATGCTTCTGCTTAAGTTTTTTTTTGATGGATGGTAATCCACCTATAGGGGATTCTTCCCCTGATAAATATTGCAGACCATCCTAGCTTCATATGTGTTGAATTTTATTCCTATTCTCTCAAAGGGGAGGAAGGACCCATCTTATTTACGCTGGTTCAGAAATAACAACAGTGGGATTTACACTGGTACGGATCCCGTATTCTACCATAAGGTGCAACTGGATTTTTTGGACAACATCTGGTCGAGACAGATTACAGAGGACTCAAAGGTCGAATCAATGTTTTTCCATGCGGTGAAGTAATTGGGGATGAGAGGAAATGGCTAATTTTACCTCCATCCAACAATAAGCCTAAATTTTGCAGAGTCAAAATGTTCCTATCTCAGTAGCTCTATCCCAGGAGTCCATTCGCATGGAAGGATCTAGGATGAGTCATCTTTGTCAGTAAAATTCCTTCAATCAAAGGACCTTTTACCAGAATATAAGTGATTGTTTCACTTTAGTTGGAACTTCTACTAGAAATATAAATAACTTTATGAGCTAAAGAAGCAATATAAATAATAAAGAAGGTAGTATCAAGAATAAAGAAGGTGGTTTCAATAATAAAAAAAGGTGGTTTCAAGAATCAAGAAGTGTTTTTCTTACAAGTAGGAGTTATAAATAAGCTATCAAGATCATTCCCTCATTCTCATCATACAGATAGAGGAAGATTTTATGAACCTCAAAGTCAAGAGATCAGACCAACTCCAACAAAAATATAGATTACGAGACGACAACCATAGATACAGATAGGGATTCAATAATGTTTTTTTGTATTAGTGTGTAAACCCCCCATCTCTTTTCTTATCCATTTTAATTGAGCTATCTTCCATATCTGTAATGTAATTAGATTATTAATAAAATCTTCACCAACAATTTTTGGCCCACATATGTTGTGAATATCTATGGATTTCAATCAATGAGATTTATTTTATGTATTTTGACCAATCTAGATTCATACATTGCTCAAATTATTCATATGGCTACATAGTGTATTTTGTATGAAAGTATTGGAGCAACTCATTTTTGAAATGTATATGATTTACATTTGAATGCATAATTGTGATAACTACTTAATTCTTTAATGCTTAGTATGTTATTCTCCATTTAAAATCCTGAATTTTTTTTATCTTTGGAGGATACCTTTTCTACACTCCTCTCTTTCCACATAGTCATTCTTTCTTTATTTATTAATTCTAGTGTATTAGAACATACATTTCCCTTATTAGTCATAGGAAATCCCAATCTTCTCATCTGTAACGTTACTGAGCTGCGAGGAGAGAAGAATTATGCATATCGCCCTTGATAAAGCAAGGTAACCTTAAAATTAATTCGCGAGTTTTGGTTTCAATGATTCTTTTGATCATTCCTATGAAAAGAAGGAACATATCAAGGAATAAATTCCTTAAATGACACCATTTCTAGGGATAAAATTTTGAACTTATCTTCCCTGGGGAAATGACAAATATTAGCATTGATTCTTGAAGGTGAACAAGACTCAGAAACTTGGTTGTTGATAATTCACCTAGAAAATACACATTGGAAAATTCACTCATAAATATGGAATCATCAAGAAGACATACTAGAGAAAATACATATCTTGAGTACATATCAGAGTTCTCTGATCCAAAAATATTGATCTCCTGTTGAAATATTTGTGAAAGATGTGAGACTAGAGGTAACCCTAATCTTGTAAATTTTCCTTTTATCAGTTTTGAATTAAATAGTGTTTATAAGATATCTCAAACACCTGTAGACGCATATTCAGGTACTCAAATATCCAATCAACCTTCAATCGACCTCCAAAATTATCCTCTTACATTTTCCCAGTCATCCAGTAACTCGTATATACATTTCTTGAAGAATCCAAGACCACCCTTGTCTGCTAAAGCCAATAATATAATTCTAAAACACTTAATGGTGGGTCAAGGAGGGGGAAACAGAAACCTACCACCACCTTGACCACTTATCAATCCATGGGTAGCAACTAGATATGGACCTCTACATATTCCTATAAATCCTCACAATCTTCTAGACAATTACCTGAAGCTCTTACCAAAATATGACGGTGAAAAATAAGTAATAGTTGAATAACATATGGCATCTTTTCAATATTTTATAGATAATCTATTTATAGAGCATTATGAAGTTTTCATGAGGTTATTTGTGTAGACCCTAGAAGTAGATGTTAGAAAGTGGTTCAGAGGGTTACCTCGCACATCTCTTAACTCTTCGGGGATTTAAATATTGTATTCATGAGACAATTGGGTGAAAATATGGATCACTTATACTATCTCATAGAGTTTGGGTCATTAATAAAGAAGCATGCTAAGACCATAGTTGACTTGAATAAGAGGTTAAATAAAATCTATAATAATATCTCAATGGAAATTAAACCCTCTTAATCTACTGCGAAGGTAACCTATGTAAGATCTTTCGAAGAAGATTTTTCCATTATGCTTAGGGAGAGAAGATCTACCACCATGTTAATAATGAAATATGATGCCATAAAAATTGAGGGAAACATGACAACTTCTAGTGAAATAAAGAATAAAATCGATCCAACTCATAAAGAAAATAAGAAGAAGAAATATGAAGTTGTAACCTCTGGTGTTCGGAAAGAAAATCAAGAATCTAAGTTAGAGGAAACGACTAGGCTCATCATAAATTTTTCCAATAATCTATCCAAACTTGAAACTGAGATAAGTCTTCCAAATAAACCTCAAAATGAAGAAGGCCATAGGAATCCTAAACAATTTAGGAGACCTTTTAACCCTCAGATCTTCAAAAGAAATAGGAGAAATGAGGAACATCCCCTTATACCTCCTATGAAAAATAACAATGAAAACAATGTGGTTGATGACCTTGGGGACAAAGAAGGAACAAATTTCCAAGAAGAGTTTCATTTGATTCAAGACGGTCATGAAGTTATACATTTAACTCAACATGATTATGAGAGATCTATAAATACTAAACATGATTATACTCAACATGATTATTATTACACCAATATCTGTTTTGTGTACTTCCTAAAAGAAAAATCACAAGCTTTTAAAAATTTTAAAAATTTTCATGTATGGATTCAAAATGAAGCTTAGTCTCTTGTTTTCTCTCTTCTAAATGATAGTGGAAGATAATAGGAATATAATGAATTTTAAATCTACCTTCCCCAACATGGAATCAAACACCAAACCATAGTTCCATACAATCCTTAACAAAATGGTGTAGTTGAAAGAATGAACAATACTCTCCTAGATATGATTCATTCCATGATGTTTTTCAAGAATGTGAAATTGATGGTTTGGGGTGATATAGTTATGTGTGCAGTTTATGTGAAAAACATGTGTCCATCTCATGATCTTAAAAAAAAGACTCAATATTATGAAATGTGGTATGAACCATTCCTTTAGTGAGGCATATCATGGTCTTCGGTTCCACTTGATATGCCTTAATTCTTAAGGAGAAAAGAAACAATATTGATTCGAGGAGTTGGAAGTGCATATTCTTGGGGTTCTCGAATTCCACCAAGAGATATCGTCTTTATGATGAGGTAACCAAAAAATTGTTTCTTTCTAATGATGTAATCTTTCTTGAATCCACCAAGAATGACAAAATTGCTGAGAGGCAGCGTAATCATCTACACAAATTCACTCTTGTAAATACATATCATGAATTTGGTGATGAAATCCCACGTATTGAAGGGGGGATACCTATCTTGGATCAATCTATGGAATCTCTTTTTGAAGAACCATCTCCCTGTCATGAAGAAGTTCTATCTAGCTCATCATAACCTAAAGTTCATTTGGATGATTTGATTGAGAGGATTGAAAAGTTGATTCTTGATGAGAATTCAACACCATCTCAATTAACTAAGGAACCTAGACCATATATGAAAGTTCCACCAAAATGGCTCATAAAAACACTTGTAAGTGTTCATTTCGATGAGGTTGGAAAGACGAGAACTAGAAATCCCTCAAGACAAGATGGAGGTGATGTAGATGACATGGATGTTTCACATGATTGTGATTTTAATTTATCTACTAACTTTGAACCAACTTCCTTTGAAGAATCCACTTCTCATGATGAGTGGAAAGAATCCAGGAAGAAGGAATATGATGCTCTCATGAAGAATGGGATGTGGAAGTTTGTCAACCCTCCATTTGGAATGAAACCAATTGGATGCAAGTGGGTATTCTAGAAAAAGTACAAATTTTATGGTTTACTTGACAAGCACAAAGCAAGGCTCATGGAAAAAGGATTTGCATGTAAAGGAGGTATTCATTATAAGGAGAATTTTTTCTCCCAAAAAAAAATGGGCTACCATCCATACTCTATTTTCCATCGCAAAAAAATGTAGATGGAAAACTAATCAAATATATGTGAAGACTGCTTTCTTGAATGGAGACTTGAAAGAGAATGTCTTCATGTCTTATCCATAAGGTTTTTTTGTGAAGGGACAAGAAAATAAAGTATGAAATCTTATCAAACATTTATATGGCTTTAAACAAGCACCATGATCCTGGTATGAAAAGTTAACTAAGCATCCTTTGAATTAAATTTCAAGCCTTTCAATCTTGATGATGCACCTATGTTTTTCAAGAAAGTTGGAAAAGTTAATGTATATCTTGTATTGTATGTAGATGATCTATTGATAACAGGGAACAATGAAAGTTATATTTCATCCATAAAGAAAGAGTTGAAGAAGTTATTTGAAATGAAATATTTGAGACATATTTACTACTATTTGGGAATTGAAGTGATTCAAAATCCAAAATACATATTCATCTCCCAAAAGAAGTATGTTGGAGAATTGTTGAACAAGTTCAACATGGTTGATTGTAATCTTGTTTCTACTCTAATGGAATGAAATTTGAATATCACACCAAACGAAGAGAATGAATTTGATGTTGCAGCCAAGCAGATACAACTTGTGTAAAGTCTTATCTACCTTACCACCACTACACGAAATATTTCATTTGTTGTTGGAATTATTTCTAGGTTCATACAAATTTTTTTTGAAGAACATTGGTCTACTACAAAAGGATTCTAAAATATTTGAAAGGAATTCAAGATTTTAGACTCAAGTACTCTAAGGTGAATTAATTCAACATGATTGGATATTTTGATTCAGACATTTTTAGGGATAAGGAAAATTGAGTGTTAACTTCAGGCTATCTCATGAGCCTTGCATAAATAGTTATCTCCTAGAGATCACACAAATAGCTAGTTCCAGTAGATTCCACAAAAGAGGAATAATATGTGGCAGCTACAGAAGCAACAAAAGAGATTGTGTGGCTAAGGAAAATACCTAAATATTTGTAGGAGAAACAAGTGAATTCTACTCATCTTCTAGTTGAAAATACTTTTGCAATCAAGTTGGCCAAGAATTTGAGATTCTGTGATCTAACTAAGCACATCGACATAATGTATCACTTGATTTGATATCATGTAGAGGTCAAGTGTAATATCCCCAAAAAATAATTAATTATTAAATTCTATGTGTACTTAGGAATAAATTTATGTTTTTGGCAAATTTGAATTTGGAAATTATTTGCCATTTATGGAAAATCTGAATTTGGAATTTGATTATTGTAATTAATTATTTATGACTGTTGGGCAAGGATTTGATTTTCCCAACTAACTTTTTGATTGTGACACATGTAAAAGACAAATATTTCTATATATTAAATGTTGGAAGACAAATGAAACAACCAGGTTGAAAACAATTGACCATGACTCCATGAGTGGGGAACATATTTGAGTTGCCTCAGGGATAATTTTTACAAGTGGAAAATGACGAATTTGACCACTAGAAACCCCTGAAAAGAAGGGATCTGTAAAGCTGTGAAAAATCCCAAGGAGGGAAGGAAAGACCTAGGCACAAGATGAAAATAAATACAACATATGGAGGAGGCAGGACATTGCTTAGTATGTTGGAGAAAGAGTACTACTTGTTGTTATGAACACTGTTTAGTGTGAGGCAAGGGAATTTCTGATCTATAATAGAGGACTGTAGAAAAGGAGGATCATTTCAATTCACCCTTATCAACTCATGGTCAGGCTAGGGGGTGAACGAAGCAAGTAACTCGGTTGTTCTGTTATACGATTTGGTGGAACGTGGTTGTTGCATTTGTGTCCCAACATCAGTGTCAGATAATCACCTTTCCTTGTATTCAGGTTAATATTTTGTTGATTACAAATTGTTAGAAGTGTGATGGGATTATGTGATGTTAGTGCATATATAAATGATTTATTTAATGTATAATGTTCTATTGATTACCATTGTTAGAAGAATGATGAAATCATGTGATGTTAGTATATACATAAATGATTGACTAAATATATATACCTAGATACTCATATTATATATCTATCTATCTATATATATATATATATTTTAAATAAAGAAAATTCCTATCGATCCTTGATTTGCATGAATGTATAATAAATTACCATTTCAAGTTGTACAAGTGCTATAAAAGAACAGATAGGATACTTAACAGTCCATGTTCATATTACATATCTCTACAAGTCTATAAACAATGATTTTAAATCAGTCTACAATACATGCTATTGTAGTTGTACCATTAATATGATTAATGTTCAAAATGGATATCTCAACAACCTGTTTATTCATTGGAGAGGTAAATTACAAGTACGACCGGTATATTATTTGAAAAATAAATTACAACCTATATAATCTAGGAAACCCTGGTAAAAAAATGTATTACAGAGGAGTCCCCTAGGTTAAGTAATCTTGTACCAATAATAGATAGAATCGGATGAAGTTGCGTCTAAGAGGCAAGAGAAGAACACAAATACCTTTTTGGGTAGGAGGGATTCCATGTTACGCTCATGTTGATTGGTACAAGCCTGCAAGGGGGAAAATGATAGATTCATAAATCTGTGCTAAGAAAATTTAGCGAAATTAATAATAAACAAGGTAAGATAATACTTAGCTTGAGTTGGCATTCGAACAGTTCACTACCGACGTTTGAATCACGATATGTCCACAACCCAGAAGGGGAGGAGTGGACCCAAGAATAGTTGATGGGCACCCTAGCAAAAGAAAACATGGAACCATCATTAGTTATTGTAACTGAAAGAAATACCATAATGCTTAACACTCTAAATAATAAATTAAATAGTGTTAAAACCTTTAAAAACACACGGAAGTATAGTTGGAAACCCCACAAAGGGTAATATTTTCCTGTGTAAATTTTACAGAACCTAAGTTATGATTTTTTCTCGACGGAGGGAAGCAAATGAAAATCAAAGGACATATTCAGAACACGATTTTATCAATTCTTGTATCCAATTTAGTATGGAATTGTATTTATTATTTATTAAAAACCAAAATACAATGAGATATATAAAATAGGGATCGATGGCACCGATACAGGTTCCATGTAGGATTTCAGGGATGTAAAATCTCCGATAGAGGGTCGATATTTCGGGGTTTATATACGTCTACGCCTGTTAAAACCTAGGAGATTAATTGTATTGCACAAACAGAGTAATAATATATGATTTATACATACAGTGAAACCACTTTTCTTCCCTGGAGGTAAATCGTTTCAATCTCAAGGTTTTAGATAGAATACAAAAGGAATTTACCACATTGCTTGGTCTAAAAGAAAGTAAATCAAGAGTTGTTGTAGAAAGCACAGAGAAAATTTAAAATACAAAAGTTCGGGATATAATTATGTCGTAAGTATGTTAAGAAAATACAAACATAAACAATAAACATAAGGACGAGGTCACGACATAGCGACATGCCTATGTACCTTTACTTAAAAATTACGAATAGTAAATCATGAACCAGGAAATTAAATCGTCATTTCATAATATTCATATAGACCCCGAATGCAAACAATAGATAGAGGGTGGTTACACGCTTTCAGGTAAGGGTGTTCACGAATTTTTACAGATGAGAAAGGAAGTAAACAACACAAATCCTTAAATCCACTAAAAATTTAACCCTTATTGTCTATCTGTCGATTTCACACATAAATATAGTCCATGGTGCGGTAAGGTAAATACTCAGAGTCATGAAACGATGTACATACTCACTGGGAATGCTAACTTTTCAATATCAAAACTTACCAGAATTTACACAATGGGGATATACCACACAAAGAATGGATGTGGGGCATTGCAGGAAGATTAAGTGGAGATAATAGAAAAGAATCTTCAAACCCAAGAGCCTAGAAGGAGACAGTTACAGAGGCAGAATACAAACACGACTACCAATACAAACTATCCACAAATTTTTGAAGAATATTAAAGGTAACGAAGAAGTTATGGGTTTACCTTGTACAGAGAGAAGACCAGGTGGTTATGCATCCTCCATTGTTTCCAGGACGACTTCATTTTCACATTTCAAGTCAACCACACAAAGGAAGATGTTCCATAATTAACACTGAAACATTTACAACACCGGATTCAGAGTTCTTTTGGGCGAATACAGAGTCAAATGGGGAAGAACATTTCGATAGTGACCTCGAAATGATTTCTTAGTGGAAGTAATGGGTGAGAGGAAAATGCAACACATTTCCATGTGAAATTTCGAAGGTGGCGATCCCATAGTGGGCGTGGCCTCGTAGCTTTCCCAACTCAAAGAGTACGTCACAGTCCTTCCATTAATGGACACAAACAATGTTAAATTCCTATAGGGAGAAAAGACATACGCCATTAACATGAGTTCAAAGTCTTCATTCAATGCTAGGCCATGTCACCAGGTTGGGTGGTTTGTTCACGTTGTTTGGTTTAGGTTTTAGGTGTTGGTTAAGTGCATTACCGGGGCATTAGGATTTATGACCTCTCACACCCTCATTGGAAAGAAACCTTATAACTACCTCAGTAATGTTAATACTTGTGTGTTGAGTACCCATTTCAATACATTATGGCGAGCACTACTTTGGTTCGTTACCATGTTAAAGAAATGCTAACAAATTACAACACCTATATATAACAAGTATGATAGGTTAGATAAAATCGTGTTCTGAACAAAGTGGAAATGTGTTAAGTTTAGATATAAGTTGGGTCCTTTGGTATCAACTTATATAGATGTATAAAGACAAAAATCATATCAATGTTTTGGTAGATATATACTATAGTATTTAAATAGAGGAAGTGAGTAATGATAGCATTATTGTTGCTAAGAGACGATAATAAAGTTATGTGGAACAAGCAATGAACAATTGAGTTTAATGCACCTAACAAAAAAAAATTAATTGATAAATTTGTAGTACATTACATATGGTATCAGAGATGAAGGTTAAAACACTTGGACCTAAGGGCAAGGCCAAATTAGTTTAGCTCATTTTATTTATGTTCAAAAGCTAACAAAATGCTTACTGTTACAAACAATTTTTTTTTGGTCTATTGTGATAATGGCCGCATAAAACGAGGAGGAGAAGAGAATCTCGATCAAGGACCTCCTAAAGAACCTAGACATAACAGTGAAGGAATTTCAGCCACCCAAGTTCTGGAAATAATGAGGAACCTTATCGTGGAGTTGCAAGTGTTCAAGGCAGATAATGAGAAATTGAAAAAGGCACACGAAGACCAGCATGAAATAAATGAAGTGCTTCTACGCAGCATAGTAACAAAAAAGATCCCAAAAGACAACGATAAGGAGGAAGAATTCAGCAAAAGAGCCTCTAAAAATTTTGGTCATGAAACAAAAAATGAGAACATTTCTTCTGAAGGCACACAAGTGGAAGGAGACAAAACAACCACAGGAAGAAAAATAAAATAGGTGGATCACCTGGAAGGTGAATCAAGAATATAAAACCATCCACCTTTGATGGAGAATCTAGGACGGGTGAAGAGGTTAAAGCATGGTTACTCGATATAAATAAATACTTCCATATTTATAATTATTCTAGTAACATGAAAGTTCGAATGGTCATTTATAACCTGAAGGGAAAGGCGAGTATCTAGTGGCAAGACATGAAATTGGCCAAAGGATTAAAAGAGAAATAGATGGAATGGTCAGAATTCAAGAAATATTTCAAGAAACAGTATTTATCAGAAAGCTATTACGAAAGAAAAAATAAGGAATTTTATGAGCTAAGACTCAAAAAAATGACCATGGACAATCTGATAAATAAATTTCTTGAATTATTGATATTTTTTCCATACATCAAGGAAGACAAAGTAAAGATACAATGGTTCCTAAAGTGCCTACCACATTCCTACAAGGACATAATTGAATTCGACAATCCCAAAACTTTAAGCGAAGTTTTTAGAAAGGCTTGAATGTGCTATGATCAGTACAAACAAAGGTCTGAATTTCGCGAAGCATGGAAGGATAAGAAACAAGTCAGAATGAATCAGTGGAAGAAAGGATTCCAACCAGCCCCTTTCCGGAATATGGTAAAGAACTTCCAAAGGAAATATTTTCATTCTAACAACCAGAATACCCAAGGGGGAGGTAGACCAGTTAATCTGGGAGCGAAAAAAATTGGGGACAACCCTAGGGAACCATTAAAATGTTGGGAGTGTGGAGAACCTCACTTGAGGAGGAAATTTCCACATTTAACTTCCACAACAAGGACCACAGTTTATAACCTGCAATAAGCCTCCACGGTAGGAGACATGGGTAGAAGCATGCATAGAATTAATGCAGTTGTAGATGGATGACAAGCTAATCATCAATCCACTATAGTGGAGGTTGAAGGTAAAATTCATAATAATCACATTTCTATTATAATTGATCCAAGAGCTAGTTTGAGTTATGTTACTCTTGGTTTAGTTGATTCAAACAAGCTTAAGAAAGTAAACGATCCTAAGTCCTAGTTAGTACAGTTAACCATAGGGACTAAGAGAAAGGTAACAGATTTCATTTATGATTGTGAACTCGGTTTAGATGGCCAAATTATGAAGTTGAGTCAGAATATTTTACCCTTAGGATCTTACGATATAATCATTGGGATGGACTGGTTGGAAAAACATAAAGTAATTTTGAACTGTTATGAAAAGTCACTTACTTACAAGGACGAAAACAACACAGTTAGAACAATACAAGGAATCATAAAACTAGTCTCAGTTAGGCAGATTTCAGCCATGCAGTTTAAGAAATGCATGAATAAAGGTTGTCAAAATTATGCTATTCAAGTAACTAATATGTTAGAAAAGGGAGATAAACCTAGACTATAAGACTTTGCAGTCCTACATGGGTTTAGAGACGTATTTGTGGACGAAATACTAAAACCGCCTACAATAAGAGACATAGATTTCTGTAATATCCCCAAGGACGAGCCTGAGTGATATTATGAATTGTAATCATGTTTATAGGCTAGTGAGACAAGTGTTGATCATTTTTGGGGCTTATGTGTTTACTAGGTCGGAGAGATTAGGTGTTAAAGGCCAAGAGCCTAATTTTGTATATGTAATTATGCAGATCATTAATAAAATATAAACATCGCTACGTGCAAACCGACCACAAAGAAAGAATGATGGGGGACTAAGCTTCCACAAGGTTGGGTAAGGGAGGAGGCTAAGTGTGTAGTCCTAGGGGATAATCTAGGGGGATTAACTCTAAAGGGGGTAATAATTTATTATTATTTCCTGAAGGCTAAGGTGGACATGTTGAGTGTTGTCCTAAGTTCCTATAAAGGGAACATGTGCTAAGTGGAACTCATGCGGCTCCAGGAAGACAAGTGTCAACATGGGAACATGCAATTACAGTTGGGAAAGCCAATGTTGTTGGGTTCACTTCCCATTTTGTCATCCTCCTCCTGAGTTCACTGGGATCTGTGGTGTCTAAACCCATTTTTCCTCCGTGTCTTCATTTGCATTGTGTTCCTGGTCACGCACCTTGAAAACTAGTGGAAAAAACCCGTGGACTGATCCACCATATAACTTGATCAACCTCTGCATAGTCATGCATCCTGAAACCGGTGCTCCATGAGCCATTATGTGTTTTTTTAGGAAACCAACACCTGAGTAATCGCCTTATTTGTGTTGTATTTTAGTGTGTGTTGTTGCCACCTATGGTGCCATGCCCATCTGTTGTTGCTACTGTCATCCTTGTGCGAATGAGTATTGAACCATTGTTGTTTTCCTCACCTGGCTGGAGCTGAGTCGAGGAGTGTGCTGAAGAAGTGGGTTTCTAGGCCTGTGGTAGAAGAGGCAAGTTGTCAAGCCTGTGAGAATCTCTCTCCAGGTGAGAGAGTTTGATGGGAAGTGGTTTTCTCCTAGAAAGAGTCCATGAGTAGTGGGCGTAAGAAGGCTCCTGTAGATAATCCTTCCAGTTGCTTTGTGTAGTTTCCTGTAACCTTAGTCTATCCCAGGATTCCCTTGCCCTCAGTGGAGCTTAGTCCCAGCTCAGGGGTGACCCACTACTAAGCATGATGAGAAACGTGGTATATGGTTGGGAGGTTTGTGGAAGGTCTGCACATAGTTGGTGGTCTTCTAATAAAACATAAGTACCACTTTTATGTTTATTTACATGATGTGTAATGGAATATATGTTGTAATTAATGAGGATTTCCTGTATATGTTATATATGTTGCATGTGTAGGCTTACTGTTATTTCCACATTTTTATGTTATATATGTAGAATAATAATTCTATGTTTATATGGATGTGTATGTTGTTTTGCAAGCATCTCTATGTGGCATAGCCCAATAGTTTAAGGCTGAAGTTGTCATAGATCAGAATAGAGCAGTAGAGATGCATGAGTAGTGGCATTTCCTAGCCTGATGGTGGCTGGGAATGTTACAATATGGTATCAAAGCATGGTTACAACCCTGAGCCTAGATGAGACTGGGACATGGTTGGATGAGACTGTGACATGGTTGGATATGGCAAGGTACGGATATGGAAAGGTTATGAGCCACACAGGTACTAAAAGCTTCCTACCTTTAAATAAAACTAGGACTGCAACATTTTTTCTAACACTAATGAACACCACAAAATTATATTCTTGGTGTTGTGTTCGGGTCGAAAAGGAAGACATCTAATTAATTGGGAAGACAATAGGAAGTGTGTGGAGAATGTGTCAACGCATTGAACATAATTCCAACTCATGGACGATGAGATACATGAATGAGATAAAGAGAATTATGTAAAAAAATATAAGGGTGTTATGAATAAATAGGCATTCAGATTTGTACTCATGTCTACTAAGGGGTAGAGTTGCACTCATACATGATGGAATTGTATACTTAAATGCACTTTGTTGAATGCATTTTGTGAGTGCGTATATATATGTTTTTGGCATGGAAATAATTATACTAATGGTTGAAATGTTGCTAACTCAAGAAGTTGAGAACATTTAAGAAACTGTTAAACATTGCAATAGGAAACTTGCAAGCCGGGTAGTCATGGGATTAGAGACTACAAAAAATTTTGTTCAGAAAATTGAAATAATAAACTTACTGTTATTAATTATGAACATGCATATGCATAGAATGACGAGTCATTCTATTTCGTTAAGTTGTTTGGTAATTGTGATTGAATTGCTAGGTGCATGCTATTCTAAGATCATTGTGTAAGGTGTTGTACATGTTGAATTATGATGTACAAAAAATACTGACAATTTGTTGGCAGTATGCAAGATGAAGTCTTACAGGAAATTGGTATGCAGTTTGGTGCCTCTGGAAAATCACAAGGATGGTTGCATTCATAATATGGAAACAACCATGATGAATCATGAAATAGAATTTCATGTTTAGGGGATAAAATTTGAATTCCCTTTTGAACTAATTGGAGTTCCTAAATGAATTATTTTATGTTTTCTCATGATAAATTCATGTGGGTAATGTAGATGAGATGATGTTGATTAAAGTTAGAATGTTGACTACAAAGAGTAGATCAGGGAAGATGCTGATTGGAAATGTCTGAGGGAAGTTGGAACTCCAGGAGCCATGGTCCTTTGAGACTTCCTAAGCCAGCCTATTGCTGAAGCCCAAGGAAAGGGAGTTGTAGCAGTCGATGGACTGTGTGACAGTGAAGGTGTACACTCCTAGGGTGGGACAGGCATGTGGGGAATGAGAGACCATTGGTTAGAGTGCTTCTTAGGTTTGAATGGTTGGAGTGTTGTCGAGGTTTGGTACCTTGGCCTAGACCATGTGGATATGAATTGTGGACTGTGGATATCTTGGGAAGCCATTGCCCTAATGGACTCATAACCCTGCTCAGGGGTGGAAAGTCTTCTCAAATCAAAAGATAAGTACAATTCTCTAACTATTGTTTGTTGTGTATGTTGGATACAGGTTATAATGTTATTAGAATTGCCTGTATATACATATATACATTTCATATATTCTTTAATTACTTGCATCCATGACTGTACATAATGTGTTTCATATTTCATTTCTTAAGAAATATATATACTTGATGTTAATCATGTAATCAATTGGAATGTCATTCACGTGGAGCAAGAAGGTGTCTTGCAAGTGCATCTGGTGCGTATATTGGACCAGAAAAGCAAGCAGCTTTGAAATCAAGCCATAGGGATTGTAAAGGTCTAGTGGACCTAGTAAAGTCTTGAGGACACAACATGGGAGCATGAGGATGCTATGCGGGAAGAATACCCACATCTTTTTGAAGATTTTGGAAATATTATTGATATTGTGTAAAGACTTGCACTCAAGACAGTGGAAAAATAAGGGGAGGGGATTGTAATATCCCCAAGGATGAGCCCTAGTGATATTATGAATTATAATCATGTTTATAGGCTGGTGAGTCAAGTGTTGATAGGCTGGTGGTCTTATGTGTTTACTAGGCCGGAGAGCCTAGGTGTTAAAGGTAAGGAGCCTAATTTTGTATATGTAATTGTGAAAATCATTAATAAAATATAAACATCGTTGCATGCAGACCGACCATGAAGAAAGAGTGATGGGGGACTAGGATTCCAAAAGTTTGGGTAAGGGATGAGGCTAAGTGTGTGGGCCTTAGGGCTAAGCTAGGGGGCTTACCTCTAAAGGGGACAATAATTTATTATTATTTCATAAAAGGCTAAGATGGTCAATTGACCAAGTGTTGTCATAAGTTCCTGGGAAAGGGGAACGAATGAAAATGTAGTGCATGTAACTCTAGGAAGACAAGTGTCGACCTGGGCGCATGCGTTAAAAGATGATGAGTTGAGCCATGTTGGGGGTTGGTTCTGTGGAGTCTGGTGATTCTCCATCCAAAGTCTAACCGCGAATAGGTACATTCACCAAGGACCTTGGAACGAGCAACCTGTGAGTCATTCTGTCATCCTCCACCTGAGTTCGCTGGGATCTGGCACATTTGAACCCATTTTTCCTCTACGTCTACATATGCATTGTGTTCCTGGTCATGCACCTTGAAAACTAGTGGGAAAAACCCGTGGACCGATTCGTCGTCTAACCTTATCAACCTATGCATAGTCACGCATCCTAAAACCGATACTCCGTGAGTCATTCTATGTCTTCTGAGGAACCCAACACCTGAGTAATCACCTTACTTGTGTGGTGTTTTAGTGTGGGTTGTTTCCACCTGTAGTGCCGTGCCCATCTGTTGTTGCTACTGTCATCCCTATGCGAATGAGTGATGAACCATTTTTGTTGTCCTCACCTGGATGGAGTTGAGTCAAGGATTTTGATGAAGAAGAGGGTTTTCAAGCCTGTGGTAGAAGAGGAAGGTTGTCAGACCTATGAGTATCTCTCTCCAAGTGAGAGAGTTTGTTGGGAAGTGGTTTTCTCCTAGAGAGAGTCCAACACCAGCTACAGAGATCTACGAATTCCTGATCTAGCCTGTTTCTGAGACCTAGAGAGGGAGGTGAAGAATCGATGGACTGTTCTTGTGAAGTTGTATACTCCCGAGTGGAACAGGCATGTGGGGAATGAGAGTTAGTGAGTAGTGGGCGTAAGAAGGCTCCTGGAGAGAATCCTTCTGGTTGCTTTGTGCAGTTTCCTATAACCCCAATCTAGTCTAGGATTCCCTTTCCCTAGGTGGAGCTTAGTTCCAGCTTGGGGGTGATCCACTGCTAAGCGTGATGAGAAACATGGTCTATGGCTAGGAGGTGCATGGAAGATCTGCATGTAGTTGTTGTTCTTCTAATAAAAGATAAGTACCACTTTTATGTTTATTTACATGTTGTGTAATGGAACATATGTTGTAATTGATGAGGATTGCCTGTATATGTTGTATATGTTGCATGTGTAGGATTACTATTATTTCCGCATTATTATGTTATATATATGCAGAATAGTCATTCTATGTTTATATGGATGTGTATGTTTTTTCGCAAGTATCTTTGTGTGGCATAGCCTAGTAGTTTAAGACTCAAGCTGTCATAGATCAGAATAGAGTAGTAGAGCTACAGGAGTAGTGGCATTGCCCGGCCTGTTGGCAGTTGGGGCATGGTTACAACACTGAGCTTGGATGGGCCATGTTAGTAGAAAATGAAACAAAAGTTTCGAAAGAATTGTTGTCGAAGTAGACAAAATTCGAGTTCAAATCCAAGGTTTTAATGTCGAACCTGGATGGGCTAGATAAGTGGTCGTTTGACCCGAATTTTCAGGTGGAAATTGTGTTAAGAGGAACCAATTTCGAACCTCAGAACATTGCTTAGTGACAAGAGGTTACCTTGGTTGTGTTAAGAAGATCAGGAGGAGTAGAAGTATTGTAAAACCACGACAGAAGTGGTGTTGGACCACAAAGTAATGTGTGAACTGGTGAAGTAATGAATAAGTTTCAATTGTTTCTCTTCTTTGACTTTTTGAGTGCAAGGAATGTAGATTGTCTACAAGGAGTGCATTGATAGAGGTAAGTTAACCTCAGAGAAGCTCATGAGTGATATCATTGAACCTTCATCAACATAAGTGAAAGGACTGCACATGATAAGTGGGCTAGATAAGGGGTCATTTGACCAGAATTTTTAGGTGGAAATTGTGTTAAGAGGAACCAATTTCGAACCTCAGAACATTCCTTAGTGCCAAGAGGTTACCTTGGTTGTGTTAATAAGATCAGGAGGAGTAGCAGTATCATAAAACCACGACAGAAGTGGTGTTGGACCATAGAGTAATGTGTGAAGTGATGAAGTAATGAATATGTTTCAATTGTTTCTCTTCTTTGAGTTTTTGAGTGCAAGGAATGCAAATTGTCCACAAGGAGTGTGTTGACAGAGGTAAGTCAACCTCAGAGAAGATCATGAGTGATATCATTGAACCTTCATCAACAGAAGTGCAAGCACTGCACATGAAGAACTCTATGTTGAGTTCATAGAGAGATTGAGTCACAGAGAACTCTATAGGGATCTTCCAGGTAGGCATCGAGCGAGTGCAAGTGTGCACAGACATAACTCTTTGTTGAGTTCAGGGAAAAGAGTATCAGAGGAAGATACTCACAAAGCTGTTGAACACTCTGTAGAAAATGCTCAACCAGGTGTGCTTTGAGCATAAGGTTTCCAGGAGGGCACGAAGTTTTCCTTTGAAAGGAAACAGAAGGGTTGAGACCCTTAGGAGACTGAGTAAATCAAAAATATCAGAAGAGATAACAGAAGGAGTGTGTGGGATATGGAATCATTTTAAGTCCTAAAGCTCAAAATAGATAACGCTTATGTGAGCGAAGATGAGACCCGATAGATGGACTCGAAGGAGGAGAAAAGGTCATAGCCTTTGAATACTTAGAAAATATTTTAAGTCAGAAGATATCTGAATTGTTGGAGGTAGATCTTGGTTGTTTGTTTAGAAGCATCGTCAAGATTGTGAGATCGACGGTCACCTCGCATTGAGGGGATATAAGGTGATCTATCTTTACGAAGTCAAGGGTGGGCCACAATCCAAACAACATTTTTTTAGAAAGGATGCATGTAGGCTCAAGGTGAATTACAGGACGAAAAATAGTTTGGTCTCAAACCACCTTTGAGCATGTCCGCAATCGCATGTTTGCGTGAGGTCACTGCCCAACGTCACCAATAAGGAGGAGCCAAGGAAAAGGGGAGATTGGAATTGATAAAGTCCTGAAGTCCCAATGTGATTGGGGACTGTCCATCGTCTGGAAGGACACGTGGAAAAAATCCATCAGTTTTGGGTGAAGGCACTCCGGGAGGAACGAGCGCACAAAAGTTTGAATCTTATGAAACATGAAGAGCCGAAGTAAGTTTCAACTGCTCGATTCAAGCGGACATGCGGAAAAAATCCGCACACTTCGAAGGAAGGAGAAATTTGAGTTTTGAGAACTCTGAAGACCCGAAGTAAACATCAGTTGTCGGATCCAGAGGACAGGTGGCATAAGTCTGTGGACTCTGGGTAAATACCCGAAGTAGGTCCTGGACGTTGATCGCCAGGAGGAATACGTTTCGATAGATCAACGTCTCTGGGTGAATTGCACTAAGGTCTTAGTTGAGAATTGAGACTGTCGAACCAGGAAGTTTTGAAGAGGATGAGAGCCACCGATGTGAAGGTGGACATGTGACACCAGATCTAGAACTCTAGAGGAAAGCAGAAGGGGAAAATTCTGAAGTCCCAAAGAAGATTTCGATCATTGATCAAGGAGGGAGCTGAAGGATCATTGATCTGGTTGAGGAAACTAATGTCCCAAAGCAGGAGCAGAGATGTTGATTAGGAGGACGCATGGTAGACGATTTTCCATTTTAGAGAGATCACTCCAGAATAAACGAGAGTTTGAGAACTAAAAATTCCAAAGGCTGGATTCGCGGAGGAAATCGTGGTCGCACATATGTAGTGATAGGTGTTAGTATATCTTTCACTTCGGAAGATAGCTACTAAGGAGGAAGCAAGATCTGAGATTTGAAACTCCTGAAGACCGGAAAGATGGATCCAGTCGTAGCCATTGGTTTGGAAGAGAGCTAAGTGCCGACAGATCATGGAGGTCTGGGAAGGCACATGAAAGATAGGAAAGGAGGATAGATAGCAGTCATTGATCACAGATCATCATCAAAAGAGAGAGATCGATGAACAAGATGGATTTCAGGGCCAAAACTTGCTCAGATGTTAAAAATCTGAGAGCGAGCCACAATGTTTACCATGATTTTAAAGGTGATGTGTGGCAGCTGGAGGTGAATTACGGGGAGAAAATAGTTTGGTCTAAAATTGATCTTTCCCATGCCTGCAATTGCATTTTGTTTTCCATAAGGTCACAACCCAAGGCCATATTAAGTAAGGAGATAATGAAAAAGGAGTTAGCGCCTGAAACTTGACGTTTTAGAAGTGTGCAAACAGAGGTCATGGGTATCACAGGACCTGCGCCTTAGGAAAAAGGGGGGTCAGTGTATAATTGTTTTGGGTTCAATAAGAATCCCTAAGGGTTGATCCGACTCAGAAGGAACAAAGATCCTAGACTAGTAGGTCATGCAACCTCGAGGAGAGAAGGGCAGGGGGGTCTGCATCAATATGGATGTGTAATTTTGCATATGTACATGCTTGGTTGTGCATATAACATAGTCTGTTATTAGGAAATAATGTTTGAGTATGAGTAAAGGATGGATTACATATTCAGGAAAAATTGTATAGTGGGGTTAAATATGTGGATGTTGTTGTTTCTTATAATTTCCATCGAGGTGAAGACCCATGAGGATGGCAGGAATGGTGATCAAAATGATGAAGGCAAAGTCTGCGAGCTTCTACAAATATAAATTGGTCAAACAACAACAAGTAGGCTGGTAAAAACCAGGCAGGTATGCATTTAGTTTTTGTTGATGCATACATGTTGAACTAGGGGATCGAGGTAAGGATTCCCTCAGTCAATTTTTAGTATTTAAATTGATATGTAATGACTGAAGGCCTGAAGTGTGTAAGTGTTTTTGATTCTAGAATGCACTAAGATAAAACGTCAGTTGCATATTATGTTATGATTGGTTATGGGATCATAACCAGGTTAATTCAAGAGACATACTCCTTATATAACAATAAATACCCATAGAGCCATGAGTGACAACCCAAGAAGTTGGAGGTATCACTTGAATCTATGATGGTAAGGTAAAAGAAGTTCAGTCCTAAAGAGTAACTGGATGTTGAAGAATCCAAAGTCTATAAAACATCTTGGTGTGGAATTTGATTCATCTAAGTACGAGATTGTGTTAGTTGGACCCAGGAAATTAACAAAAGTTGAAGGTTAATATCAGCTTAGTTTGGGACTATAAATGCAAAGGAAGCCAAGAGTGATTTGGATAGAAAGTGCTCAGGACAAAAATAGTCATGTATAGTGACTACAATGAGAGCACAAGAAGATTCAGAAATTTGGGAAGAATTGAATACTTTTGGGATCAACAAGAAAAAGTTTTATAGGGAGAAAGAAGTTGTTGCAATTTTTGTGGCAACAAGTATGTTATGGCTTGTTGGGTGAGCCAGAGGGAAGAATTATTGCATGTTTGCAAGTGTTTTTGGTGATGTTGTTGCATAAGGAGTGAAGCAATAGAGAATTGAAGTGTTGGTTATAAGTTTGATAAAAGAAGCATGAAATCTTCTACTACTATCAGACTTTCAGGTAGTATAAAATTTATTAATGGCAGTCGTGCAGGTATGAATTTGTATTAATCTTTTTGCATAATTGTTAAAAGTAAATTTAGGTAAGAATTTCCTCATCCAGATTTGTTTTATAAAATCATATGATTATATTATTGAATGCATACCACTCAATGTGGTAAAGACTAGAGGCCTGTATTAATTCAAATATTTTTATCTTCTGAATGCACACACTGACATAGTAGAATGTCATGTTAATTTGGTTATGGGGTAATAACCAAAGAATTAAAAGTTAAGAACTTGTTATAAGAATGAATGTCAGTAAGCTAGTCATGTATGAGACCAGGACATGATTGGATATGGAAAGGTTATGAGCCACACAGGTACTAAAAGATTCCTACCTTTAAATAAAACTGGGAATGCAACATTTTTGCTAACACTAATGAACACCATAGAATTATATCATTGGTGTAGTGTTCGGGTCGAAAAGGAAGGCATCCAATTAATTGGGAAGATAATAGGAAGTGTGTGGAGAATGTGTCAACACATTGGCCAAAATACCAACTCATGGATGGTGAGATACATGACTGATATAAAGAGCATTATGTAAATCAATACAAGGGTGCAATGAATAAATGGGCATTAAGAGTTGTACTAATGTCTAGTAAGGGGCAGAGTTGCACTCATACATGATGGAATTGTATACTTAAATGCACTTTGTTGAATGCATTTTGTGAGTGCATGTATATATGCTTTTGGCATGGAAAGAATTATACTAATAGCTGAAATGTTGCTAACTCATGAAGTTGAGAACATTTTAGGAAATGTTAAACATTGCTATAGGAAAGTTGCAAGCCAGGTAGTCACGGGAATGGAGACTACAAAAAATTGTATGTTTAGAAAATTGAAATAATAAACTTACTGTTATTAATTATGAACATGCATATGCATAGAATGATGAGTCATTCTATTTCGTTAATTTGTTTGGTAATTGTGATTGAATTGCTAGGTGAAATCAATTCTAAGATCATTGCATAAGGTGTTGTACATGTTGAATTATGATGTATAGAAAATATTGACAATTTGTTGGTAGTATGAAAGATGAAGTCTTGCAGGAAATTGGTATGCATTTTGGTGCATGTTGAAAATCACAAGGATGGTTGCATTCATAATATGGCAACAACCAAGATGAATCATGAAATAGAATTTCATGTTTTGGGGATAAAAGTTGAATTCCCCTTCGAACTAATTGGAGTTCCTAAATGAATTCTTTAATGTTTTCTCATGATAACTGCATGTGGGTGATGCAGATGAGATGATGTTGATTAAAGTTAGAATTTTAACTACAAATAGTAGCTCGGGGAAGATGTTGAATGGAAATCTTTGAGGGCAGTTGGAACTCCGGGAACCACGGTGCTCTGAGACTTCTTGAGCTGACCTATTGTTGAAGCCCAAGTAAAGGGAGGTGTAGCAACCGATGGACTATGTGACAGTGAAGGTGTACACTCCTGGGGTGGGACATGCATGTGGGGAATAAGAGATCGTTGGCTGGAGTTCTGTTGAGGTTTGAATGGTTGGATTGTTGTTGAGGTTTGGTACCTTGGCCTAGACCATGTGGATATGGATTGTGGACCGCTGCTATCTTGGGAAGCCATTGCCCCGATGGATTCATAATCCTGCTCAGGGGTGGAATGTCTTCTCAAATCAAAAGATAAGTACAATTCTCTAACTATTGTATGTTGTGTATGTTGGATACAGGTTACAATGTTATTAGAATTGTCTGTATATACATATATATACATTGCATATATGATTTCATTACCTTCATCCATGACTGTACATAATGTGTTTGATATTTCATTGCTTAAATAATATATACCTGATGCTAATCATGTAATCGATTGGAATGTGATTCAGGTGGAGAAAGAAGGCATCTTGCAAGTGCATCTGGTCCGCATATTTGACCAGGAAAGGAAAGCAGTTTTGGAATCGAGCCATAGGGATTGTAAAGGTCCAGTGGACCTGGTACGGTCCCAAGGATGTGACATGGGAGCATAAAGATGCTATGCAGAAAGAATACCCGCATCGTTTTGAAGATTTTGGAAATCTTGTTGATGTTGTGTAAAGAGTTGCACTGAGGACAATGAAAAAAGAAGGGGAGCGGATTGTAATCTCCCCAAGGATGAGCCCTAGTGATATTATGAATTGTAATCATGTTTATAAGATGGTGAGACAAGTGTTAAAAAGTTGGTGGGCTTATGTGTTTACTAGGCCGGAGAGCCTAGGTGTTAAAGGCTAGGAGCCTGATTTTGTATATGTAATTATGCAGATCATTAATAAAATATAAACATCGTTGTGTGCATACTGACCATGAAGAAATAGTGATGGGGGACAAAGCTTCCACAAGGTTGGGTAAGTGAGGAAGCTACGTGTGTGGGACTAGGGGCTAAGATAGGGGGCTTACCTCTAAAGGGGATACTAATTTATTATTATTTCTTGAAGGCTAAGGTGGACATGTTGAGTGTTGTCCTAAGTTCCTGTAAAGGGAACGTGTGCTAAGTGGAACTCATGCGGATCCAGGAAGACAAGTGTCAACCTAGACACATGCAGTTATAGCTGGGAAAGCCATCATTGTTGGGTTCACTTCCCATTCTGTCATCCTTCGCCTGAGTTCATTGGGATCTGGGGTGTCTAAACCCATTTTTCCTCTGTCTCTGCATCTGAATTATGTTCCTGGTCATGCACCTTGAAAACCAATGGGAAAAACCCATGGACTGATCCTTCGTCTAACCCGATCGACCTCTACATAGTCACACATATTGAAATTGGGACTCTGTGAGTCAGTCTGTGTCTTTTGAGGAACTCAACACCTAAGTAATCTCCTTAGTTGTATTGTGTTTCAGTTTGGGTTGTTGCCTCCTGCGGTGCCATGCCCATCTGTTGTTGCCACTGTCATAAATGTGAGAATGAGTGTTGAACCATTCATGTTGTCCTCACCTGGCTTGATCTGAGTCGAGGAGTGTGCTGAAGAAGTGGGTTGTCAGGCCCGTGGTAGAAGAGGTAGTTTTTCAGGCATGTGAGCAGCTCTCTCCAGGTGAGAGAGTTTGTTGGGAAGTGGTTTTCTCCTATAGAGAGTCCAACTCCAGCTACAAAGCTCTGAGAATTCCTGATCCAGCCTGTTACTGAGACCTAGAGAGGGAGGTGAAGCACTGATGGACTGTGCTTGTGAAGGTGTATACTCTCGGGTGGAATAGGCATGTGGGGAATGAGAGTCCATGAGTAGTGGGCGTAAGAAGACTCATGGAGAGAATCCTTTCGGTTGCTTTGTGCAGCCTCCTGTAACCTAAGTCTAGTCTAGGATTCCCTTACCCTAGGTGGAGATTAGTCCCATCTCGGGGGTGACCCACTATTGAGCGTGATGAGAAGCGTGGTTTATGGCTGGGAGGTTCGTGGAAGGTCTGCACGTAGTTGGTGGTCTTCTAATAAAAGATAAATACCACTTTTATGTTTATTTACATGTTGTGTAATGGAACATGTGTTGTAATTGATGAGGATTGCCTGTATATGTTGTATATGCTACATGTGTAGGCTTACTATTATTTCTGAATTATTATGTTATATATATGTAGAATAGTCATTCTATGTTTATATAGATGTGTATATTTTTCTACAAGTATCTTTGTGTGGCATAGCCCAGTAGTTTAAGGATGAAGTTGTCACAGATCATAATAGAGTAGTAGAGCTGCAGGAGTAATTGCATTGCCCGACCTGTTGGTGGATGGGGATGTTACAATTTATCTATCGATCTACTGCCTAGATTAGCCCCGATATCTAAGGCACACTATAGGATGAGTTTACCCGAATTAACAGAGCATAAAATTCATCTACAAGAATTGTTGGACAAGGAATACATCAGACCAAGTGTCTTGCCTTGGGGAGAACCCGTCCTTTTTGTTAAAAAGAAAGATGGGACTTTAAGATTATCTATTGATTATCGACAATTAAACAAGATGACGATTAAGAATTAGTATCGTCTACCCAGAATTAATGACCTGTTTGACCAAGTGGGTGGAGAAAATATTTTCTCTAAGTTATATTTAAGGTTTGGTTATCACCAAGTCAAAATAAAGGATGAAGATATAAATAAAACAACTTTTCGAATGATATACAGACACTATGAGTTTGTTGTAATTCTGTTTGGTCTTACTAATGCACCAACAACATTTATGTGTTTGATGAATAGAATATTCATTTAATATTTAGATAAAAAAAAATTGGTATTTATTGATGACATTTTAGTTTATTCGAAAACGGAAGTAGAACATGCAGAACATCTGAAAATAGTATTGCAGACCTTAAGGAAACACAAGTTATATGCAAACTTTGACAAATGTGACTTCTACCAAAGGAGAATACAGTACCTGGGACATGTGATATTTGAAGAAGGTATTGCAGTTGACCCAGATAAGATAAGATTCATTATGGAATGGCCTATCCCTAAGGATGTGGTGGACATCAAGTCATTTATGGGAATTACTCATTACTATCGCAGATTTATTGAAGGGTTCTCTAAGATTTCATATCCAATCACATCTCTACAGAAAAAGGGAACAAGGTTTACTTGGTCACAGAAATGTGAGGAAAACTTTAATAAACTAAAAGAACTATTAACTACATCATCTATTTTAAGGGTAGAAAACCCTCATAAAGACTTTACAGTTTGCGTGGATGCAAGAAAAGAAGGATTGGGAGGTTTCCTAACTCAATAGGGGCATTTTATCTATTACAAATCATGTAAACTAAAAGAACATGAATGAAACTACGTCACACATGACTTGGAATTAGCAGTCGTAATTCATGCCCTCAAAATGTGGCGACATTATTTAATGGGGAATAAATTTATGTTGCTAATCGATAACGATGGTGTGAAATTCTTATTTAGTCAACCAGATCTTAACACAAGGCAAGCAAGGTGGATGACCTTCTTGAGTGAAATCGATTTCAAAGTAAGACACATCAAAGTCAAAGAAAACAAAGTTGTAGATTCCCTAAGTCGAAGGATTAATGGACTTTTTCAGATAAGTATTAGCAAAGAAGAAAATGACATTGAACAAAGAATTAGATCTGCAAGTTGTATTGACAAAAAATATTTCAAAACAACAGCAGATTTACAAGGAAATCTAGAAAAATTGGACAAAATAGATCTGAGTTTGGATAAAAATGGACTACTAAGGTTCAAAAACAGGTTGTACATACCTGATTCTGTTGATTTAAAGTTAACAATTTTGTATGAATTGCATAAGAAGCCATATTATGTTCATCCAAGATACCAGAAAATGGTAACCACTTTAAGAAAAATGTTTTATTGGACTAACATGAAAGGTGGAACAATTGAATACTTATCTAAGTGACTAGATTGTCAATAGGTGAAGGCTGAACATCAACATCCAGTCGGCCTGCTACAGCCTCTGCCTATACCAAAATGGAAATGGGAGATTATCTTAGTAGACTTCATCACACGTTTTCCTAAAACTCAAAAGAAAAATGAATCGATTATGGTAGTGATTGATAAACTTAGCAAGTCTTCACATTTTATACCTAAAATGCACTTATAAAGAAATTAATATCACTGAAATATTTATGAAGGAAATATTTAGATTGCATGGAATTCCAAAAATGGTGATTTCGAAGAGAGATTTCAAGTTTACGTCAATGTTTTGGAAAGAATTGTTTGTAGGATTGGATACTAAACTGAATTTGATCACAAGATACCATCCACGAATGGATGGGCAAACCAAATGAACGAATCAGATTGTGGAAGACATGTTACGAATGTACGTAAGAACAAAACCAACCAAGTGGGAGGAATACATGCACTTATTGGAATTTGTGTACAATAATGACTACCAGATGTCACCTAAGATGAGTCTCTTCGAAGTATTGTACAACATAAAATGTACAACTCCGATTAGCTGGGATAACCCATTTGACAGGCTTATGATAGGACTAGAAATGCTCCAGGAAATGGAAAAAACGGTAATAAAGTTACATCAGAATTTAAAGAAGGCACAAGACAGACAGAAAAGCTACGCAGATCTAAAAAGAAGACACCAGGAATTTCAAGTTGGGGACCATGTATACTTGAAAGTCAAAGCAAGGAGAAGCTCTCTAAAGCTAGGAAATTGTTCAAAGTTGGAACCCAGGTTTTTTGGCCCCTTCGAGATCTTATCTCGAATTAGACCCTTGGCATATCAACTTGCACTTCCTGCAAATTTAAAAGTTCATAATGTTTTTCATGTTTCGTTATTGCAAAAGTATATTCATGATCCTACTCACATCATTGATTGGAACGTGGTGCAGGTGGAACCAGAAGGAGAGCTCTAAGTGAAACCTCTACGCATTTTGGACATGTAATCTGAAAATAAGGGGCTGACCTATTATGCTATACAAGAACCCTCTACTCCATTAAAATAAACTTCAAGACCTTGCTCAATGTCATAGTTGTGCAAGAGAAAGTATGTGTTAAGTTTATGCTTCTTGTAAAAGTTCATGTGTGAGGTATTTGTAAGGTTAAATATGTGTTTTAAATAAATACAAAGAAAACATAACTTGCAACAAATAAACCAAAAAACTCACAACAATAACAAGATGATAAAGGAGTTCACCCCCAACTGGGCTACATCTCCTTGAGCATCCATCAATGGACTAGGCTATTTGGGATTAGTTTGTCAAAGATTCTTTTACAAGCTACTTCTCAACTCCAATGGATTTACTGACTGTACCATTGGGTTCATAATACATAAAAACCCCAAAAATGACTAATATAACTCTGAAAACAGATCGTGGCTCATCTGGGCATGACCTCTTCTACATGTGGCCTTGAGCTTCCCTGAGATTCCTTGTGGAAAAAACACCTGTAAAGATCCTCAAATGCCTCTGAAACCTATCCCAATGTGTTTAGAGCATAACAATTAGTCAAAAATGACTATTCAGTCACAGAAAACAGACTTGGGCTCATCTGAGCATGGCCTCCATCAATGGTGGCCCTAAGCTCCCTTGAGCTCCTGAAACTTCAAGGTAGAAAAACCTACAAAAGAAGTCTCCAAATGGATTTGAAAATGGTTCCAATGGATTTAGAACATCTAAAAGCCCCTAGCTGGGCTTTTTCGACACCTCATCTAGCCAAAAAATGAAAAAGTTAGGCCTCCTGCCATTTCCCTCCTTCAAGCTTGTTGTCTCTGGTTCGCCAAAATGCACCTATGTGTGAGTAACCTAGCTTCTAGGAATTTCCCATGCCTAAACCCAGCACACACGCCGTTTCCACAATTCATGCCAATTTTTCACATGGTTAGGGAACCTAGCCCTCAAACCGACAGAGGTGTTGGGTGCATGGGGGGGGGCATGTGGCCACGTCCCAACGCAAATATAGGCACCCGTTCCAAGGTTGAACCTGGGCGTGACATGTGGCAGCACATAAAACTTAACCGTTTGAAAAAAAAAACATGTGAAAACCTCCAAGAGGAAAAGGGTCACATGGGCGCCTATAAAACTAGGGGTTGGGGCTAAGCCCCAGCCCGGACCCCACTCCAAACTACAACATGTGCGAATTTAAATATATGTTAAAACATATATATAATAAGTAACAAATGGTGGCATGCCAGTTGAGTGGCCTTTGCCAAATCATTTTCCATTGGGGGAGGTCCGGGGTTCCATCCCCACAGACTCCATAAACTTTTAACACCCAAACTTAACATGTTGCCACGTGGCAGCCCACCCCTGGGCCATGTGGCACCTCATAATTTGCCAAAAACCATGCCACATGTCACCAACAGATTCGCCCACGTATCTGCCAACTGCCAACTCAACACTAACATGTCATGTCTTCCACGTCATCATTTCCACGTCTCAGGTCGTACACCTGCCACATCATCATGTACGAACTGTACAGTCAACATTTTTTTGCTTGTTTGGAAAATCAAACAGATCATGATATCTCACTCATCCGATGTCCATTTGACCCCATTTGAAGTGCGTTGGGTTCATGACGATGAGGGCTACGCATATATTTGTTTCGAGGCAATTCCTGACACTTTGATTTTTGGGCTAAAATTTGACCCCTGGTCCAGATTCTGATCACACCTTCCCATTGAAAGGATTTTGGACCCACAAAAGATGATTTTTATCTGCCTGAGCTTCAATACTCTTCTACTTCCAAGTTCTATCAATTGATTCTACTTAAAAAGTATTTTTGACAATCACCTGGATACCTTGACATGCCCTGCACTGTAACTGGCTATGTCCCTCAACCACTGTTCTCTGGCTGCTACTGACCCACTGTTCTCTTTGCGCTTGGAAGACTGACAACCTTCCCACTAAGAATCAAGTCCCTCTTGTGAACTCTTTGGCATCAACACAATCCGCTCTACAATGGCTACAAAAACATTCCTGCGACATCTTGTCACAAACCAAGAAAACCATCAATCTTGAAAACAAATTTATACAAGACTGAAAATGATGCCAACAAAGTCTTTTTTCTCATCAAGAAAATGGTCGCATCTTGTACTTCATGAAAGTACATGGAGTTTTCTTGCATCTTGGTGTACTCAATATCGACTTGCAAGCCGACAAACACCATCAACTAAACATAAGTCGAAAAACATGATCGACACAACATAGTCACCAAGACAACATCGACACAAGTCGAGACTCATTTGAAACATATCGACATTCCTAATGACAAGTTGATATTCATGATACACAACCATGTTACAATCATGAGTCACTCATAATGAACTGTCACCAAGTTCACTGTTTACACACACACAAAAACACATGCATGTGCATAGCTTTTCAACTCTCCTTCAAGTACAAACATAAGTACATAAACCCAAAAACATGTGGGTACATAAGAGCTTAAATGAAAATCTATAAATGGTTGCAACAAGTGAGCATCATACCCATATTTTACATCCTCCTAGTGAAGTTGTGCAACAAAAAGAATGCCTTCAAATGAATTGCATTCACATGCAACTTGCATCATACAAGTTATGATAAACTGCTACAACTTGTCATACTTCCAGCAGAAAAGCATACTTAAGGCTGAAATATGCATCTATAAACATAGAAATGCAAGCCTTACTTGTTCAAGAAATCCAACCATTTATTACCAAGCCAACTCAATGGTGAATTTTTCTGCTGAAAATCGTCTTCTTGTGAATCATCTCGACTCACATCGATGATGGAATCTCCTCTTCCATTCTTTCCAGTCTCTTTATCCATCTACTTCTTGTGCTATGGATGAGTGGTTGGATAAATTGTCCAACATTGGTCAATGAGATGACCCCTCTTTTGGCAGTGAGTGCAAATCTTTTGCATCCTCTTTTCAAGTTGCCTTTGCTTGGAAAGTTTCCTAAATGTGGTCAATCTTTTCCAACATCTTGAAACATGATGGTTATATAAACCCCAATATGTACATGGACTTTTTCTTTCATTTTTACATGCAAGTTTACCATGCTTAACATAATCAAAAGCAACCGAGTTATAGGTAGAAATATACCTTGAACATTCACCTTTATCGCCTTCTTGAGGAGGTTATTTTGAAGAGTTACCAACTCTCTTTTGAATACCAACAAAGATGTTATTTTCCTCATGGCTGTCACAACTTTCTTGTTTCATACATTTGCATTCATCTTGAACACACTTTGCATGCTTGAGGAATTGAACTTGCAACAAAAGTTCTTGAACATTCACCTTTATCGCCTTCTTGAGGAGGTGAATTTGAAGAGTTACTAGCTCTCTTTTGAAGACCAAAAAAAATGTTATTGTCCTCATGGCTGATACAACTATCTTGTTTCATGCATTTGCATTCATCTTGAACACACACTTTGCATGCTTGAGGGATTGAACTTGCAACAAAATTTCTTGAACATTCACCTTTATTGCCTTCTTGAGGAGGTGAGTTTGAAGAGTTACTAGCTCTCTTTTGAAGACCAACAAAAATGTTCTTGTCCTCATGGTTGATACAACTCTCTTGTTTCACACATATGCAGTCATCTTGAACACAAACTTTGCATGCTTAAGGGATTGAACTTACAACAAAAGTTGTTCTTGGAAATTTTTCCCTTGTCTCCTCAACTTTGGAATATGTTCCATATTTCTGTTCATATCCAAGACCACAATACTTGGGTCTCTCCTCAACAAAAATATGCTCAACAATGTCTTGTGCATGCTTGCCTAACCCTCTACCTTCATAGCCCATTTTTAACAATAACTTGGACCCTATTCCTCTTGTGTGATTTTCAAAAACACCAAAGCATTCATCTTGAGAGGAATTTGAAGAAAAACCAACATTACATACCTCATGTTCATGCATGTACTTGGTAAGGGTTTCATTTTCCTCATGGAGTTGAGTCTCTATCTCATGTAACTTTTCAAGAAGCTGGTGCTTCTCCTCCTTCATGGCCATCAACTACTCTTGAAGGACAATGCTATCTTTTCTTTCTTCCCACAACTCTTGTACCATATCTCTAATGGTTACAAATGCCTTCAACATATCTTTGTCAAATAACTTGGTTAATGAATATGTATGAGAACTATCAATGTTTGAAGCTTCCTCCATCCTTCCAAGATATCAAACTTCAACACAAAACTTGCACAAATACCAACAGTTAAAACTCTAGCTAACAATGGCAATCACATGAGCAAAACTATGCTTTGATACCACCTAATCTGAAAATAGGGCACTAACTTGTTATGCTATGCAAGCACCCTCTGCTCCATTAAAATAAACTTCAGGACCTTGCTCAATGTCATAGTTGTGCAAGAGAAAGTATGTGCCAAGTTTATGCTTCTTTTAAAAGTTTATGTGTGAGGTCTTTGTAAGGTTAAATATGTTTTTTAAATAAATACACAACAAACATAACTTGAAGCAAATAAACCAGCAAACTCACAACCATAACAAGATGATAAAGTAGTTCACCCCCAACAAGGCTACATCTCCTTGAGCCTCCATCAATTGACTAGGATATATGGGATTAGTTTGTCAAAGATTCTTTTACAATATGTTGCTCAACTCCAATGGATTTACTGACTGTACCATTGGGTTCAAAATACATAAAACCCCCAAAAATGACTAATAGAACTCTGAAAACGGATCATGGCTCATCTGGGCATGACCTCTTCTACATGTGGCCTTGAGCTTCCCTAAGATTCCTTGTGGAAAAAACACCTGTAAAGGTTCTCAAATTCCTCTAAAAACTATCCTAATGTGATCATAGCATAACAATTATCCAAAAATGTCTATTCATTCACAGAAAACAGACTTGGGCTCATCTGAGCATGGCCTCCATCAATGGTGGCCCTAAGCTCCATGGAGCTCTTGAAACTTCAAGGTAGAGAAACCTAAAAAACAAGTCTCCAAATGGCTTTGAAAATGGTGCCAATGGATTCATAACATCCAAAAACCCCTAGCTGGGATTTTTTGGCACCTCATTTGGCCAAAAAATGAAGAAGTTAGGCCTCCTGCCATTTTTCTCCTTCAAGCTCATTGTCTCTAGTTTGCCAAAACAAACCTGTGTGTGAGTAACCTAGCTTCTGGGCGTTTCCCGTACCTAAACCCAACACACATGCCGTTTCCACAATTTGTGCCAATTTTTCGCACGGTTAGGGAACCTAGCCCCCAAACCGGCGGAGGTGTTGGGTGCATGGGGGGGCCATGTGGCCACGTCCCAACGCGAATATAGGCACCTGTTCCAAGGTTGAACCTAGGTGTGACATGTGGTGGTGCATAAAACTTAACCATTTGAAAAAAAACCTGTGTGCAAACCTCCGTGTGGAAAAGGGTCACATAGGCACGTATAAAACTAGGGGCTGGGGCTAAGCCCCAACCCGGACCCCACTCCAAACTACAACATGTGCGAATTTAAATATATGTTAAAACATATATATAATAACTAACAAATGGTGGCACGTCGGTTTGGCATCCTTTGCCAAATCATTTTCCATTGGAGGAGGTCTAGGGTTCCATCCCCATGGACTCCATAAACTTTTAACACCCAAACTTAACATGGTGCCACGTGGCACTTCATAATTTTCCAAAAATCATGCCATGTGTCACCAAAAGATTCGCCCACGTATATGCCAACTGCCAAATTAGCACTGACACATCACCTCTGCCACATTATCGTTGCCATGTGTCAGGTCATACACCTGCCACGTCATCATGTACGGACTATACAGTCAACATGTTTTTGCCTGTTTGGAAAATCGAACAGATCGCGATATCTCACTCATCCGATGTCCATTTGACCCCATTCGAAGTGCATTGGGTTCGTGACAATGAGAGCTACGCACCTATTCATTTTGAGGTGATTCCAGACACTTTTATTTTTGGGATAAAATTTGACCCCTAGTCCAGCTTCTGATCAAAAGGAAAGAAACATTACTACGGAACAGAGCCATCGCCCAAGTAAAAGTGCAATGGAAGAAATTTAGTCCTGAGGATTCCACTTTGGAATTGGAGGAAGATTTATAGAAATCTTATCCAACCCTATTCTGAGAGAGGAATGAACATTCAGGACAGTGTTTTACTTAAGGGGGAGAGGATGTAATATCCCCAAAAAATAATTAATTATTAATGTCTATGTGTACTTAGGAATAAATTTCCGTTTTTGGCAAATTTGAATTTGGAAATTATTTTCCATTTATGGAAAATCCAAATTTGGAATTTGATTTTTGTAATTAATTATTTATGACTGTTGAGAAAGGATTTGATTTTCCCAACTAACGTTTTGATTGTGACACGTGTAAAATAAAAATATTTTTATATATTAAATGATGGAAGGCAAATGGAACAGCCAGGTTGAAAACAACTAACCATGACTCCATGAGTGGGGAACATATTTGAGTTTCCTCGGGGCTAATGTTTACAAGTGGCAAATGAAGAATTTGACCATTAGCAACCCCTGAAAATTAGGGGTTTGTAAAGATGAAAAAAATGCCAAGGAGGGAAGGAAAGACCTAGGCACAAAATGCACATAAATACAACATATGGAGGAGGGAGGACGTTGCTTAGAAGTTGGAGAAAGAGTACTACTTGTTTTTATGAACACTATTTAGTGTGAGGCAAGGGAATTTATGATCTGTAAAAGAGGATTGTAGCAAAGGAGGATCATTTCAATTCTCCCTTATGGACTCATGGTCGGGCTAGGGGGTGAATGGATCAAGTAATGTGGTTGTTATGTTCTATGGTTGGGTGGAACGTGGTTGTTCCATTTGTGTCTCAACATCAGTTTCAGATAAGCACCTTTACTTGTATTATGGTTAATATTTTTTTGATTACAAATTGTTAGAAGTGTGATGGGATTATGTGATGTTAGTGCATATATAAATGATTGATTGAATGTATAATATTATGTTGATTACCATTGTTAAAAGAATGATGAAATCATGTGATGTTAGTATATACATAAATGCTTGACTGAATATATATACCTAGATACTCATACAATAGAAACGTTTGAGCTATTGTATACTTCTAGTTCTGTTTAAACGTGGTTATACATTCTATTCATGACTGTGTAGTCATACCTATAGATCTACGCAAATAAATTGATAGAAATGGTTATAAGTTATATGAGTTATATATATATATATATATATATATATATATATATATTGTTTTAAATAAAGAAAATTCCTATCGATCCTTGATTTGCATGAACCATTTCAAGTTGTAGAAGTGCTATAAAACAACAGATATGATACTTAACAATCCATGTTCATATTACATATCTCTGCAAGTCTATAAACAATGATTTTAAATTAGTCTACAATACATGCTATCGTAGTTGTACCATTAATCTGATTAATGTTCAAGATGGATTTTTCAACAACCTGTTTATTCATTGGAAAGGTAAATTACAAAAATGACCGGTATATTATTTGAAAAATAAATTACAACGTGTATAATCCAGGAAACCCTGGAAAAAAAATGTATTACAGAGGAGTCGCCTAGGTTAAGTACTCATCTACCACTAATAGACAAAATCGAATGAATTTGTGCCTAAGCGCCAAGAGAAGAACGCGAATACAATTATGGGCAAGAGGGCTGCCATGTTTCACTCCTGTCGATTGGTACAAGCCTGCAATGGGCAAAATGATAGATTCAGAAATCAATGCTAGGAAAATTTAGCGAAATTAATAATAAACAAGGTAAGATAATACTTAGCTTGAGTCAGCATTCGAACATTTCACTACCAGCGTTTGAATCATGATCTGTCCACAACCCAGAAGGGGAGGAGTGGACCCAAGAATAGTTGATGGGTACCCTCGCAAAAGAAAACTGGGCCCCGTCATTAGTTATTGTAACTAAAATACAATACCATAATGCTTAAGACTCTAAAAAATAAATTAAATAGTTTTAAAACCTTTAAAAACAGTCAAAAATGGAGTTGGAAACTCCACAAAGGGTAATCTTTGCCTGTGTAAATTGTACATAACCTAAGTTACAATTTTTTCTCCACAAAGGGAAGCAAATTAAAATCGAAGGACATATTCAGAACATGATTTTATCAATTCTTGTATCTGGTTTAGTCTGGAATTGTATTTACGATTTATTAAAGAACAAAATACAGTGAGATCTATAAAATAGGGATCGATGGCACCAATACGGTTCCCTGTAAGATTTTGGGGATATAAAATATCGGACAGATGGACAGTATTTCTAGGTTTATATACATCTATGCTTGTTAAAACCTAGGATATTAATTGTATTGCAAACAGAGTACTAATATACGATTTATACATATAGTGAAACCACTTTTCTTCCCCGGAGATCAATCGTTTCAATCCCGAGGGTTTAGACAGAATATGAAAGGCATCTACCACATTGCTTGGTCTAAAAGAAAGTAAATTCATAGTTGATGTAGAAAGCGCAAAGAAAATTTAAAATAAAGAAGTTAGGGATATAATTATGCCATAAGTAATTTAAGAAAATACAAGCATAAACAATAAACAAAAGGATGAGGTTACGACATAACGACATAACTATGGACCTTTGCTTAAAAATTATGGATAGTAAATCATGAACAAGGAAATTAAATCGTCATTTCATAAGCTTCATACATTCCCCGAATGTAAACAATAGATAAAGGGTGGTTACATGCTTTCAGGTAAGGGTGTTCATGAATTTGTAGAGATGAGAAAGGAAGTAAACAACCCGAATTCTTAAATCCATTGAAAATTTAACCCTTATTGTCTATCTGTCGATTTCACACAGAAATATAGTCCACGATGTGGTAACGTAAATACTCAGAGTCATGAAATCGTGTATATACTCACTGGGAATGCTAACTTTTCAATATAAAAAATTACCACAATTTACACAATGGGGATATGCCACACAAAGCATGGATGTGGGGCATTTCGCAGAGATTAAGTGGAGATAATAGAAAAGAAGCTTCAAACCCAAGAGCCTGGAAGGAGACGGTTATAGAGGCGTAATACGAACATGACTACCAATACAAACTTTTGCAGAATATTAAAGGTAACAAAGAAGTTTTGGGTTTACCTTGTACAGAGAGAAGACTATGCGGTTATGCGTCAATTTTTTCCAGGACGAGTTCATTTCCACATTTCAGGTTAACCACACGGAGGAAGACGTTCTGGGATTAACATTGAAACACTTACAATGTCAGAGTCAAAGTTCTTTTAGGCGACTACAAAGTCAAATGAGGAAGAACGTTTCGGTAGTGACCACGAAACGATTGCTTAGTGGAATTAATGAGTGACAGGAAAATGCAGTGTATTTCCATGTGAATTTTTGAAGGTGGCGAGCCCACAGTGGGCGCGGCCGCCTAGTTTGTCCAGCTCAACGAGTACATCACAGTCCTTCCATTAATGGACACAAACAACGTTAAATGCCTGTAGGGCGAAAATACATACGCCATTAGCATGAGTTCAAAGTCTTCATTTAATGTTGGGCCATGCCACCAGGTCAGGTGGGGTGTTCACGTTGTTTTGTTTAGGGTTTAGGTGTGGGTTAAGTGCATTACTATGGCATTAGGGTTTACGCCCTTTCATTCCCTCATTGGAAAGAAACCTTGTAACTACCTCAGTAATGTTAATACTTGTGCGCTAAGTAACCATTTCAATACATTATGGCGAGAACTACTTTGGTTTGTTACCATGTTAAAGAAATGCTAACAAATTATGACACATGTGTGTAACAAGTATGATAGGTATATAGAAGAGGTAAGATTGATATTATATGTAAATTCGAACATATACATATATGTTGGATTTTGTTAAGAATTTCGTCTAGTGAATATCATGTTATGTCAATACGATTTTAAGAATATTGCTAGTATGCAATTAAATTCTTATGGCCT
>ML782082.1:231051-261860 GCA_009831015.1 Picea engelmannii | reverse complement strand
GACACTAAATTAGTATATATATATATATATATGAAGTAATAGGATAATATTTGATTTTATGAAATAATTTTTGGTTTAAAAATAAAATTTAAAACTATTTTTAATTGATTAAATACTTATTAGATGGATTAAAAACCAAAACTCAAATAAAAGTAAAAATCTATTTTTTAAGACAATGATTATAACAAGTATGGATTATGAATACCACCTTTGTTATATATGTTTGGCCTTATTTTCTGACCTATTCATGCTCTCTTTAGGGTGATGATGATGAGTAGAGTATGGCAACAGAGAATAGAGATATGATTTTTTCTTTTTATCTGTCCTTCCACAGATAACCCTTGTTACTGTTCTTTCTACTCTTATTCTTCGCTTTAAGAATTTAATACTTTTATAGTAAACTCTTTCCTGTTAAATTAAATGTGCCAATTCCAAGCCTGTTATATAATTTGTATGTTTAAGTACTTGAAATTTTTAACATGAAGCCCTTCCCTCTATTTGTTTGCCTTAACCCAAATCATTCTCCTCCCAATTGTGTTTGAGGTGTTCCTTTGATAGGTCTTAACCTTAGACTCTTTTTCTGCATTGGTTGTGGCCATTTTTGGTATTACCTTAAATTTAATCTAGGTATCCAAATATGGAATGTCAAATGTTTTAAGTGTTAACTTAAATTTAATTTAATTTGGATTTCCCATTTTAAATAGTCTGTTATTTATTTTTTAATATAATATTGTTTGTAATATTTTTTAATATAACATTATTTGTAAATATCTGTGAATTATTTTGTTGGATTTTTCTCTAAAATACACTGAAAAATGACCTAACCTATTGAAAAGTGACCTAACCTATTTGCTATTATACTTAAAACACTTAACTTCAACTTTTTACCAGATACATGTTGCAAGGAATCGCTCTTCTACAAAATGCAAAAGAAAGGCTCATATAAACTATGCCAAGACCATGCGAAAATTTTACTTTGGCTGATCCAACATATTTTATTTACCCAAAGTCCAAACCAAAACTTACTCTCATTATTATTCTTTTTTCGCATTAATATTTTTTGATCGCTCACAGTTAATAACAGAGATGCTTGCATTATGCAGTTGGTACACAAACAAATCAATGTGAGGATCTATGATTCATAAAGTTCATAAAATAATTTCTAGACCCATGTCTAAATTAATATTAAGAAAACTTAATCACAAAGACCTCAATGAGGTTGTACCATTATTAATATAATGGTATGTGTTGTTATTATGTTTTTTTTTTTTGTCTAAATTAATATTAAGAAAACTTAATCACAAAGACCTCAATGAGGTTGTACCATTATTAGTATAATGGTATGTGTTGTTATTATGTTTTTTTGTGTTGCTATTATGTTTTATTTGTAAGTTATGATTATTTCATTTTCATATTGTGTATTAATTGTTAGTTAGTTTTATTATACAAAATTTGTATAATCAATGATATAATTATTTGTATTGTGTTTTGTTTATATAGATTTTATTTGATCAATAATTACTTAGACATTGGTATTATTTGTATTGTGTTTTGGTTAGATATTGGTATTTGGTATTATTGGTATTGTGTTTTGTTTAGACATAGATATTATTTGTATTGTGTTTTGTTTATAATTACTTAGACATTGTTATTATTTGTATTGTGTTTTGTTTATATAAATTTGTTTAAATGGCATGCAAAGTGTTTTTACAATTTTGTTTGTTTTCTTGAGTTTATTGTGTTAATTATATAGTTTATTGTGTTAACTACATGGTAGATGAAGAAATACAAGATGAGGTTCATGTAACTCTTCCTAATTACTAGTATCTCAACCCCTTCCAGGTTAGCATCCACACTCTCCAATTTTATATTTTTGCAAACATTATATTATATCATAAAAGAGTTAGTATGAATTATATTTAAAGTTGTTTTTGAGTTGTCTTGTCTTAGTTTATTATTATTGTTTTTTGTTTTTTCTTCTTGCATTAGATTGAGGGCTCTACTAGTATCACACATCTTCCATAACCTATGATCATAACAGAGAACTGATGTATAAAAATACCCTCAAACCAATTTAAAACAAATATAAAAATAAATTTTTTTTATCATTATTACAATAACTTGTCTAAACTTTATTTACATAATTAGTGTTATAGTTTTTAGTATTTATTTTTTTATATTAATATTATATATAAAAATTATTAATTTCCAGTTACTTGTTTATGCATGGTGTTTATATTAACATAATGTATTAAGAAATTTTAAACATTTCAATTTTGTATATGTTTGGTATAGGTGATGTTTAATCATCATATTTTAAATCTGTATAATTTGTGTAACAAGATTTGTATTACCTCACTCTCATAAATTAGACCATATAATATAAGCTATAATACAAACTTTTATAAAAACCTCCAAATTACATAAAAAAATTATGGATACTTTAACTTTAGTGTTATATATTGCAAAGTTATATATATATATATATATATATATATATATATATATATATATAATTTATATGAATATTTTGATTTTAGTGTTATATTATATATTGTAAAGTAAAAAAAATTAAAAAAATTATATTATATTTATACAAATTCTATATTTTATTATAATTTAAAAAACATTTTAATTTATTTATTATTTTATTAAATTAGTTTAATAAAAATATATTCAATTTATTTTTAATTATATAAAATATAATTTCATTTTTCCTTCCAAAGATGGGGACATCAAGAGAGCAGCCCCTGTTGAAGGAAGGTCGAGAATTGGAACTTTACCTGGGACCGGAGATCCGTCAACACAATCTGAGATCCGCTTGTTTTATATTTTTTATTTTGAATATAATTAATTATAAAAATAATATTAAAAAATATTTAATTAAAATAATTTTATTTATTAATTAATAATCATATATTTAATCTTAGTTTTTAAAATATAAATTAAATAGTTTTAATAATTTGTTTTGTTGGAGTTAATAGAATTCTTTTTTGGATAGGGGAAGGGAAAATTTGTTAGAGAATGATTTTTTTTTGTTTTTGTTTTTTTATGTTTATAATTTATGATGAAACATGGATTGTTGATATGTTTTTTATATTTTTTAAGAAAAGCAATTGATATTGAATCAAAGAAAGTTTTCCATTACATATAGGTTAGAAAATCATTACAAATATTGAACATGGAAATTGAACATAGGTGAGGAAGATAACAAACATTCCTCACAACTATCCAAACAAAACATAATAAATATGAAAAATTCATTTTAAATATATTAAAATTTGAATTTTATATATTTTTTTTAAATATTTTTTTGTTTTTTGTAAATAAAAAGGGGTAGTGCCTATTATATTGTCATTTCTAAAGTACAAGATTCAAAACTGTGTGTGAGGCCAGCTGTCCCGCCTAAGCAGGAAACCGGGACAGCGTGGCTTCCATGTCCAAGTGTCATCCTGAAAGCATAGTTTGCAAAAAAAAGACAGAGGTGGCGTCCTGCCCGAAGGAAACCAGGACCCATAGTTACAGCGTGCATGCTGATTATTTTATCTAACGCTAAAACTGACTGATAACAGTGACTCCTATACCAAGACCAGAAACAAGTTGAGAGCATGAGGAAACCTTTGAGTTGCATTGTTAGTCCTGAACGCCGGTGTGCCTCCATCTCGCCGGGAACGAATAGGGGCGGGCGCAAGTCGGGCACTGTTTCTTCGCTGAAGCTCGGGAATGTGCCCCAAAAAACATATCCATTCRCTGRTCCARGCGCTCCAGTCGAAAGGTCTGGTYGTTGAGCTGATGCCTGATTTCAAGGATGAGATCCAGATATCTCCAGTCTGCTACGTGGGGCGGCTCCTTGCTGATGTTCTCGTCCGGGTTCTGCGTGCAATGCCCTGCCTCTCGCCCTGCTCCTTCCTTCTCGCTAGTGGGCTCTGGGGGAGCCTCCTCCGTCACGTAGCAGGGGGAGTACTGCTGCTCCAAGGTGGCTATACCGGGGTCGGGCTCCTTGTGGTCCAGTTGACAGGTGCTAAAAGTTCCGAGGCTTGTACTCGGGTTCCAATGCTTGGGTGCTGTGAACAGGATACATCTTGGAGGACTGGGCAGGCCATCTTCCGGTATGACCTCTTCCACGTATGCCATTGGTGGCGTACGTGGTTTGGTCCTGCGTCGCCGCGCGACAAGCGCCATTGCCCTCTCGAAAATCTGTTTGCGTATGCGGCGAGCCTCCGCTGCCTCAAATTTCTGCTGCCTTTTGCGCCGAGCTTCCTCCGAATGCCAGGCAGCGCCCCGGCGTGATTTGCCTCGGATTCTAGGCATGGCGGGTGCACTGTAGAAGCTCTGAGTGGGGCTGTAATTTAACCAGAAGGGTGGGATGTCGAAGTGCATTCGTCGTTCCGGAGGAATGAGACTGCACCTGTTCGGAGTCGAATGAAGGTCCAGAGCATTCCAGCGCCCACTATGGAATGAAGCTAACACTCCCACTACGAGTATTTTTATGAACACCACCGCCATATCTTTGGCATTAAACCTCTCCATTACTCTCTGTTGCATAGTGCTCTGGCTCAGGGTACTCTTCGCGCGCATGAGAGGCCTCGTCGCGATGGCTCTCCTGTGCAAAAACATGCGGATTAATGGCATGGGTCATGCGAGCCGGTAGATGCATTAAAACAGCGTCCCGGCTCGCCTCCGCATGGCTCTAGGGCGCCACCTGTCACCCCATACGGGAGATATTTTTATTTAAAATATTAATAAAATTTTAAAATTCATTAAAATTACAAAATCTAAATACAATAAACATCCTACTTAATTTATAGTGTTTATAATATTGAGCATAATTATATATTTTTATATATAACCTATTAAAAGACTCTTTTATTAGAGTTGTCTATAAAATAGTATGTTAATCAGTTACCTATATAAAACAAATTATTACATAAGTAATTATATATTTTTTCTAATGATTATGCTAAATATTAAACACACACACACACACACACATATATATATATATATATATATATATATATATATATATAACCCATTAAAATACTCTTTTATTAGAGTTGTTTATAAAATAGTATGTTAATCAGTTACTTATATAAAACAAATTATTACATAAGTAATTATATATTTTTTCTAACGATTATGTTAAATATTATAAACACTTAGATCTTTATTGTATTTAAATGTTGCAATTTTATAAATATTTTTAATTTTTATTCATATTTTAAATTAAAATAAAAAAATTAAATTTTTAATTTAAAAAATTAATTTTAATTATATATAATAATATTAATATTATCTAAAACCAATAAAACAATATTTTTCCAACCACAATTATTAATTAATTATATAAATTAAATTATAAATCATCACATTCTAATCAATAAAACTTTGAGATTTTTCCAAGCAATTTTAGATAAACCATATTCTATACTTATAATTCTTATTGTAAATTGTTTATTACATCATAAATCATTGGAAAGTAAACTTATGTAAAATTTAAATTAAATTAAAATTTAAAATAAAAATTAAATGGATTATGCTATGTTAAACAATATAAAAATTATAAATAGACTGCGGTGTAACTCCTCCAGATTCATAGACCACGAAAAATAACTCAAACTGGTATATATTTTCAATTAAATAATATAATTATATTTTTATTTAATTTAAAATATTTATATTTAACTAAATAATGCAGTTATATTTTTATTTTATTTAAAATATTTTATTTTATTTTATTTAAAATATTTCATTGAATGATCGAACATATAATTACATCCAAAGATATTGATATGACTAATTCCACTAATTACAAATATATATAATTCAGAGAAACAAAACAAAATCTTCATTTTCCAACGAATTTTCCCTTTCACTGTGTAGAGAGAAAGGCAGCTTCCACGCAGAGGCCGAGCGAATGCCGCTAGCCGTACGATTGTATTATCTCGCAAAAACGAATTACTAGGACTATTTCATTTATATTCTAAAAACTAACATTAAATATCTGGTTAGTAATTAATAAATAAAATCATTTTAATTAGATATTTTAGTTAATATTATTTTATAAGTAATTATATTAGAAATAAAAAATATAAAACAAAACTTATAAAATTATATTAATTTATATTAAATTAATATAATATAATAATAAATAATTTTTTATATTTTATAAATTATAATAAAATATAACATTTTTTTTTTTTTGTTTTTACTCCAATTAACATGACCCTTAACACATTACTCCTACTATCTATTATCTTTAATACTTACTTCCTTAACACATGTACCCCTAATGTAAACCATATAATTCTTAACACACATTACTCCTACTATCTATTATCTTTAATACTTACTTCCTTAACACATGTAACCCTAATGTAAACCATATAATTCTTAATCTCTAATTGTAATAACATGTATCACTTATAATCTCTAATATAACCACTAAATCCTAAATACAAGAACTCCTTATTGATCCTAACCTATATAACTACTTTACCCTATAACATGTCATTTGAAATCCATAGGATACATTAATCCTAACAAGTGAAAATCTATAACTCTAATCCTTAAAATATAACCACTTACCAACAATCCATATTAATCCATATTATAACATTAAATCTATATAATCTCTAACGCTTATGACCATGAATCCATAACCCCTAACATCTAAAACTTATCTATAACTTGATTGAACCCTTAATTGCTAACATTGATACTTTGACTTTAATCGTTGCTAACACTTATAATCCCCACCACTTAATACACATATAGCCTTCACCCATCTAACATGTGACCCTTAACCTCTATAATCTCTTATTCCATAACACTATAAACCATAACCACTACAATCCCTCACACCTAACCCCCAATACATTTAACTTTTATCATTCCCAAACCACTATGACCCCTAATATAAGCAATAAATATTACATTTATAGCCTTTAACCATATAATCACCAACTCTTAGAACCAGTGTCATACATATCATCTAATATAATATCTACCCCTTTAACATATAAACCTTTGACATCTATAACACATGTAACAAATACCCCTTTAACATGTCAACCATTAACATCAATAATCCTTTACCCCTTAACATTATAAACTTAATCACTATAATCACTCATAACATTATAAACTTAATCACTTTAATCACTCATAACATTATAAATCTTACAACTATAATCACTAAAACATAACTCATAGAGCCCTTGTAACATCTATTCTCTAAACCCTATAACCCTTAATAGCCTCTAACACTTATAACATCTATCAATCCACACAACTTATAACCTCTAATATAACCCATATGAACACTTATAATCCCTATTGTATAACTTATAAATGTTATCACTAATTATACCTAACCCTTATAACCATAACCCTGAACACATATGACTCATATCACCTCTCATCTTCAATCCTTACTTCCCATAACCCATTTAACCCCATAATCAATATTATCCATAACAAATGTACCCCTAATATAAACCATATAAGCCCTAATCTCTAATTGTGATAACACATATCACTTATAATCCTTATTATAACCATTAAATCATAAACCCTACTATCCCTATAACTTGTAACCACTACAACCTCTATAACCTAACTACAACAACACATTTATTCTTAACCTATGTAACCACTTTAATCTTATAACACATCATTTCAAATCCATATGATATATTAACCTTAACACATGAAAATCCATAGCTCGAATCCTTAAACTTTATTACTCCCAATGCCTAATGCTTATAACTATAACCAATATCCCTCATAAGCCTTTATCCTTAAATCGTATTATTCTCAATAGCTAACCATTGTAATAATAACAACTATCCCTCATAAAATTTTATGGAACTAATAACACCTAAGCCATATAACCCCTATGCCCTATAGTCACTTACCACTAACCCACATTAACCCCTAATATAACCTTAAATCTATATAAGCTCTATCTCTTAGGACCATGAATCCATAACCCCCATGACCTAGAACTTGACTTTCACCCTTACTTACTAACACTTATAACTTAACTTTAAACCTTAATTACTAACCCTTATAACCCCTAACAACTAATATGCATATAACCTTCACCCATCTAACATATGACCTATAACCTCTATAATACCTGATTCCATAACACTATAGAATCCCTCACACCTAACCCCCAATCCATTTAACTTTTATCACCCCTAAACCATTGTGACCCCTAATATAAGAAATAAATATTACCTTAATGTATATATAATTCCTAACCCTTATCATGCCTTAAACCATATGGCATCTATAACATTTAATCCCTATAAAACCTAAGATCCATAACCATTAGCACTTATAACCCCCAATCTATATAATCCATAACACCTATAATTGCTAACATTTTTATCCCTTAGTCCATATAACACCTAACTCCTTTAATACATTTAACATGTGACCTCTATAACATCTAAACCTAAAATCTAAATTCTATACCCTTTAACCATATAATCACTAACTCTAACATTATCATACATAACCTATAATATAATATCTACCCCTTTAACATATAAACCCTTGATATCTATAACACATGTAACATTTAACCCTTTAACAGGTAAACCATTAACATTGATAATCCCTTACCCATTAACATTATAAAATTAATCACTATAATTACTAATAACATTATAACTTTCACCACTATAATCACTAAAACCTGACTCATAGAGCCCATGCAAACCCTAATCTCTAAACCATATAACCTTTCATAACCTTTAACACTTATAATATCTATCAACCCATAACACTTATCACCTCAAGTATAACCCATATATACATTAATAATCCCTAACGTATAATTTTTAAATGTCATCACTACATATTCCTAACCCTTATAACAATAAGTAGTATCCATCATAACCCTTTATGTAGTCGCTAACACCTAGGCATGACCCATTACCACTAAACTATATTAACCCCTAATATAACCTTAAATCCCTATAAACTCTAACCCTTGTGACCATGAATCGATTAACCATAACACATGTAACTTCTGACTTGAACTCTCAATCACTAACACATATAACCGGTAACTTCTAATACATAACCTTCACTCGTTTAACATATGAAATTTAACTTCTATAATTCCATATTCCTTGACACTATGAACCATAATAGTTATAACCGCTCACAACTAATATAGAATTTGTAATCAATTTAAGTCTTATCACCCCCAACAAAATAACCCTTAATATAGATAAAAAACCACCATAATCCTTGATGTCGATAAGTTCTAACCCTTATTATCCATTAAACCTTATCATGACCCCTATAACCTTTAAGACCCATATCCATTACAACTTATAACCCCCAATCTATATATTCCATAACACCTATAATTTGTAACCCTTGTATCCCTTAGTCCATACAATACCTAAACCCTCTAATACATTTAACCCTTAACCCCTATATCATATAATAATATTATAAATTCTATAACCCCTCTCATATAATAATTAATTTTTGTAACCACTATCCTCCATAACCTCTAATATAACGTTTAACTCTTTAACATCTATAATCTCTTACCCATTAACATTGTAACCCTAAGCACTATAATCACTAATAATATTATAACTCTAACAACTATAATCACTAACACTTAAATCATATAGCTCGTCTAACCCCTAATATCTAATCTGTTTAATGCCTATCAACCCTATACACATATAACTCCTATCAACTCCTAATACTTATAACGCCTAATATGTATAACTCCTAAAACCTAATTCCCTTAACAAATATGACTCATAATGACTATAATGTCTAATTTTTATTCCCACTAACCTATTTAACCCTCATCTCTAATTATGATAACACATATCACCTATAACCCTGAATATAGCCACCATCTTCTGCAACTTGTAAACCATATAATGTCAAACCCAAACCCCCCTATAACCTAACCATAATAAACCTTTATTTATAACCTTTAAATTCTATCATTCTTAATCTATATAATATATTATCATTAACACGTATAAGATATTACCCAAAATACATATAAATATATAAATCTAACTGTTAAGCCTTAATAATTCCAATGCCTAACCCTTATAACTATAACCATTATTCCTCATAACATTTTATCCTTAAACATTATTAGTCCCAACATGTAACCTTTATAGCCATAACCACTATCCCTCACAACCATTTTATGTAACTACTAACCTAAGCCATATAACCCCTATTAACTATATTATGATACTACTAACCCATATTGATCACTAATATAGCCTTCAATGCCTATAAAATTTAACCCTCATGACCATGAATCTGTAACCCCTAAAACTTATAACTTCTCACATTAACCCCCAATTGCTAACAATTAAAAACACTTTATATGTATGTAATATACATCTATTTGACATATGAAACTTAACCTTGATAATCCCCTTTTCCATAAAATTAAAAACCATAATCCCTATAATGTCTCACACCTAACCTAAAATCTCTAATCCATTTAAATTTTATTACCTCCGACCACAATCACCCTTAATATAAGCAATAACAATAAAATATGTAGTGCCTATAAGTCCTAACCCTTGTCATCCCTCAATTCATATCACTAACGTTTATGACCACCATCATCCATAACCTTTAATTTAAATCTTGTAATATCTAATTCTTAATATGCCCTAATTTCTAGCCCTTATAACCCTTAGCACCTAACTATTATAACTTGTATAATGTTAAACCTCTATAAACCCTAATATAATCATAATTGTTATAAAATTTATACCTTATAATTCATAACCACTAACCCCTTACCCCGAACACTTATCATCCCTAAATCTTAACTCACTTAACACATAAATTATTAACTCTTATAACACATATTTTTTAAACTCCATAAGTTATCACCTATAACCAATAATACATGAACCTATAAAATCTAAACCATGTAATCATTATAACCCTTAAACCTTATTACCTCTAATATTTATCCCTTACAATCCATGTATATGACTCTTATAACCCTAATCCTCCTAAATCATAACCCTTAACATTTACAACCCTAAACCTTAAGCCACAGTTCCTAACCCCTATAACATCTATAGATATAACACCATTCTAAAAATCCCTATAACCCCCAACGCTTATAACCCTAAATTCATATAACTTCTAACATATATAACTTATTGTTCTAACCACTCAACCATATAAACCCTTACACCCATATCACCTAATTGTTAACAACCATAACCCCTATACGTCCCAATACTTATACTATCTAATTCCTGTAAGTAATAGGAATTAGATCCATTACTCATGACCCATTACCACTAAACTATATTAACCCCTAATATAACCTTAAATCTCTATAAACTCTAACCCTTGTGACCATGAATCCATTAACCATAACCATGACCCATTACCACTAAACTATATTAACCCCTAATATAACATTAAATCCCTATAAACTCTAACCCTTGTGACCATGAATCCATTAACCATCACACATGTAACTTCTGACTTGAATTCTCAATCACTAACACTCATAACTGATAACTCCTAATACATAACCTTCACTCGTTTAACATATGAACTTTAACTTCTATAATCCCATATTCCTTGACACTATAACCCATAAGAGCTATAACCCCTCACAACTAATGCATAATTTGTAATCCATTTAACTATTATCACCCCCAACAAAATAACCCTTAATATAGATAAAAAGACATCATAATCCTTAATGTTTATAAGTCCTAAAACTTATTATCCATTAACCCTTATCATGATCCCTATAACCTTTAATCCCTATAACCTTTAAGACCCATATCCATTACAACTTATAACCGCCAATCTATATATTCCATAGCACCTATAATTTCCAACCCTTGTATCCCTTAGTCCATATAATACCTAAACCCTCTAATACATTAACCCTTAACCCCTATATCATATAATAATATTATAAATTCTACAACCCGTGTGATATAATAACTAATTCTTGTAACCACTATCATCCTTAACCTCTAATTTAACATTTAACTCTTTAACATCTATAATCCCTTACCCATTAACATTGTAACCCTAAGCACTGTAATCACTAATAAAATTATAACTCTAACAACTATAATCACTAACACTTAAATCATATAGCTCTTGTAACCCCTAAAATCTAATGTGTTTAATGTTTATCAACCCTATACACATATAACTCCTATCAACTCCTAATACTTATAACACCTAATATCTATAACTCCTAAAACCTAATTCCCTTAAAAAATATGACTCCTAATGACTATAATTTCTAATGTTTATTCCCACTAACCTATTTAACCCTCATCTCTAATTATGGTAACACATCTCACCTATAACCCCTAATATAGCCACTACCTTGTACAACTTGTAAACCATATAATGTCAATCCCAAAATCCCCTATAACCTAACCATAATAAACCCTTATTTATAACCTTGATATTCTATCATTCTTAATCTATATAATATATTATCATTAATACATATAAGATATTTCCCCAAATACATATAAATATATAAATCTAACCGTTAAGCCTTAATAATTCCAATGCCTAACCCTTATAAATATAACCATTGTTCCTCATAATCTTTTATCCTTAAACAATATTACTCCCAACACCTAACCTTTATAGTCGTAACCACTATCCCTCACAACCATTTTATGTAGCTACTAACACCTAAGCCGTATAACCCCTATTAACTATATTATGATACCACTAACCCATATTGATCACTAATATAGCCTTAAATCCCTATAACATTTAACCCTCATGACCATGAATTTGTAGCCCCGAACACTTATAACTTCTCACATTAACCCTCAATTGCTAACACTTAAAAACACTTAACATGTATGTAATATCCGTCTATTTGACATATGAAACTTAACCTTTATAATCCCCTTTTCCATAAAATTAAAAACCATAATCCCTATAATGTCTCACACCTAACCCATAATCTCTAATCCATTTAACTTTTATTAACTCCGACCACAATGACCCTTAATATAAGCAATAAACATTAAAACCCCTAGTGCCTATAAGTACTAACCCTTGTCATCCCTCAAATACTATCACTAACGTTTATGACCACCATCATCCATAACCTTTAATATAAATCTTGTAATGTCTAATTCTTAATAGGCCCTAATTTCTAGCCCCTATAACCCTTATAACCCTTACAACCTAACTATTATAACTTGTATAATGTTGAACCTCTATAAACCCTAATACAACCGTAATTGTTATAACATTTATACTTTATAATTCATAACCACTAACCCCTTACCCCAACACTTATTGTCCCTAAATCTTAACTCATTTAACACATATAAATTATTTACTCTTATAACACATATTTTTTAAACTCCATAAGTTATCACCTATAACTAGTAATACATGAACCTATAAAATCTAAACGATGTAATAATTATAACCCTTAAACCTTATTACCTCTAATATTTATCCCTTACAATCCATGCATATGACTCTTACAACATAACCCTTAACACTTACAACCATAATCCTTCTAAATCATAACCCTTAACACTTACAACCCTAACCCTTAAGCCACAACCCCTAACCCCTGTAACATCTATATATATAACAACATTCTCCAAATCCCTATAACCCCCAACCCTTATAACCTTGAATTCATATAAATTATGACATATATAACTTATTATCCTAACCACTCAACCATATAAACCATTACATCCATATCACCTAATTGTTAACAACCATAACCCATATTCGTCCCAATACTTATACTATATAATTCCTTTAAGTAATAACATCCCTAACCATAACCCATGTAACCCATAAAACTTTAACATATACTATTTATAATCCTCATAACCCATAACACCTCACCTTTATAATTAATTTCAATATTTTTTATAACTGCTTCCTCCCAAAACCCTAAAACCTCTAATACTTATCCCTTTTAACCCTTAAATACTACTATGTATAATAATTAACCCTTAACACATATCCCTAATCCATAACTAGCATCTATTACCTCCTTCTCTAAAGTCAACCCTTGTAACTTTGAACTATTATAAAACATAACACTTATAATTGATATATCTCCTCTATATTTTATATCTTTGAATATAACTCTTATCCCCTACAACCCTTAACCCCTATAATGATTATCACCCTTACCTATAAAACCCTTAAACACTATAAGCAATATTACCAGTAACACTTATAACCCTTACCAGCTACAACTAATATTCCCTATAACCCCCAACACATAACTCATATAACTCCAATACCCCATAATCCACATAACTCATATAACTCCAATACCCCATAATCCATTTAACTCTAAATCTTTATAACCCTTAATTATTGTAACCTCTAATCAATTTAACCTATATATTCCCTAACTCTTAAAACCCATTGCATCTTAACCTTATCCAATATAAACCTTATATTCTCCAAATCCTATAACATATATAACCCTTATACCCTTAATCCATGGTATGTAAATTCATTAACCCCTAACCCTTATAACACTTGAACATTGCAAACCCTAATCCATATAACCCCTAACTAACTTATAACCCTCAATCTTATAAATTCTCACGCTTAAACCCCAACGTTAATAACCTCTTACACCTAACCCTTTGTGCCAATAACCCATAAAACCTATAACTATTAACACATGTAATTCTTAAACCTATATACATTAACTCATAATATTATTATTCCTTAGAAATATATAATCACCAACCCCTAACTTCTATAACATCTATAGCTCTTATCGGTTATGACCACTAACGACAAAACCATATAACTCCTCTCACCCCTAACCATTAACATAATATATAACTTGAATAACCTCTATAACATATAACTCATAATTTTTACTCATTATGTCCCCATAATGAAGCCCCTAAGTCTTTTAAATGTTAGAACCCCTAACCCTATGGCCCCTAAAATTCAACCAAAAAAACATATAATGCATAATCTATAAGCCCAATAACCCTTAAATTCTAACTCTTATAACACCTAACTCCAAATCCATGTAGCTTCTAGCTCACAAATGAAGATAAGTATCTATAATATCAATCCATATAGCGTGTAACTACTAACCCTTAAACACCATTACCACTAACCATTACAATATCTATAATGTATATAATCCATTTCATCATATAGTGTATCACCCTTAAAATATTGCGAAGTTAAAATTCTAAACTCTAATTCTAATGATCCTATAACACCTAAACCTTATACTTACCTCTACAACTTCACATACTTAAACATTATAACCTATAACCAATAAACCTTGTAATCTATAATATAACCCTAAAACCTTATAACCCTTAACCCATAACACCTATAACCCTTATAATCTATAAGAATAATATCCCTTAAATCCCTTAAACCGTACCCTTACAATGTCTAATCACTACTACCGTAACCTTATATCCTAAATTTTTATAAGCATTAACCCTTATAACCCTAAGCCCCTAACACTTATAACTTTTGATTTTAAACCCTATAACCCCTTGCCCTATATATATTGAATCCTAATTGTTATATTTCTTATCACCGTTTTTGTAATCAATTATGTAGCAACTAACCTATATAATCCCTTACCCTTTTAACCATTATCACCCTTAACCTCCTTGACCCTATAACTATAACTAATGTAACCCCTCACCTTTATAATCTCTATAAGTTTAAACAATACAACCCTTATAGTAATTACCCTTAAACATTTATAATCAATATAACCCATAATTGATGTAGGAGCATCACTCCACCTCAACAACGCGCTAGCATTCCATCACATCAACACTCATTTCAAAGAAGGAGAGGGACTGACCCTCCCATTTTTAAATTCGAAATCATATTCTATAGGGATTTTTGTCGTAAGGCTGATAAATGCCAAGCCATACCTTTGTACAGGTAATGGATAGAGTCACCTTAAATGGTTGATTGTAAACAGGTCTTGGTCTGAGTCGGATCTAGACTTTTCATTTATGTAATGAAGCTGTAGGAATATGTTGTCTTAAATGAGACACTAATGACACTAAGGTGGTGGAGAGGATAAGATCGTAGATCCCTCATTTTATAAGGAGAGAGATATATTTCTACAGAGGTCTTAAAATAAGAACTCACGAGATATTTAGAATAGGAGAAAGAACCGGGACTCTGTTGCACATGATAAAAAACATTTGTATAGACACACAGAGATAATAGAAAAATAGTTTTTCTTGCACATGATGTGTTTAGGTATTTGTGTTCATTGTTATGCTCTTATATGTCATTCATGTTTTGAATGTATGAACTGGTGAAGTGGTGAATAAGTTTCAATTGTTTCTCGTCTTTGAGTTTCGAGTGCAAGGAGTGCACATTTGTCTGCAAGGAGTGCGTTGACAGAGGTGATTTAACCTCAGAAAATCTCAAGAGAGATAGAGTTGAAACTTCATCAGCATAAGTGCAAGGAGTGCATAGAAAGAACTTTGTGTTGAGTCTGTAAAAAGACATATTTATTGAACACTCTGCAAGGAGAAAATCTGCATGGTGTGCATCAAGCAAGGAGAATGCTAGGAGTGTGAGAAGAATTTATTTTCAAGAAATCCTTTGGATCTAAGTTTGACAAAATCCTAGAAACACAAGGAGTGCATGGGAGATCGAAATCTTCGAGGAGATCAATCTCAGAAGGGATAATGCAAGGAGTCCATGGGTGATGGACTTATTCTAAGTCCTAAAGCTTAGACGAGGTAACTCTTTCAGAAGCTGAAGTGAGACCCAGAATAGCCGGGTTCGCAGGAGAAAGTTCAAAGGCTCAAACCTTTGAACAATAACAAAATTTTCCAAGGGAAGAAGTCAAAATATTAGGAGGAGGAATGACGAAAACCGTCATATCAGTTTTGGAGAGGGGTCCAGACCATTAGATCAGTGTCCAGTGAATAGAGGAAGTGTAAAGGAGAAGAATAGATCCCATTTGTTGGATTTAAGCATAGAGGATCAACAATCATTGGATCCGGACGGAAGTGAACAAACCTTAACGTTGTGTACACGCAGGAAGGTAGACTTGTTAAAGTCTCAAAGTCCTGAAGTCATTTGGGACCATCCATCATCTCAGAGGACACGTGACCGAAATCCATCAATTTCAGGTGGAAACTCTTTGGGAGGAACGTGTGCACATAAGTCTGAAGCTTCCAAATCCTGAAGAGAAGAAGAGCCTAGAAACCAGAGAGAATCTGAATCGTCAAATTCATAGGAACACATGTCAGCGAATTGTAAGATCAAGAGAAAGACGAGGGATGGAATGTTGAAACAGCTGAGCCTGGAATAGTCGAAGAGCTGAGGGTCTTTGATCTGCGAGAGGACAGTTGTTAGCATATATGAGTCTCTGGGTAAAATCACTGTGGGAGAAATGAGTGCAAAGGATTTTGAGATTATCGAAGCCCAAAGCATCGGAGAGCCGAAGTCTCGTAGAGCCGAAGATCTGAAGCACCGAATACCCGAAGAGAATATGGACCGTCAGATCTAGAAAGGGCACGTGGAAAAGGATCGTGAACTCCGGGTGAAATCACTCTGAGAGAAAGCGAAGGAGAAGGGTTTGAAATCACTGAAGCCCAAACAGTTGAAGCAGACAATTTTCATTGATATGGGTTGGACAGGTGTCACAAAATCGTGAAATTTGGAGGATCTTACTACGTGGTTTTTGAGAATTTGAGTTTTAGAAAGTTCCGAAGTGTCGAAGCTCGAAGCATTCAGGGTCATAGATCCCAAAGGAAAGGACATGGATCATTGATATGTGAAGGGACACGTGGAGGACGAAGACTCACTCTGTTGGATAATCGTTGGATCAGGGAAGACATATGTCAGCAGATCTGACACTCCGAAAGGATTTTCTCTTGAGATTTGTGTTTGTTGAAATTTGAGAACCTCAAATGCTGAAGTCTCGAAACAAAGAGAGTCATCGATGTGAAGGTGGACACAGGGCATCAGATCTAGAAATCCAGAGGAAAGAGGAACAGGAAAAGGTCTAAAGACCCAGAGAAGATCTTGATCGTTGATCGAGGAGGGAGCAAAAGGATCGTTGATCTGGTTGAGGAGGCCAAAGTCCCAAAGTAGGAGCAGAGTCGTCGATTTAGGAGGATGTGTGGCAGACGATCTGCCATGTCAGAGAAATCTCTTTAGAGGGAATGATAATTTGAGAACTGAAAGTCCCGAAGGCTAGACTTGCAGAAGAGATCATGGCCATAGATTAATGGGGATAGGTGTCAATAGATCTTCTACTCCGAAATATTATCACACAAGGGAGAGAAAAGTTTGAGAGTTGAAACTCCCGAAGGCCGGAACGTTGAAATCAGCCACAACCATTGATTTGGAAGGGAGCTACGTGTTGACAGATCATGGAGATCTGGAATCATGTGTTTGCGCAAGGACACAACCTAGGGCCATATGAAGAAGGGGCTAATCAGAGAAGGAGCTAGCACCTGAACCTTAGTGTTTTGGAAGCGCGCAGGAATAGCACGTGGGTCTGACAAAGCCGCAAACATAAGGAAATTAGTTTTTCTCTGTGGACAAGGAAAGGTTTTTTTTTCCCTAGGAAAAGAAGTTGTTATTGAATCAAAGAAAGTTTTCCATAATAATAATAATAATCTATTTTTAAGGTCACGACCAAGCCACACCAAATTGGTGTATGAGACCCCTTTGTTTGTGGGACAAGGGACCCCTTGGTAAAGTCTATGGGTATACATACCCTACCCCCCTTTGGATTTGAATTTGTGACCTCTTAAGAGGAAACATGTGTTCTTAACCATGAGGCCCACTCAAGCTGTACATATAGGTTAGAAAGCCATTACAACAAACTCATTATGAGCTTAAAGATTTATTTATGGGAATTGAATATCAGGAAGATAGCAAACATTCTTCACAACCATCCAAAATAAACATAATAAATATGAAAAGTTCATTTTAAATATATTAAAATTTGGATTTCATATTTTTATTCAAAATATTAATAAAAATTTTAAAAAATTATTAAAATTACAAAATTAAAATGCAATAAACATCCCACTTACTTATATACTTATTTTATAGTGTTTATAATATTGAGCATAATTATATATAGAAAACTCATTAAAATACTCTTTTATTATAGTTGTTTACAAGATATATTATATTATAGTGTTTAGAATATTGAGCATAGTATGTTAATCCATTATCTATATAAAACAAATTATTGCATGAGTAATTATATATTTTTTCTAATGTTTATGTTAAATATTATAAACATTGAGATTTTTATTGCATTTAAATGTTGCAATTTCATTAATTTTTTTAATTTTTATTCATATTTTAAATTAAAATAAAAAATCTAAATTTTTAATTTAAAAATTTAATTTTAATTATATATAATAATATTAAAATTATTTAAGTTCTCTAAGTGTAGGATAGTGGGTGGAGTGTGCTGTTAAGCCATTCTGTGTTGAAAAGTTACTGGTTCGAAACATCCTGAGACAAAAAATCGAACCATGTTAAGAGTTGATGTAGCTCATGCATGGTACAATCCCCTTCGCAGTTTCTCCACATTAACAAACAATATATATATATATATATATATATATATATATATATATATATATATATATATATATTATTTAAAACTAATAAAACAATGATTTTTCAAGGACAATTATTGATTAATTATATAAATTAAATTATAAATCATCACATTCTAATCAATAAAATTTTGATTTTTTTTCCAAACAAACCATATACTATACTTATAACTCTTATTGTAAATTGTTTATCTTTTTATATAAAGTAAACCTTTGTTTTCGAGCTCAATTTCACGTATTACTCTTTCAGATTCATAGACCACTAAAAATAAATAATATAGTTATATTTTTATTTAATTTAAAATATTTATATTTAATTAAATAATAGAGTTATATTTATATTTTATTTAAAATACATCTTTTTAATTAAATAATAAAATTATATTTTTATTTTATGTAAAATAAATATCTGTAATTAAATAATACAATTATATTTTTATTTTATTTAAAATACATATGTTATAATTATATAATAATATTATATATAATACATATGTTATAATAACATAACATATATATTATATATAATACATATGTTATAATAATATATGTTATGTATTATATATAATACATATGTTATGTATTATATATAATACATATGTTATGTTATAATATGTTATATAATATATATCTTATATAATTAAGAGATATGTCTTATATATAAATATATATATAACATTTGTATTATATATAATACATATGTTATATTATTATAGCATATGTATTATATACATATGTTATATTATTATAACATATGTATTATATACATATGTTATGTTATAATATGTTATATGTTAATATATTATATATATAAAACATATTATTATAGCATATGTATTATATACATATGTTATATTATTATAACATATGTATTATATACATATGTTATGTTATAATATGTTATATGTTAATATATTATATATATAAAACATATGTATTATATATAAGACATATTTTATAATTATATAAAATATATATTATATATAATACATATATTATATTATTATAACATATGTATTATAAGACATATTTCTTAATTATATAAGATATATATTATATATAATACATATATTATATTATTATAACATATGTATTATATATACTGCATATGTTATAATAATAATATAATATATGTATTATATATAATATATATCTTATATGTATTTTTTAGTTAAATAATATAGTTATATTTTTATTTTATTTAAAATATATATTTTTAATTAAATAATACAATTTTATCTTTTATTTTATTTAAAATATAAATTTTTAATTAATTATTATAAATTTTATTTTATTTTATTTAAAATATCTATTTTTAATTAAATAATATAGTTTTATTTTTATTTTATTTAAAATATCTATTTTTAGTTAAATAATATAGTTTTATTTTTATTTTATTTAAAATATTTTATTGAATAATCAAACATATAATTACATCCAAAGATATTGATATGCCTAATTTCACTAATTATATATATATATATATATATATAAACAAAAAAATCTTCATTTTCCAACGAATTTTCCCTTTACCTGTGTAAAGAGAAAGGCAGCTTCCACGCAGAGGCCGAACGAGTGCCATAGCCGTACGATTGTATTATCTCAGGCAAAAACGAATTATTTGGACTATTTAATTTATATTTTAAAAACTAACATTAAATATGTGGTTAGTAATTAATAAATAAAATTAATTTAATTAGATATTTTCGTTAATATTATTTTATAAGTAATTATATTAAAAATAAAAAATTATAAAACAGAACTTATAAAATTATATTACTTTATTTAATTATATGTTTTTATATTAAATTAATATAATAAAATAATAAATAAATTTTAATATTTTCTAAATTATAATAAAATATAACATTCATTTTCTCTTATTTTTACTCTAATTAACATAACCCTTAACACATGTTACTCCTACTATCTATCATCTTTAATACTTACTTCCTTAACACATTACTTACTTCCTTAACACATGTACCCCTAATGTAAACCATATAATTCTTAATCTCTAATTGTGATAACATGTATCACTTATAATCTCTAATATAATCACTAAATCCTAAAACTTGTGATCCCTATAACTTTTAACCACTAAAACCTTTTATAACTACAAGAACCCCTTATTCCTAACCTATATAACTACTTTACCCTATAACATGTAGTTTGAAATCTATAGGATACATTATCTCTAACACGTGAAAATCTATAACTCAAATCCTTAAAATATAACCACTATTCCCTATAACCACTTACTACCAATCCATATTAATCCACATTATAACATTAAATCTATATAAGCTCTAACCCTTATGACCATGAATCCATAACCCCTAACATCTAAAACTTATCTATAACTTGACTGAACCGTTAATTGCTAACATTTATACTTTGACTTTAATGGTTAACTGCTAACACTTATAATCCCCACCACTTAATACACATATAACCTTCACCCATCTAACATGTGACCCTTAACCTCTATAATCTCTTATTCCATAACACTATAAAACATAACCACTACAATCCCTCACACCTAACCCCCAATACATTTAACTTTTATCATTCCCAAACCACTATGAACCCTAATATAAGCAATAAATATTACCTTTATAGACTTTAACCATATAATCACTAACTCTTAGAACCGGTGTCATACATATCATCTAATATAATATCTACCCCTTTGACATATAAACCCTTGACATCTATAACACATGTAACATTTACCCCTTTAACATGTCAACCATTAACATCAATAATCCTTTACCCCTTAACATTATAAAATTAATCACTATAATCACTCATAACATTATAAACTTAATCACTATAATCATTGATAACATTATAAATCTTCCAACTATAATCACTAAAATATAACTCATAGTGTAATAATTTCAATACAAATTATGTATTTCCTGCGATTCTCCTCATCTAACAATTATATGCCACTGTTAAATACAAAATTGCTTCTACTAATATTCTCGCGGAAATTTAAACGATGATCACAAAGTGAAATATCAAAAATACATAACAAAGAAGTTTTACCGGGAAAGCGTAAAGCTAAAAACCTCACTATCATATATTATGTATATCATGGATCATGAAACAATCTCATACAAAACTCTAATCCAAGATCTCTCAGTACAACACAATCGTCTCACACTATCATACACAGATCAACAAATACATGTGCCAATTCTTTGTGTCGAGACAGCCTGCCTCCTCTGCACAATCTCTGTAATTAGAATTCTCACAATTGAATTCGAATTACCTAGTTTGCACATGCTCATGAGCATATCCACTGCATGTGTGATCAAATCACAACTAATAGCCAAACTGTCTCTTTCACCTGTTATCTTAGCTGCGTCTCCACTAGATCTGACATGCATGTAGTTAACCGTGGTGAATCTTCAGTTGCTTCAGTTACAACTAGTACAACTAGGCTTAACTCTCTTAACTGAGTTAAACTACTTCACAACTCACATAACTACAGTTATAACTTGGTTACAACTTCAAGTCACCTCCATGTCTTACCAACCAACCTTTGAACTCAAATTTCCCATAGTTAACTAATTTGTCATTTCAGTTAATTATATTCAAGTAATTATGAGATAATAGATTAATATTTATTGTCCAATTTATTTAAGGGAAAAGTAAATTAGACACATGTTTTTTGTTGACTTTTCAACACATAGAGCACATGTAACCTCTATTCTCTAAACCCTATAACCCTTAATAGCCTCTAGCACTTATAACATATGTCAACCCACACAACTTATAACCTCTAATATAACCCATATATACACTTATAATCCCTAATGTATAACTTATAAATGTTATCACTAGTTATACCTAACCCTTATAACCATAACCAGTATCCATCATAACCCTTAACACATATGACTCCTATCACCTCTCATCTTCAATCCTTACTTCCCCTAACCCATTTAACCCCATAATCAATATTATCCATAACACATGTACCCCTAATATAAACCATATAAGCCCTAATTTCTAATTGTGATAACACATATCACTTATAATACCTATTATAACCATTAAATCATAAACTCTACTATCCCTATAACTTGTAACCACTACAACCTCTATAATCTAACTACAATAACCCCTTTATTCCTAACCTATGTAACCACTTTACTCCTATAACACGTTATTTGAAATCCATATGATATATTGACATTAACACATGAAAATCCATAGCTCTATTCCTTAAACTTTATTACTCCCAATGCCTAATGCTTATAACTATAACCAATATCCATCATAAGCCTTTATCCTTAAATCGTATAATTTTGAATAGCTAACCATTGTAATAATAAAAACTATCCCTCATAACATTTTATGGAACTGATAACACCTAAGCCATATAACCCATATCCCCTATAGTCACTTACCACTAACCCACATTAACCCCTAATATAACCTTAACTATTTATAAGCTCTATCTCTTAGGACCATGAATCCATAACCCCCACCACCTAGAACTTGACTTTCATCCTTAATTACTGACACTTATAACTTTAACCCTTAACTACTAACCCTTATAACCCCTAACAAATAATATGCATATAACCTTCACACATCTAACATATGACCTATAACCTCTATAATACCTGATTCCATAACACTATAACCCATAACCATAACACTATAACCCATAACCAATATAATCCCTCACACCTAACCCCCAATCCATTTAACTTTTATCACCCCCAAACCATTGTGACCCCTAATATAAGAAATAAATATTACCTTAATATATATATAATTCCTAACCCTTGTCATGCCTTAAACCATATGGCATCTAAAACATTTAATCCCTATAAAACCTAAGATCCATAACCATTAACACTTATAACCCCCAATCTATATAATCCATAACACCTATAATTGCTAACATCTTTATCCCTTATTCCAAATAACACCTAACTCCTTTAATGCATTTAACCCGTGACCTCTATAACATACAAACCTAAACTCTAAATTCTATAGCCTTTAACCATATGATCACTAACTCTAACATTACCATACATAACCTATAATATAATATCTACCCCTTTAACATATAAACCCTTGATATCTATAACACATGTAACATTTAACTCTTTAACAGGTAAACCATTAACATTGATAATCCCTTACCCCTTAACATTATAAAGTTAATCACTATAATCACTAATAACATTATAACTTTAACCACTATAATCACTAAAACCTAACTCATAGAGCCCATGCAAACCCTAATCTCTAAACTATATAACCTTTCATAATATTTAACACTTATAATATCTATCAACCCATAACACTTATAACCTCTAGTATGACCCATATATACATTAATAATCCCTAATGTATAACTGATAAATGTCATCACTACATATTCCTAACCCTTATAACAATAAGTAGTATCCATCATAACCCTTTATGTAGTCGCTAACACCTAGGCCTGACCCATTACCACTAAACTATATTAACTCCTAATATAACCTTAAATCCCTATAAAATCTAACCCTTGTGACCATGAATCCAATAACCATAGCACATGTAACTTCTGACTTGAACTCTCAATCACTAACACTTATAACCGGTAACTCCTAATACATAATCTTCACTTGTTTAACATATGACCTTTAACTTCTATAATCCCATATTCCTTGACACTATAACCCATAACAGTTATAACCCCTCACAACTAATGCATAATTTGTAATCCATTTAACTCTTATCGCCCCCAACAAAATAACCCTTAATATAGATAAAAAAGAATCATAATCCTTGATACCGATAAGTGCTAACACTTATTATCCATTAACCCTTATCATGACCCCTATAACCTTTAAGACCCATATCCATTACAACTTATAACCCCCAATCAATATATTCCATAACACCTATAATTTTTAACCCTTGTATCCCTTAGTCCATATAATACCTAAACCCTCTAATACATTTAACCCTTAACCCCTATATCATATAATAATATTATAAATTATATAACCCCTCTGATATAATAACTAATTCTTGTAACCACTATCATCCATAACCTCTAATATAACAATTAACTCTTTAACATCTATAATCTCTTACCCATTAACATTGTAACCCTAAACACTGTAATCACTAATAATATTATAACTCTAACAACTATAATCACGAACACTTAAACCCTATAGTTCATGTAACCCCTAATATCTAATCTGTTTAATGCCTATCAACCATATACACATATAACTCCTATCAACTCCTAATACTTATAACACCTAATATGTATAACTCCTAAAACCTAATTCCCTTAACAAATATGACTCCTAATGACTATAATGTCTAATTTTTATTCCAACTAACCTACTTAACCCTTATCTCTAATTATGATAACACATATCACTTATAACCCCTAATATAGCCAGTACCTTGTACAACTTGTAAACCATATAATGTCAAACCCAAAACCCCCTCTAACCTAACCATAATAACCCCTTATTTATAACCTTGAAATTCTACCATTCTTAATCTATATGATTTATTATCATTAATACATATAAGATATTACCCCAAATACATATAAATATATAAATCTAATCGTTAAGCCTTAATAATTCCAATGCCTAACCCTTATAACTATGACCATTATTCCTCATAACCTTTTATCCTTAAACATTGTTACTCCCAACACTTAACCTTTATAGCCATAACCACTATCCCTCACAACCATTTTATGTAACTACTAACACCTAAGCCATATAACCCCTATTAACTATATTATGATACCACTAACCCATATCGATCACTAATATAGCCTTAAATGGCTATAAAATTTAACCCTCATGACCATGAATATGTAACCCCTAACACTTATAACTTCTCACATTACCCCTCAATTGCTAACACTTAAAAACACTTTATATGTATGTAATACCCGTCTATTTAACATATGAAACTTAACCTTTATAATCCCTTTTTCCATAAAATTAAAAACCATAAGCCCTACTATGTCTCACACTTAACCCATAATCTATAATCCATTTAAATTTTATTATCTCCGACCACAATCACCCTTAATATAAGCAATAAACATTAAAACCCCTAGTGCCTATAAGTCATAACCCTTGTCATCCCTCAATTCCTAACACTGACGTTTATAACCACCATCATTCATAACCTTTAATATAAATCTTGAAATATCTAATTCTTAATATTCCCTTATTTCTATCCCGTGTAACCCTTATAACCCTTAGCACCTAACTATTATAACTTGTATAATGTTGAACCTTTATAAACCCTAATATAACCGTAATTGTTATAAAATTTATACCTTATATTTCATAACGACTAACCTCTTACCCCCAACACTTATCATCCCTAAATCTTAACTCATTTAACACATATAGATTATTTACTCTTATAACACATATTTTTTAAACTCCATAAGTTATCACATATAACCAATAATACATGAACCTATAAAATCTAAACCATGTAATCATTATAACCCTTAAACCTTATTACCTCTAATATTTATCCCTTATAATCCATGCATATGACTCTTATAATCCTAATCCTTCTAAATCATAACCCTTAACACTGACAACCCTAAACCTTAAGACACAACCCCTAACCCCTGTAACATCTATAGATATAACACCATTCTCCAAATCCCTATAACCCCCAACCATTATAACCCTGAATTCATATAACTTATGACATATATATCTTATTATCCTAAACACTCAACCATATAAACCATTACATCCATATCACCTAATTGTTAACAACCATAACCCCTATACGTCCCAATACTTATACTATCTAATTCCTGTAAGTACTCAAATTTGTAACCATAATCCATGTAACCCATAAAACTTTAACATATACTATTTATAATCCTCATAACCCATAACACCTCACCTTTATCATTAATTTCAATATTTTTTATAACACCTTCCTCCCAAATCCCTATAACCTCTAATACTTATCCCTTATAACGCTTAAATACTGCTATGTATAATAATTAACCCTTAACACATATATCCCTAATCCATAATTAGCATCTATAACCTCCTTCTCTAAAGTCAACCCTTGTAACTTTGAACTATTATAAAACATAACACTTATAATTGATATCTCCTCTATATTTTATATCTTTGAATATAACTCTTATCCCCTACAACCCTTAACCCCTATAATGATTATCACCCTTACCTCGACAACCCTTAAACACTATAAGAAATATTACCAGTAACACTTATACCCTTACGAGCTATAACTACTATTCCCTATAACCCCCAACACATAACTCATATAACTCCAATACCCCATAATCTCTTTAACTCTAAATCTTTATAACCCTTAATTATTGTAACCTCTAATCAATTTAACCTATATATTCCCTAACTCTTACAACCCATTTCATCTTAACCCTATCCAATATAAACCTTATATTCTCCAAATCCTATAACATATATAACCCTTATACCCTTAATCCATGGTACCTAAATTCATTAACCCCTAACACTTATAACACTTGGACATTGCAAACCCTTATCCATATAACCACTAACTACTATCTTATAACCCTCAATCTTATAACTTCTCACACTTAAACCCACACACTAATAACTTCTTACACCTAACCTTGTGTGCCAATAACCCATAAAACCTATAACTATTAACACATGTAATTCTTAAACCTATATACATTAACTCATAATATTATTATTTCTTAGAAATATATAATCACCAACCCCTAATTTCTATAACATCTATAGCTCGTATCAGTTATGACCACTAACCACAAAACCATATAACTCCTCTCACCCCTAACCTTTAACATAATATATAACTTAAATAACCTCTATAACATATAACTCATAATTTTTACCCATTATGTCCCCATAATGAAGCCCCCAAATATTTTAAATGTTAGAACCCCTAACCCTATGTCCCCATAGCTAACCATTGTAATAATAACAACTATCCCTCATAACATTTTATGGAACTGATAAAACCTAAGCCATATAACCCCTATCCCCTATAGTCACTTACCACTAACCCACATTAACCCCTAATATAACCTTAAATATATATAAGCTCTAGCTCTTAGGACCATGAATCCAGAACCCCCAACACCTATAACTTGACTTTCACCCTTAATTACTAACACTTATAACTTAACTTTAACCATTAACTACTAACCCTTATAACCCCTAACAACTAATATGCATATAACCTTAACCCATCTAACATATGACCTATAACCTCTATAATACCTTATTCCATAACACTATAACCCATAACCAGTATAATCCCTCACACCTAACCCCCAATCCATTTAACGTTTATCACCCCCAAACCATTGTGACCCCTAATATGAGAAATAAATATTACCTTAATGTATATATAATTCCTAACCCTTGTCATGCCTTAAACCGTATGGAATCTGTAACATTTAATCCCTATAAAACCTAAGATCCATAACCATTAACACTTATAACCCCCAATCTATATAATCCATAACACCTATAATTGCTAACCTCTTTATCCGTTAGTCCATATAACACCTAACTCCTTTAATGCATTTAACCCGTGACCTCTATAACATCTAAACCTAAACTCTAACTCTTCGAAACATTATCATACATAACCTATAATATAATATCTACCCCTTTAACATATAAACCCTTGATATCTATAACACATGTAACATTTAACCCTTTAGCAGGTAAACCATTAACATTGGTAATCCCTTACCCCTTAACATTATAAAATTAATCACTATAATCACTAATAACATTATAACTTTAACCACTATAATCACTAAAACCTAACTCATAGAGTCCATGCAAACCCTAATCTCTAAACCATATAACCTTTCATAACCGTTAACACTTATAATATCTATCAACCCATAACACTTATAACCATTAGTATGACCCATATATACATTAATAATCCCTAATGTATAACTTATAAATGTCATCACTACATATTCCTAACCCTTCTAACAATAAGTAGTATCTATCATAACCCTTTATGTAGTCGCTAACACCTTGGTGTGACCCATTACCACTAAACTATATTAACCCCTAATATAACCTTAAATCCCTATAAACTCTAACCTTTTGACCATTAATCCATTAACCATAACACATGTTGTTGGATTACTGAGAGGGGGGGTGAATCAGTAATAGTGTAATTATAATCCTTTTTCTTCAAATGTTATATCAATGTAGAATTATTATCCAATAATGAGTAGTAAGAAATAAACAATCACACACATACATAGTACACCAATGTTTTACGTGGAAACCCAAATTGGGAGAAAACCACAGAATGTTTTTTCTTATATGTCTTGAAGAATTACATTCATTGGAAGCACCAACTTCCTTTGTTTTCCAGCTGCAACTAGAAGGAGACTCCAACCCCCTGGTTTCTCAGGCTACAACCTGAGGGAAGCTCCAACTCCCCAATTCTCTAGCTACAACCAGAAGGAGGTTACAACCCCCAATGTTCTCTGACTACAATCGAAAGGTGGCTAAAACCACCTGTCCTTTCCCTTTCCTACCACCATGAAGTAGAAGTAGAATGATGGAACCACTGTCACACTATCACCGTGATATATACCATTGTAAACCTGTACCAATAAATCTGAACCATGCATCAACCATGCATCAACCATGCATCAACTTGTACATCAACTTGTAATCAACCTGTACCATAAACAAGTGCATCAACCATGCACCAACCTGTAATCAACCTATACCATAAACAAGTGCATCCAACCATGTACCAACTATGTACCAATCATGTTTCAACTACTCATCAACTATGACTCATCAATATGTACCAACATCATCAGCTATACACCTCATGTATGTGCACCAACTCATCAACTACTTGTCTCAACCATGTACTCAACATGTACCACAACCAAAAGACCTCATCAATTTCATTATCCAAATCTGATTTGTGGCTCTATAATATACCTGGTGTATATGATCACATTCCTACAAACCTTCCTTTACTTTAAAAACAAGAGACTAGCATTTTCATCAAACTTTTCTTTAGTCTCACATGCCTAGTTTTGGATTAGTCAACAACCCTAACTTGAAGTAATCATAACTTTGAACCTGTAATGTATAA